>JAJSOF020000037.1:30048086-30595586 GCA_025594305.2 Periplaneta americana
TTCTTTGTTGTGAGTGAAGACCCAGCATCGTGCACAACCCATGTTCGAGAGTCCCGTCATGTGGCCAAGAAATATTGAATCCAGGAAGAAAAAAATAGAATCAAGGAAAAACTCTGACATGGCTACATACTACTGGGTGTTCAGTTCAAAGTGTGTCATGGCTCGCTGTATGCCGTCATATGGTTAGTCGTTGAGCCTAGAGAATTCAATCTTCCTACACTTCCGCAGAGGCGTATTACCTATGTGCCAGAGAAGTTGCCTAGAAAGTACGGCGTTCATTCTGAAGAGTACTTACCGATACGTACGGTAACGCCGGTAGTGAACTGTTTCGAAACATATACTGAGGTGAGTTTTTTCTTACTGTCGAGATATGGGGAGAGGGTTAAGACGATTACTTACGTATTTGTTGACATTAACTTCGACGGTCAACATGGACACGTTACATTTGATTTGTATTGTGGAATGTTGCCGTACGCAACCCATGATAACAAATACCCTGGCTACGACTTGGCCGCGCAAAACACAGTTCGAAAGAGATTATGGTAGCACATAGACCGTCATATGTTGCTACGACGTTCAAGTCATACCGTACACGTTCTCAAGTTCAGATTGAACGCATTGATTAATAGGCAACTTCTCTGACATAAAAGCTGAAACTCGCTTCAAATCGCTGACTCATCAACAGTGACGTCATGACACACTTAGAAATGAACACCCAGTATAAAATTTTCTTAAGTGTCAGCGGCATAGATTGATATTTTTCTTGAAAATTTTACAAACGATTTGCGATTTTTGTGTGCGTCTCCAAGATGTGGGCATGCGAACACCCACACAGTGCTAAAAGACGCTGCCAACTCACCCCTGCTGGAAGTAGAAGCGACGTGAGTGCCCGCCACCATCAACAAGCACACACAAAAAAGTTGTTAGCTAAATAGAATGTTTAGTTTGAAAATGATGTATAAACTAGTGAACATACGAGGGAGCGAGTGAACGTTCCGTACAGATTCAAAAGGTTTCTGAATCCTGTTATAATATAATGCAAATTTGATAGCAGAGTCATATCTATTCAATCCCCTTAATGAAAACCTGATTCCTTTGTCCTCATTTCTTATCTCCTTGCACGAAAAATAAATCGACGTCGGTGGGCGTGCGATTATCACAGATATGCTGATCTTCAGTTGGAAGACGCTTAGGCGGAAAACAAATTATTTTAGGCTGCTCCAAACAAGATGTTTGTTGCAGTTTCAAACATCTTCAATAAACTCTGCAGCAAATTACAAACTACTCGTTATTACACACACAGTTGCTGTGATCCTTCAAGTTAAATTTGTAAATAGCTAAACGTTTTTCTATGCAAGGAGATTCTTCGCAAATCGAAATAAAGGCAGGTATTACACATACGAACAACGTAATTTTCATAGCAAAAATAATATTACTTGCAAGTGAATTATGTCTGAAGTGTCTCATAATCATTGTTTTAAATTGTATTAATGGAATTACACTACATTTTAGAGAAATATATGTTACTCTTTATGCATTCCAATTAATTTGTATGGTTGAAACGCCGCCCTTCGTGATCGGGTTAAGCGAGTTACGTGATCTGCCTTACGGCCTGTATTAGATTACGATGGCTGTGGCACAGTCTAGTGTTCCTAGTACTCACAGCGCTCCAAGCGGCTAGCAACTATCGCGAGATTTGCAAAAAAATCATCCCAAGCTTCGTGACTGTATATAGTAGACTGTGGTATTATGTAGTAACGAAACATTCTTTATAATAATTCGTACTCAGTTATTATTGATGACTTCAACACAAACAAATATAACGTATTATACAAAGCTGAACGAAGCAGTTAAGAACTGTTTAAAAAATATTACAATAATCAGAAACAGTCATCCTACAAATTCTATGCATACAATTTGGTTTTCCAACAGGAGAGTGCAGTTATATCCATTTCATAAGAACTTGGTGTCTTTCTTTTGCCTTAAATTCCTTTTGTATTATCTTCAATGGCAGCCTGGCATTGTATTCACAGTTTGAGAATGCCACCATTTCAATGTCTTCCGTGGTGAAGAATGTAAGACACATTATCGTGTAACAAAAATCTAGTTCGCTTCACTAATAATAATAATAATAATAATAATAATAATAATAATAATGATGATGATGATGATGATGATGATAATAATTTTTCACTTGGTTATCTGACGACACTGTATCCACTAATAGGTTATTTTAGCGTCGATTGAATTGGTGATAGCGAGATGGTGAGATGAGGCCGAGGATTTACCATGTCATTACCTGAAGTCTGCCTTAAAGTCGGGAGAAAACTCGCAAAATAGTTAAAATGCAATTAAAACATATACTTAATGAATAAATTATGATGCATAGTTCAATTATGTGGAATTACATTGAAGCGTGTCACCATTTTTGAGGTATGACATATACGAACAATTGCTATCAGTTATCTAATATGAGATCTAGTAGAATATATATATATATATATATATATATATATATATATATATATATATATATATTGTGATTATTTTTATTTTTTTATTTTAGTAGGCTATTTTACGACAATTTATCAACAGCTTAGGTTATTTAGCGTCTGAATGAGATGGTGATAATGCCGGTGAAATGAGTCCGGGGTCCAGCACCAAAAGTTACCTAGCATTTGCTCATTTTGGGTTGAGGAAAAACCCGGAAAAAACCTCAACCAGGTAACTTGCCCCGACCGGGAATCGAACCCGGGCCACCTGGTTTCGCAGCCAGACGCGCTGACCGTTACTCCACAGGTGTGGACTATTGTGATTATGTATCCAACATTGATGATTACAGTTGATTAATAACTTGACCGTAATATTGTACGTGGACATTAAGATGCATTAGAATGTGAGTGTGTGTATGTATGTATGTATGTATGTATGTAAGTTACGTAGTAGTAGGTTATTTTACGACGCTTTATCAACATCTTTGGTTATTTAGCGTCTGAATAAAATGAAGGTGATAATGCCGGTGAAATGAGTCCGGGGTCCAGCACCGAAAGTTATCCAACATTTGCTCATATTGGGTTGAGGGAAAAACCCGGAAAAAAACCCCAAGTAACTTGCCCCGATCGGGAATCGAACCCGAGTCACCTGGTTTCGCGGCCAGACGCGCTGACCGTTACTCCACAGGTGTGGACGTATGTATGTATGTACGTATGCATTTTGTGTTGTAGTTTGTGATATTGACATAGTAATTGTATATTCAGTGTAAAACGTGGCTAATTATATTCAATTGTATTGCAAAAATGGGTAGCTCCATTATTTGTTTATATTTTACCCCCTCCCAAATTGCTGATTATAATAAATGATTGAGTGACAAATGAAAATCCTAGGTACCTAGGACATACTCTGGAAAAGCAAAGCAGCTCAGTTAAAATTTGATTTTTTTAGAATGTTTTTGTAGTTTTCCACAACTTTGTAAAAGTAGAGATATCTCGTTTTTGTAGGGAGCCCTTAAATTTTTCTTCAATTGGTTGACGAAAAACCTAGGAAAAAATCTGAAACAGATAACTTGTCCCAACAAGGATATGAATCCGGACCAGTTCGTTTTACGGTCAGACCGTTATTCCATAGTTACTGATAGTAGCTGTTTAGTAGTATTTATTTAGTATTTATTTATTTAACCTGGTAGAGATAAGGCCGTCAGGCCTTCTCTGCTCCTCTACCAGGGGATTACAACTATAATATGAACAATAAAATTACAATTAACGTTAAATTTACAATTACAATTACAATAAAAATTAAAGTACGACAAGATTACCTGATTAATGAAAGCTAGACATTTTATAATAAAAGTTAAGAACAAAGAATATTTTTGTATTTACTGAATTACAAATTCAACCTACAATAACAAAAATCTATAGTAATGAAATTACCGAATATTGAAATATTTTGTGATAGATTAAGAGAACTATTTACAAGAAACCATGTCTGAACGCGTCTCAATTACTGACCAAGTGCCTAGTAAGTTTGCGTTTGAATTCAATTTTATTTCGACAGTCCCTGATGTTAGCAGGTAACGACTTCCAGAGTCTTGGCAGGGCTATTGTGATAGAGGGTGAGTATGAGGAGGTGCGATGGGATGGTATTGTTAGTATTGTTTCATGGCGAGAGCGTGTGTTCAGATTGTGGTGGGAAGAAAGGTAAGTGAAGCGAGACGACAGGTACGAAGGAATAGAAGAGTTCAAGAATAGCTGTTATTAGTAGCAGTAAAATTAAAATGTATTAACAGTGATGACAGTAAGGGTAAACGTGATCAAGGATGAGAATGGTGACTTGGTTGCAGACTTGCTATTTGGGAAAAGGAAATTGTACCAGAACAATGGAAGGAGTCCATAATTGTACCTATTTTAAAAAAGGGGGACAAAACCAACTGTGGTAACTTTCGAGGAATATCACTTTTGTTGACGTCGTACAAAACTTTGTCCAATATTCTTTTGAGAAGATTAACTCCGTACGTAGATGAAATTATTGGGGATCATCAGTGCGGTTTTCGGCGTAATAGATAGACTATTGATCAGATTTTTGTATTCGACAGATAATGGGGAAAAAATGGGAGTATACGGATACAGTACATCAGTTATTCATAGATTTCAAAAGGCATATGACTCGGTTAAGAGGGAAGTATTATACGATATTCTTATTGAATTTGGTATTCCCAAGAAACTAGTTCGATTAATTAAAATGTGTCTCAGTGAAACATACAGCAGAGTCCGTATAGGTCAGTTTCTATCTGATGCTTTTCCAATTCACTGCGGGCTAAAGCAGGGAGATGCACTATCACCTTTACTTTTTAACATCGCTCTAGAATATGCCATTAGGAAAGTTCAGGATAACAGGCAGGGTTTGGAATTGAATGGGTTACATCAGCTGCTTGTCTATGCGGATGACGTGAATATGTTAGGAGGAAATACACAAACGATTAGGGAAAACACGGAAATTTTACTTGAAGCAAGTAAAGCGATCGGTTTGGAAGTAAACCCCGAAAAGACAAAGTATATGATTATATCTCGTGATCAGAATATTGTACGAAATGGAAATATAAAAATTGGAGATTTATCCTTCGAAGAGGTGGAAAAATTCAAATATCTTGGAGCAACAGTAAAAAATATAAATAACACTCGGGAGGAAATTAAACGCAGAATAAATATGCGAAATGCGTGTTATTATTCGGTTGAGAAGCTCTTATCATCTAGTCTGCTGTCCAAAAATCTGAAAGTTAGAATTTATAAAACAGTTATATTACCGGTTCTTCTGTATGGTTGTGAAACTTGGACTCTCACTATCAGAGGAACATAGGTTAAGGGTGTTTGAGAATAAGGTGCTTAGGAAAATATTTGGGGCTAAGCGGGATGAAGTTACAGGAGAATGGAGAAAGTTACACAACACAGAACTGCACGCATTGTATTCTTCACCTGACATAATTAGGAACATTAAATCCAGACGTTTGAGATTGGCAGGGCATGTAGCACGTATGGGCGAATCCAGAAATGCATAGAGAGTGTTAGTTGGGAGACCGGAGGGAAAAAGACCTTTAGGGAGGCCGAGACGTAGATGGGAGGATAATATTAAAATGGATTTGAGGGAGGTGGGGTATGATAGAGACTGGATTAATCTTGCACAGGATAGGGACCGCTGGCGGGCTTATGTGAGGCGGCAATGAACCTTCGGGTTCCTTAAAAGCCATTTGTAAGTAAGTAAGTAAGTGATGACAGTTCTTGAGACAGTGCTAGTAAGTAGTAGGCCTAGCAGTTGTATTAATAGTCATGTTTAATTTCATTTTGAACATTCTAGTGGAATTTTATTCTGACTTTGGCCCTGAAAATCCTCTACTCTATTTAATCAATTCCGCTAACCATTATCAATGAATGCGTGTTTGAACTCGATGCGGGAACCTACGGAATTCTTAATCAGCGGTCCACATGTAGTCACTACGGCACAAGAAGAGCAATTCAAAGCTGCCTACTACACTGCTGTGTCCATTACGGCCCGCACTCGCAGACTGTGACATTACAGGAGCTGAAGGCTCATCACCATAACACAATTCTGCACTTTGGAACCTATTTTGAGTTAACGGAGTCTACAGCAGCATTATCACAGCCAATATCATCAAGTCTATTACACTACTCTTCTATCAGGCGACCGAGGAGCGAAGAGAGGGATATCATGTGTTCGCATTCTATTTGCTACACTCTAATGAAAGAGATCACTAATCTCATGACAAGCAGTGTCAATGCTTCCAATCATCGTGGCGAATATAGTTACAAGAGCGGTATGTTGACGTTTTCATGTTTGAGGAAAAGATTGAAAAAGCGAAACGTATCTATCTTCAACATTGTCGCTATAAAATGTGTTCTGTGTTTACTATACTCCAGCAGGCCGTGACATACGTCTGTCTTTTTTCCCCAGTCTATAAATGCGAACTTAAAACAAACGGTAAGTTTATGTAATGATTTATTTTTCATTTTAATATTTTAACAATATTATTTATATAACATATTGCAGTAATAACATCGGCATCTGGAATCTTGTTGATTTTTTCACGGCTTCCTTAATTTTACTTGTATCAGGAATGCAATAAGTTTCGTAGAGTAGTACACTTTACTTAATTTTTGCAAATATTTAAAAACAATAATTAACATTGCAATTTAGATGAAATTGCAGTGGTAAGTTTCTAAGTATTACTATGTTAAACGTCTCTAAAAATAATATGTTAAAAGCCTAAAGCAGTAAAATGAATGTCGCGCTTAAGCGGTAAGTAGAGGGAAATTGTTATGTGTGTTACGTTGGGAATACTGAATGTGGTATTTCACACTTACCGCGTATTGGTTCTGTGCGGAAAACAAGCAAATACGCACGATCTCGCACAAAAGTAACCTTCTACTTCTTCTAACTCCGTTTTGAAAATGTTTTGCTGTTCCGATCTCGGAAGTCTTTTATAAGTTAGAAGTTATTTCGATAACCTTATCTCTCATTGATTTTATTAACTGTGAAACATACGGAGTGTCTCTAAAAATGTTAACACTTATATCGCCACTAGTATTTCACACTTACATACACTGATTCTAAAATTTCTCCTCTTCTTCACTATCGTGTTTACCATTTGCAAGGAACCTTTCCCATGTGGTATGCAGAGCTTGGATGCACATTTCCTGTGGAATTACTACGATTACATCCGTTATTCTCTCTCGCAGATCGGTTGCATATACACGATCTTTCAGCATACCTAACAGCCAAAATTCACAGTGAGTAAACTCTGGCGAAGGCGGTGGCCATTTCATTGATCCTCCTCCACCAATCCACCTTCGTTGAAATGTTTTGTTAAAATACGTTCGTACATCCAAGATTTTCCTTACAGTTGAACTGCAGAGACTAGATTCTGTTCAGTATCGTCTTGCTGATTTGCTTGGACTACGTAAGAAAGCCTCTTGTACAACAGCTGTGTTTCCAAGGGATCGGTTTGTACGTAGTGGAACACTGTTCGCTTTGTAAATGACAGCAACTGAGCCGGTATCGTCATAAATGCGGTAAATGGTAAATCTAGATGGTGGATCACTGATGAAGTAGTCTTCACGTTTCTTGCGGATCATTGTGGCGAACTGAAACCACCTCCATCCATGCTGTGATCTTTTGTCTTTGCTTCAAGTTGAATTTTTTTTTTTTTTTTTTTTTTTAGTTGTTGGTAACTCTATAGCATCTATTAGATGCAACGAGTTAGAAGTATAATTCTACTTCTAGCTCGTTGATTAGATGCTTTATGGTTGTGCTCATGTGCTCACAGATGGAGTTACTTGTCAACAATCTGACGCTGAAACGTGTGTTCAGGTTTCTGCCCAGCGACAGTCCTGATGTGTTTTTATATTTGTGATGATTGGTTAATTAATATTAACCCGGCACACTCACAATCACACTCACATTCATACACATTTCCAGACTCTAGATACCCAGGGAATTCTTCCTATTTAAGAAAAATTCACTGAGAGCCGAGCCCGGGGATCGAACCCGGGACCTCCTGATCTGGAAGCCAGCTTGCTGACAAGTTGAATCTTGTAGCCACTTTTATAACAGAGATTAAACATTCACTGTAACTACGGAAATACCATGACCTTCTTTATTTTTCTTCCTATGACCATGGTTTTCGTCTTATTTGCATTTATCTTCAACTCATACTACTCACAGCTGTTATTTGGCTCCAGTAGCATATCCCTTAGTATCATCTCCTCTCCTGCTAACAACGCCATATCATCAGCAAATCTTATGCACTTTATTCTTCTTCCTCCTACTTTCACCCATCCCCTGTTCTGAAAACAGTTCTTCACCAAATCCTCCAAGTAGATGTTTAACAGAGTAGATGATAAAGGGCATTCTTGTAGTAGTCCTCTCCATATTTCACTTCCTTCTGACATTTCTTCTCTTATTCTAACTTTGACTCGTTGTTTCATATAAACATTTATTGAACAGCCTATTGTCTTTAAAAAGTTATTGAACAGCCTACTGTCTTTGCAATCTACAGCTATTTTCTTCAGAAAGTCCATCAGCTTGTTTCAATCCTCTCTATCAAACGCCTTTTCTAAGTCTACAAATTCTATATACATTTCTTTATTCTTCTCTAGATATCTTCCGCCGATTGTTCGTAGTAGTCCAAATGCATCCCTTGTACCTTTTTTTCTTTCCTGAAGTCAAAATGTTTCACAAATAGCTAAGCAGGACTCCCCAACGTACGTTTTTCTCTACCAACTAATTTTAAATGAGGCAGAAGTTTGAAGTGAAAGAGATAATGCTGACTATTACACTCTTACTACGTCATACTACTTTTAACCAATAAAACTGTACGAAAGGATGTATTTCAACCAATCATGGCCGCTTATCGCACAATTTTATCGCGTCCCTAGCATTTGTTTAATTTTATCGCGTCCCTAGCATTTGTTTAATTTTATCGCGTTCCTAGCATTTGTTTCTTTGTTTGCCAACATTTCAAACTGCGCTGGTATGGACGTCAAAAAAAAAAAAAATTACAAACCACTCCAGTCGATGCACAGCAGTTTCAAATATGACTCGCATTGACATTCAAGAACAAGAATTAATAAAGATCACTGGTCATACCTATGCATCTTCCCTGAAATCGTACTTACAAATAAATGAAGACCACCATTCGGAAATCCTGAATAAGTTGAGGAATACACCATGTACATCAAAGAGTTGCACTTCTTTTACCCACACGTCTAATATAAAACACTAACACCAACCACTAAAACATTCATATTGTACTTTCAATAATTGTTCCTTTTAAAATTATTCATGTTTATTTTTATGTCATCATCGTTAATTAAAACTTTTCTTGTTTACTTCATCATACCTAATTAAAACTTTGTAACACTTGTTTATATTATTTAGGTTATGTTATAGCTTCTGCTATATGATATTACTCACGTATAAGAGATTGTTTAATACTAAGATTTATTGAAAATCATCTGTAAAGTGACGTTGATTACTGGAATCCGGATAACTGAAGTGGAATGCAACTGTTTTAATAAAAATGAAACTGAATCAACAAAGCCTTCTTGACTAGTAACCGTCCACAGAGTTCAATGAAGATTCCACAGTTGGAAAAACGGATAACAAGAAAACATAATCATTAAACACTACTGCCATCTAGCGTAATGTTGAGATGGTACAATAATACATTTGAAGACAGTTGTATTTTCGTAAGTCAATTAATATATTATTGTATTGGAGTACTTCGTTATTTCTAATCTTTATATACTTTCTTCTAATCGTGTAATAGTCAATTAAATCCCACTCGAGTTTTGATTTTCTCTAGATAAGGATCTAGTAGTCAACGACAGGGATCGAACTCGTGTCCAGTTTTACGCTGCAGCACTATGCTGTCGAGAGCTCGACCTAGCATTACTTTACCGCACCAGTCTCGCGAACCGTTGCAATGGGGTGGCCAAATTTAATTCCAGAATGGCTGGGAAGAAGTGTTCGTGACCTAAGACACGTCAGGACGGGGTGTAGAAGGAAGTGATCAGACACCTCAAAGGAGCTGCGAACAAACCCGCTGCAAGTCAGACACATTGATTTATCTGCCTCGGAATCTTGCGAAAGGGAGAACTGCGGGCAACGAAATTGGAATTATCAACCATGTTGAGGTGAATATTTTAATCAAACAAGAAAAATGTTCTCCGTTGTGGCTCAAGCGAAAGCATATCCTTATTTTTCTTGCAATGCATTGCAGATGTGATTTCCTTTTATGTTGTGCGACTATCAATTGTCATATGTTTTATATATTTGTAGGGTGTATAGAACGGTTTTGTCTATAAGGACAATAATAACAACGCTATATTATTATTGTTATTATTATTATTATTATTATTCCACGGCATGGCGCGTCCTCAGGTTGTGGATAGAGGAGACGGCCTCCAGATATGGAGGGTAGCTGCGAATATATTGAATAAGCAGTCGTGGACAGCCGATGAGGGGTGGTCCTCCAGCTTGGGGGTTGGGCGAAGGGCTAACAACCCATCACCGTAAAAAACAGCTTGTTACGAAACCCAACAGTAAGCGTCGGAATAGGACTGATTCTCCGGCACGACCAGTGTTTGAGAATAAGATTCTTAGGAAATATTTGGGGCTAAGAGGGATGAAGTTACAGGAGAATGGAGAAAGTTACACAACGCAGAGCTGCACGCATTGTATTCTTCACCTGACATAATTAGGAACATAAAATCCAGACGTTTGAGATGGGCAGGACATGTAGCACGTATGGGCGAATCCAGAAATGCATAAAGACTGTTAGTTGGGAGGCCGGAGGGAAAAATACCTTTGGGGAATCCGAGACGTAGATGGGAAAATAATATTAAAATGGATTTGAGGGAGGTAGGATATGATGGTAGAGACTGGATTAATTTTGCTCAGGATGGGGACCAATGGCGGGCTTATGTGAGGGCGGCAATGAACCTCCGAGTTCCTTAAAAGCCAGTAAGTAAGTATTATTGTTATTATTGTTATTATTGTTATTATTGTTATTATTATTATTATTATTATTATTATTATTACTACTATGAGCTATTCTACTAGATTTTAAAATAATATAAACTATAATTAGCTAACTCCCGAAAAAAATCTAAACTTGTGTGCGGAAATAGTCTTGGAAAGGCAAAAGTACAAATTTGCATTAGGACAGTGCTTCCCATACTTTTTGAAGGTGCGACTCACTTTTGGGTGAAACGTTTGTATGTGAATCTGTCCCCACCCATTACCATACTAGTAATCATCCGCATTCGAAAATACAAATACCTGTAAGTTCGAGAACAATGATAATTTACTCAAGACTTCTAATGTGCCGATATCTACAAGACGAGAATTTGCAATATGCGAACATATTTTTCAATTCTTTTTGGCTTCTTAGTCTGGCCTCGCTTTCTGATATATTCTTTCAAACACTTAGAACACTTGAAATAGTAGCTTGCGAGGCCAGGATGGTGACTTAACAGCCAGAGATAAAATCGACGGATTTATAAGGAAACTTGATTTCTGGTAGACATTGCTGGTCAAATGAAATTTTGATAAATGAATAAGGATTTAGCCGAAAATAAAATTTTGTTTGAAGTTTGAATCCAATTTATGGTAAAACTATTGGGTATTGAGACGTATGAGTGGTAAGATATCAACGCGGTAAACAATTCGAAAAAATATATCTTTGTAATTTCTTGGAAAAAAGCTTCATTTGTGTAATAACGTACAAAATTAATTGATTAAAAACGCATTTACAGTGTGACGGAACCTTTCAGGAAATTTGGCATCGCTGCTCGGCAAGTGTACACAGTTTATCTGCGTTGTACCTCAGTAGTAGCAAGTTTTATGCCTGTCTGTTCGTAGAATTCTAAAGGTGAAGTCAATTATTAAGGGCACTGTCAAAATATACTAGGCCTAATCGTGAGTACCTAGATATGCTTTCAATGTATGGAGAATCAAGCGTTGCCCAGTTGCAACGTATCCACTTCCAATCTCTCAACAGAAACACAATTTTTTTCCTAATCATTATAGCTAGAGAAGTGGTTATTCGAACTTATCTACTAGTTTTGTTGATATCTATTACTTACTTACTCATGGCTTTTAACGAACCTGGAGGGTCATTGCCGACCTCAAATAAGCCCACCATCGGTCCCTGTCCTCAGCAAAAGTAATCCAGTCTCTACAATTATATTCCAAGTCCCTCAAATCAATTTTAATATTATTCTCCCATCTATGTCTCGATCTCCCCAAAGATCTTTTTCCCCTCCGACCTCCCAACTAACACTCTATATGCATTTCTGGATTCGCCAATACGTTCTACATGCCCTGCCCATCTCAAACGTCTGGATTTAATGTTCCTAATTATATCAGGTGAAGAATACAATGCGTGCAGTGTTCCCCAAGGCACAGTTCTAGGCCCTATTCTATTTGTAATATATATTAATGACTTAATAAAAATTGACTTACAACAATACAATGGTGTTCACTATTCTTATGCAGTTGACACAATTTTACTTTTTGGTGGAAAAACTTGGTATGATGCATATAATAATTCAAATAATGGACTTAAATTAATAAAAAAATGATTTGACATAAATTACCTTTCTATCAACGAAAATAAAACCATAATTATTCCATTCTCATTATCTGAAAAATGTAACAAAGCTCCTATATCTATATTAAGTATTAAATTACATAATTCTGATTGTTGTCTTATACAGTGTAAATGTCCGATTATTAAAGAGTCCTCTGAAGTTAAGTATTTAGGCATAATTTTCGATAATCATTTAAAATAGAACCAACACATTAATTACCTTTGTAATAAATTACGTAAAATAGTATATTATTTTGTTTTATTGAGGAATTACTTGTCAATAAGTTTATTACGCACAATATATTTAACTTTATTTCAATCGGTAATTATGTTAGGAATTATAGGATGGGGTAGCTCATTTAAATCCAATTTTAACCTCTTCCCTTACTATATATTTTACCAGTTTTGTGAAAAAAGTGTCATATTTTTTTTTATTTTCGTAAAGAGGTCATTTAATATTGCAGAATCACTGTACATCACTAATTTTCTTACATACTTAAAAAATCACTATGAGATAGACAATGGGACTCAAACGAGTTAACTCGGGTTAATAAATTTTGACACATGTTAGCAACCCGAGTTAACTCGTTATAATAAGGGAAGTGGGTAATCCACTTTATTTATTACAGCAGAAAATAATTAAAATATGACTTCATAAACCTATTGACTTTCCATCTCAAAAGTTATTTTTAGATTTTAATGTACTTAACGTAAGACAAATTTATCATATTGTATTAATAAAATTCATACATAAAAATCGAAATAATTTTGAATTGTATTCTCATAGTTATGAAACAAAAGACATGAATTCTTTAAGATTGTTTGAACCAAAATGCAACACTGTTACAGTATTTAATCATAGTAGTAATTTAGCCCAAGAATATGTAATAAATTTATATTTAAATATCCTAATCTTGTCAATTCTAATAGTTCTAATATTAAATTTAAAACGTTATGTATGGATTTTATAAAAATTGAAAAATTGTAAATTTAAATTTATATACTACATATAATTGCATAGCATACATAAGACAAATTGTATTGTATGAGTATAATTATTAATTTCAATTCAGGAATCCACCCCTGAGCACGAGTTCTCCTCTTTCAGGGGCGAGCTAAAGTTTTTTCTGTATATATTATATGTTATAATTATTAGTAAAATAATAAATAAATAAATTAATTAATTAATCCAGTTATAGCCTTAACTCTGTATAGGCGTCTTCTTAGTAGACATCCCCCTGTTCATAATGAACTAAAATATGTCATTCACATATTTTATAAGGTATATAAATTAACAGAAGTAAATCTAATCCATGTATTCGGTTTTTGAAAGAACAAATAAACTAATACTGAAATCTATTTACGAAGCTGTGTTGGAAAGAGTGGGTGAAGAAAGAATAATGCTGAAACTGATCAAGAAGAGAAAAAGGAATTGGCTGGGTCACTGGCTAAAAAGAAATTACCTACTGAAGAATGCACAGGAAGGAATGGTGAACGGGAGAAGAGTTCGGGACAGAAGAAGATATCAAATAATAGACGACATTAAGATATATGGATCATGGAGACTAAGAGGGAGGCAGAAAATAGGGAAGACTAGAGAATGTTGGGTTTGCAGTGAAAGATATGCCCTTGGGCAGAACACTATGCCCTTGGAATGAATGAATGAATGAATGAATGAATGAATGAATAAGTGTGTAAATAATATAGTTCACCGCTGTGGAGTGACGGTTAGCATATCTGATCGTGAAACTAACGGGCTTGGATTCAAATCATGGTTGGTACAAGTTATTTTGTTGAGTTTTTTCCCCGGGTTTTCCCTCAACCCATTAAGAGTAAATGCTGGGTAACCTTCGGCACTGGACCCTGGTCTCATTTCGCTTGCATTATCACCATCACATTCAGGTAAACTTAGCAGTTGATAAAGCGTGGTAAAATAACCAATGAAAAAGAAAAGGAGAAGAAGACCTGTATGTTACACATATACCTAGACTATGGTACACAATATAGGTCAGTCATCGTGTAATATGTTACTGTCAATTGTGCGTGTTTATTGGTTCTGGGAGTTATGACGCAAATTGATTCTGCTCTAGCCCCACGAGGAATCACTGGTGTTAGTATAGTTTCGTGAGAGTTGAGATGGGGAGTTAATTACGAAATTACTTGCTGTTGAAACTATATTTTTGCCTTCTAAAACACAAGTTTGATTGACGTTAAATACCTTCAAGTCAAACACAGCGCGAGTAGCCTTGCCACCACACCAACAGCTTGAAACTTTGACGATAAGTCCATTAAGTCTTCTTTCTTGCTAAAGTGGAAGTTTGTGTACAGGAAGCCCGGTTATCAGCAGCAGGATAGCTAGCATGTCTTGAACTGTTTGAATCAATGTACTAATGATACACACGTTTGTAATTATGCTCTCACATATGTTATTAAAGATGTCTAGGGGCTTAATAGCGAACAGTTGTATCAGTCGTGTTATCTAACTGTATGAAACTGTATTGCCTCGTGAAACTGAAAGACAGAAATATAACTGCGTTCTCATTAATTCCGTGCGGATCTATGTGTTGATGTTATAGAAATAGGAGGGGGAACAATCTACAATATAAGCGATTGCGCGTTCTTGCAAAGGAATTTGGGAACGTAAAAAAGTCTATGTGAGCTCCAAGACTCTTGGCCACTTTTCTCACTCCGTTTTTTACCGTTACGTTGAAGAAACTTTAAGAGCATTTTAAGATGGGATCAAAGGTCATATTAAAAAAATATTTTTTGTCCCACATAATTTGTACTTTCCTGCGCGATTTGGTAATTGTGTTCAAAAATTTCAATTCCAAGTATTTTTAATCGCGTAATACGTTTTCTTTTCTCAATCGTACTATCAGGGACTGGAATGCTTAACCTGCAGACTTACTAAAGGCTTTACCAACAACCAAAAATGTATTTAAAAATAGGCTTAAGGACTTTACTAATAGACGGTAATTATACACAGTATTTAAATGGTGAAAATGATATTTTGTTATTGAAGTGTTGTATCAGTGAAGAATTATGTTGTGTCAGTGAAGTGTGTTGAGTAAGTGAAACGTGTTCCTGTCAGTGAAGTTTCATAGTTTATAGTGGCAATGCAAAGTATTTGAACAGTGAAATTTTTTTGAAGTGTTAGTGAAATCAGGATAGAATCAGTGAAATGTGTCGTAGTTCCAGTGCAGTGAGTGAGTTGACAGCGAAATGAGTGTAGTGTTGAAAGGTACTTGTGCAGATATGAACATATCATACTCGTGGGTTTTAATTCGAACTTAAAGTTTGAGGTACAAATTAGATTTACTTTAAATGTTATTTTAACTGAACGTGCTTCATTTAATTTAGGATGTTCCCTGTTATTATTATTAATTATTATTATTACTATTATTATTAGTATTATTATTATTAATTATTTTTAGTATTAATTATTAGTATTATTATTAATTGTGTTTATTATTGTCTTTATTTGAGTGTAATTAGTTACCACTGCCACCGGGTATATACCCATTGCAGTGTGAATAAATACATACAATAATATTCCATCACGTTGTCTACGTTTATTTTCTTGAATATTCTGGCGTTTCTCAAGATTACTTAATAGATTTACACGTTCTCGACCTAAAATAATTTCAGAAAATCATATTTCGATTTCTACGCACATTTCATATTTTTTTATAAATTTCTTTTGGAAATAATACGTACAAACAACATTTAATTCCTCGTACCTTTTAATGCAGCGTGTTTAAGGTATAATGCCGTATTTAGTATACTATGCAAATGTTAAGATCATAAATAGTACGAAAAATAACATTTAACTTGTCTTACCTTCTAATTCAGCATGTTCGTTATGACATAAGGAGTAATGTCGTTGTATATTAAATTTATTAATGCCTAATAGGATTTTCGAGCATAACATACATCGTATGTTCTCCCCTTCTAAACAGCAAAAAAACTCTTCCTCCCATTTCTCATGAAATAATACTTTTCTAACGCGTACACACTGCTTTGATAATGCCATTATGCCACCACTGATATTGCTTATGAAACTGATATAGAACCTGCCCACGCCTAGGAGCGGAACGGGGACTGTGAAGATGATGTCACTCAGAGCGTTAAGCTCTGTGAAGGTCAGTGAGGCACAAATTCTCAAGTGAGGCACGATGCCCATCTCTGATTTAAGCGATTGCGCGTTCTTGCAAGGGAATTTGGGAACGTAAAAAAGTCTATGTGAGCTCCAAGACTCTTGGCCACTTTTCTCACTCCGTTTTTCACCGTTATGTTGAAGAAACTGTAACAGCATTTTAAGATGGGATCAGAGGTCATATTAAAAAGAAAGAAAACAAATGATTTTTTGTCCCACATAATTTGTACTTTCCTGCGCGATTTGGTAATAGTGTATCAAAATTATGAAACTCGCTTACGATCGTTTCATAAATATACTCGCGTCTTAATTACTACCATTACAGGCTACTATTATATTATCCTAATGCAGTGGTTCCCAAAGTGTGGGTCGCGACCCCTGGGGGGTCGTGTAAAGAGCTGAGGGTGGTCGCGAGATGATTTACAAAATAAAACAAAAAATACCTTATTAACACATAAACAAAATAGAACATAAGAATAAAAAATGATATTAAAAATGTTTGAGTAGTTACAGCTAAAATAAAAAACAATTAATACTATAAATGTGCCTGTTTTGAGAAAGTAGCTTCTCAAATTTTGACTCCGTATTCAGTATGCACACAATTGTATCATTTTCAATTTCAAGGAGATTCATCGCTTTTGTTTTGATGAAACTCATAGACTAGAAAGTTATTTTGCATAAATATGAGTTAGCCAATGCTAACAAAACTGTAAGAGTTTCTTTTGCAAGTTCGAGGTATTCTTACAATCTTTTGATCTAAAACTAATCTACGTCTTGTGAAAAATTCACCATTAAAATGGGACACACTCACGGACAGGAGAACGCGAATTCGATTATGCGCACTGTTCAAAACATACAGAGGTGAGCCTGCCTGCAGAGAAATAAAAAGTAGGTTGCAGCCGCCAAATTACTCTTCAAGGAATGACCACTCATATAAATTGAGGGAAAGAAGACAGAGGACGGACACTGGAAAGTTTTCTTTTCTCAATCGTACTATCAGGGACTGGAATGCTTTACTTCCAGACTTACTAAAGACTTTATCAATGACCAAAAAGTATTTAAAAATAGGCTTAAGGACTTTACTAATAGATGGTAGTATATTATACACACTACTTAAAGGGTTTAATTAATATGTTATTATTTGAAGTGCTGTATCAGTGAGGAAGTTTGTTGTGTCAGTGAAGTGTTAAGTGAAGTTCTATAGTTCATAGTGCCTGTGCAAAGTATTTGAACAGTGAAATGGTTTTGAAGTGTTAGTGAAATCAGGATAGAATCAGTGCAGTGAGTGAGTTGATAACGAAATAAGTGTAGTGCCGAAAGGTACTTGTGCAGGTATGAACTTAGGGTTAGATTCCATTTAGATTTACTTGAAATGTTATTTTAAGTGATCGTGCTTCATTTAATTTAGGATGCTCATTATTATTGTTATTATTAATATTATTATTGTTATTATTATTATTACTATTATTATCATTATTATTAATTATTATTGTTTTTATTAGTTGTGTTTATTATTAATTGTCATTATTGAGTGTAATTAGTTACCACTGCCACCGGGTATAGGCCTATACCCATTTGCAGTGTGAATAAAAAAAAATACATACATACATACATACATACAGTCCACACCTGTGGAGTAACGGTCAGCGCGTCTGGCCGCGAAACCAGGTGGCCCGGGTTCGAATCCCGGTCGGGGCAAGTTACCTGGTTGAGATTTTTCCGGGGTTTTCCTTCAACCCAATACGAGCAAATGCTGGGTAACTTTCGGTGCTGGACCCCGGACTCATTTCACCGGCATTATCACCTTCATGTCATTCAGACGCTAAATAACCTAGATGTTGATACAGCGTCGTAAAATAACCCAATAAAATAAAAAATACATACATACAAAATTTTACTTTTAATCTTCGATCAGTAAGCACATATTTCAGTAAGTCTTTTCCTTAACTTTTTTTTTTCTTTTTTGGACTTTCACCCACTTGAATGCAGCTGTTAGAAACGGATTCAGTATCTGTCACTGTCATGATTGTTTTGAGTTTCTTCCGAAAGACATTAAAAAAACTGTTGTTTAAAATTGTGCAAAGTTAATTATATGTCCACAAAAAGAAACTAGGAATTTGTCGTGTCATACGATACGTAGCTAAATTTTCCATGAGTTCTTTAATGCACTGGAACTAACAACCTAAAATTATGTTTTTAAATTTAATGCACCCCTTTCACCGTGCATACCGAATGATATTTTCTGAACTCCGAACGTTCTACAGCAGTGTTGCTTACTAATTTTCGTACGATCTATGTATTTCCAATTCATTACCTGTTCTATAACTTCATTATTAATTTCTTACTTCCACTTAAAACTTAATAAAAATAGTTAAAATCTACCCAGTCCTTAAGGAAGAAATAAATTCGTGTTGTGAAGGGAAGTCGCTTAGAATAATTTAATTAACTTTTCGTTTTCTACATCGAACCTGCGTCCTTCCAATTATTAGTCCGCTTCTATAGAGTGTAGAATATCCGCATTGCAATGCAGTATACGTACCTAAACTTTAAATCACTTTATGGGACTGTATAATGGAAATAAGATCCTTGAACTGCAGTTCAGTACTACAATGAGAACATACATTCTCCTATATGAACATACACAGTATTGGATTACACATGGAGTAATAAAAACCTTTACCTCAATTTGAAAAATTTATAAAAGTCAGACACGGAAGGTCTCGATGATAAGTAGATAAATATTCGGTATGCGGAATTCGTGGAATTTGTATATACATCACTCTTGCATGTTATGTATCACTTTACAATAAGCGTGACCTGACCTCTCTGTTTCCCTTTTGCTCCTTCCCCTAACTCCCCTCAATTCCCCCTCCCCGGAAACTAGAACCGTGTCAAGGTCGCGTGGCCGAGCCAGTCAACCCTCTACACTGCTGCTCCTATATTCATAGAATTACATACATGATTTATCTCTTCCTCTGTTAAAACTTCATTGCTATAACCAATGTTAAACTATAACACTCCGTTTATTAACATAAATCCTCGAGTTTGTGGTCGACAGCTGGAAACATGACTTCATAGACTACGATTATTACTCCAGGGTCCTCCGTTTAGTCCAGAACTACATAACAGTCCTAGACACGAACATATCGTGCGCTTTATAGCAATTAACTCTGTTTATTCTGTGATTATCTGCAAGTTTTAAGCCACAGTAATAAAATACAATCAATATGAAACAGCAATACTTTCCCTGAATCAGAAGTTGTAGTGTTTCTGGCTACAAGACCAACGCACATGGGTTCGACTTTCGACTGGGAAATAAGAATTTATCTTCACTAAATAGCGCTAGTTTTTAACTTTGCTCTAGAGTATGACATTAGGAAAGTCCAGGATTAGAGAGGGTTTGGAATTGAACGGGTTACATCAGCTTCTTGTCTATGCGGATGACGTTAGGAGAAAATCCACAAACGAATAGGGAAAACACGGGAATTTTACTTGAAGCAAGTAAAGAGATAGGTTTGGAAGTAAATCCCGAAAAGACAAAGTATATGATTATATCTTGTGACCAGAATATTTTACGAAATGGAAATATAAAAATTGGAAATTTATCTTTTGAAGAGGTGGAGAAGTTCAAATATCTTGGAGCAACAGTAACAAATATAAATGATACTCGGGGAAATTAAACACAGAATAAATATGGGAAATGCCTGTTATTATTCGGTTAAGAAACTTTTGTCATCCGGTCTGCTGTCCAAAAATCTGAAAGTTAGAATTTATAAAACAGTTATATTACCAGTTGTTCTGTATGGTTGTGAAACTTGGACTCTCACTTTGAGAGAGGAACAGAGATTAAGTGTGTTTGAGAATAAGGAGCTCAGGAAAATATTTGGGGCTAAGAGGGATGAAGTTACAGGAGAATGGAGAAAGTTACACAACACAGAACTGCACGCATTGTATTCTTCACCTGACATAATTAGGAACATTAAATCCAGACGTTTGAGATGGGCAGGGCATGTAGCACGTATGGGCGAATCCAGAAATGCATATAGTGTGTTAGTTGGGAGACCGGAGGGAAAAAGACCTTTAGGGAGGCCGAGACGTAGATCGGAGGATAATATTAGAATGGATTTGAGGGAGGTGGGATATGATGATACAGACTGGATTAATCTTGCTCAGCATAGCGACCAATGGCGGGCTTATGTGAGGGCGGCAATGAACCTCCGGGTTCCTTAAAAGCCAGTAAGTAAGTAAGTAAATAGCGCTATCCATGTGAATGTTTTCTCTTCTCGAATTCGGTGGTCTTCAACCATATTGGCCATGCTACGTCTGTGGCGAAAACATTAGTGTTTGATCCCCGGCATTTGTGGTGGACAAACAGATGTTGCAAGGAACATTTCTCTGAGTACTGCCGTTTCTGTTCTTCATTTCTCACGTTTTCGAATTTCATTATTACATCAAACCTTTCATCCACTTCTCATTTCATCATTACACAAACACTATCCTTCTATTTCTCATTTCATCGAGTTTTAAAGTAGCAATCGGTCTTATTGTCTCACTCATCTATTCCTTGCAAATCAAGAACTGCATCTGTTCAGACATTTTTATATTTTTGCCACAGCGCAGCAAGGTTTAAAATTCCTTTGTGCGAGATCGTGCGTATTTGCTTGCTTTCCGCATAAAACCAATACGCGGTAAGTGTGAAATGCCACATTCAGTATTCCCAACCTAACACACATAACAATTTCCCTCTTCTTACCGCTAAAGCGCCATATTCATTTTACTGCTTTAGGCTTTTAACATATTATTTTTAGAGACGTTTAACATAGTAATAATTATAAATTGGAAACTTACCACTGCAATTTCACCTAAATTGCACTGTTAATTATTGTTTTTAAATATTTGCAAAAATTAAGTATCCTCTACAACACCACAAATGTTACTGCATTTGTAATGCAAACAACATTAAGGAAGCCGTGAAAAAAATCAACAAGATTCCAGATGCCGATGTTATTACTGCAATATGTTATATATATAATATTGTTAAAATATTAAAACGAAAAATAAATCATTACATAACCTCACCGTTTGTTTTAAGTTCGCATCTATAGACTGGGGAAAAATAAGACAGACGTATATCACGGCCTGCTGGAATATAGTAATCACATAAAACATTTTATAGCAACAATGTTGAACACAGATATATTTGTTTTCCAAAGTTGACGTCATTGAACAGAAACCAAGATGGAGATTTCATTGCAACTAATTAGAAATTCCTCTTCCAAGTACGTAATAAACGATTTTCGCACAAAATAATGTACGATACACGAGCGGTATGTTTTATTTCAATTCTCGGAAATTAGAAAAGATCAATTACGTTTCGCTTTTTCAAACTTTTCCTCGAACATGAAAACTTCAACATCTCGCTCTTGTAACGCATATTACTATTTCCTGTCCCTACATTACGTTTACTATTTATTTCAGACTCTATTTTCACCATACATACTTTTCATTACAGTTTCTATCTCTTACTTGTTATAGGACTCATATGATGTAAAAATCTTTTTTCGTATTCTCTAGTCCACACCTGTGGAGTAACGGTCAGCGAGTCTGGCCGCGAAACCAGGTGGCCCGGGTTCGAATTCCGGTCGGGGCAAGTTACCTGGTTGAGGTTTTTTCCGGGGTTTTCCCTCAACCCAATACGAGCAAATGCTGGGTGCTGGACTCCGGACTCATTTCACCGGCATTATCACCTTAATTTCATTCAGACGCTAAATAACCTAGATGTTGATACAGCGTCGTAAAATAACCCAATAAAAAACCGTATTCTCTATCCCACCCGACATTACAGTATATCCCTTACATTCCTAATTCTTAGTCCTTACTGACATGTAACATGGTTAATTCATACTCCTCGCTCACATTGCTATTTACATCACTTCACTAGCTGATTTACTACATTTACACTACATTATTACACTTATCATTGTTTAAACAACTCATGCACTTATCTTCCATTGTTCTACACTGTGTCCTTCTACGTCCTTTCTTTTCTCTTATCATTTCATCCATTTCGTACTTCACTCGTCCTACACTATTTATCGCTCGAAGCCTATTTAAATCTAAATCTAATTCTCTATCCCTCACACTAAGTTTTCTATTTATTCCAGACTCAAATTTCATTATACCAACTATTCCAAAGATCACCGTGTATACAGAGTAATTCACGAGGATTTACCGTCATTTACGGAGCTTATTTCTGAGAAAAAAATGTCATATAAACATGGGTCATATTCTCAATATTTACAGACTTACGTTTCGTTATTGGAACGCATTGCTGTGAACGCGTGATCTTAGTTAGCGTGCAATCAGCAGCCAGCGCGAGAGCTACGGAAATCAAAGATAGCCGTATGCAGTTACGTAGAGCGACGAGTGCCGTTCACAAGCTTGCGGCCAAGTGTACTCAAGCGGAAGGCGACATTTTTTAAAATGTGTTGTAATCTCTCCAAGACTGTAAATTCGGATGCAAAATTGAACTGCAAATAATTAAGTCGATGAAAGTGGTGTCATTTGTAGTAATTGTTGTGATAAGTGCGTAAGAATAATGTAATTTTCTACTTAAAAATAGAAAAAGATGTCTGTACGAAGCAATTAAAGAGTTCACAGCACATTTTTAGCTTCATAATACTTGCCAATTAAGGGTATATGTACGTGAAGGACCACAAATATTATCAGGAAATGCGGGCTTTAAATTTCTAAACTTTTAAAAGAATATGAACTCACAATTGGACAAAAATTACAAGGTACCACAACAAGACTTATTAGAACTTAAATATCTAATAGTCTAAAAGTTTAAAAAAGGTTACTAATAATATTTTTCAAACTAGTTTTATCAGAGTATGAAAAAAAGGACAAAGAAATTCTGCAGTTACATAATTTGGTAACCATAACATTGTTAAGGTCTCTCAGACATCTTCAATATTTTTGCTGCATGTAATAAACACTTCTTTCTGAAAAGTAGACTACTCTCAGACGTGTAGAGTTGTTTATTTCCATTCAATTAATTTTTTATTTGTCCTGCATAAAATATATTAAAATTTACAGAATGTTTTGTGACCTAATTTTTCTATTAAAAAATGGGCATTATTGTAGTCTACCTTTTGCATGAATTCATGTTAAATCAGTGTACAAAATTTCAGAATTCTATCTTTAATGGTTGTGGAGTTATGAAATAATATGTGTGAAAATTTTCATATTTTGGAAAATTTAATTTAAACTAAAAATTGAATTCTCAAAAATATTATTAAAAACCTATTTTTATACTTTTATCAGATATTTAAGTTCAAATAAGTCTTGTTGTGGTACCTTGTAATTTTTGTCCAATTGAGAGTTCATTTCCTTATAAAATTTTAGGGCCGTATTCATAGATATTCTTAGCGCGGGCTTCAGGTGGATGATCAGCGAACTAACGTTTTTCGTATACATAAACCAGTGTAAGCGATATGATATGATATCATACGAATCCTGTACAAGTAACCACTCGATAGTCGGGGCTAGTTTAGCACGCTCGTAGCGCGGGCTAGCGAAATGTCTATAAATAGCACTCTTAGAAATCTAGAGCTTGCATTTTCTGATAATAATTGTGGTCATTCACGTACACATACCCTTAAAGAAATGATACTACTGAATGGTTCATTCTCTATTTGTATTATTCTTTTACCTTCAAACTAAAGAAAAATAGTAATATACGTTACAAGAGCGGTATGTTGACGTTTTCATGGTCGAGGAAAAGATTGAAAAAGCGAAACGTAGTTGAACTTTTTTAATTTCCGAGAACATGAAAACAAACATACCGCTCGTGTATCGTACATTATTTTGTGCGAAGATCGTTTATTGCATACCTGAAAGACGAATTTCTAATTAGTTGCAATGAAATCTCCATGTTGGTTTCTGTTTAATGACGCCAACTTCGGAAAACCAAAATATCTTTCTTCAACATTGTTGCTGTAAAATGTTTTCTGTGTTTACTATACTCCAGCAGGCCGTGATATACATCTGTCTTTTTTTCCCCTCAGTCTATAAATGCGAACTTAAAACAAACGGTAAGGTTATGTAATGATTTATTTTTCATTTTAATATTTTAACGATATTATTTATATAACATATTGCAGTAATAACATCGGTATCTGGAATATTGTTGATTTTTTCACGGCTTCCTTAATGCTACTTGTATCAGGAATGCAATAAGTTTCGTGGAGTAGTAGACTTTACTTAATTTTTGCAAATATTTAAAAACAATAGGCTAATTAACAGTGCAATTTAGGTGAAATTGCAGTGGTAAGTTTCCTATTTATAATTATTACTATGTTAAACGTCTCTAAAAATAATATGTTAAAAGCCTAAAGCAGTAAAATGAATGTCGCTCTTAAGCGGTAAGAAAGGGAAATTGTTATGTATGTTACGTTGGGAATACTGAATGCGGTATTTCACACTTACCGCGTATTGGTTCTGTGCGGAAAACAAGCAAATATGCACGATCTCGCACGAACGTATTTTACAAAGAACTTTAAATTAGTGTAACTCTGAAAATATTGAGAATAGGAAGTATGAGTAGCTCAATATCAAAGACGGATATCTGTCGTCTCCATAGTTTTGATCTAGAGGCAATTTTTTAATTCACAGTGTTCTTTGTAATATTTAACACAATTTATTTATAAATATAGTGTTAGAGTTTGCATATGGTTTCACTATAACTGGAAAGAGCATGAAAAATTGTATAAAAAACCACAGCTATCTAAATTTCGATTAAGGTCAGATGTCCGTCTTTGATATTAAGCTACTCGTATGTTTGTATGACTTTTTTGCTCAAAATTCTTCAGGAATAAGCTCCGTGAAGGACGGTAAATCCTCGTGAATCACTCTGTACCCCTGTATATTAACAAAAAAACTACGAGAAAAAAGGGGAGATATTTTCATATTATTTCGGATTTAATTCAATATTTTCATTAACCAATAAACTTATGAATTATCTAAAAAATTGACTAATGGCCGGTTTTCCCAAGTATTGTTAGAAAATTTAACGACTGTTAAACTCTAAACAGTTTGTAATTAATAAATGTGTATGTTTTCAACGTCAGTTTGGTTTAACAGCTTGTTAACAGTTTGTTAATTTTAAATGTAGGATTTCGGGCAGTTAACTCGTTTAACAGTTAGTTAAATATGGCCGATGTCTCCACAGCTGTTCGAACAGAAGTTGCGAAATTAATATTTTGTGTCTCTCTGTAGGAAATGTTTAGCATATGACTGGTAATATAACATTTAAAAATACTTTGTACTGTTTAAATACATCAGTGCTATTTTATTTCTTTCGTATTTCGAATCCATAATAGCAATGAGGAAATATAACCTTACTTTGTAATTATTATTCAGCACGTCACCTACAACTTTCATTTGTCAACTGTTTATGGAGCGTGGCCTACTATAACAGGTTGTCATTTTATGCAAGTTTCATGACTCACTCTATAATATAGAATTTAAAGATTAATTTTAGCCAATCAAAAAATGTCTTACATGTGTAGAATCATTACCAACTGCTGTTGAGTAGTTAAAATAGTGCTAACAGACGTTATAGTTAAGTGTTGGTTATCTTAAACAAAATTATGTTGAACAAATGGAAAATACATTAACAAAGCGTTAAAAATAAACAGACTGTTAATTTAACACTCGTTAAGCAAAATTAAACATTACTTGGACAAACTGGCCATTAATCTATCTTGTCAGCAGTGTTCTAAATAAACACTGTTCTCGAAATTTTGTTCAGCCACATAGAAACTAAAATAGTATTGGCGATGGTATGATACTATTCTAATCGCAGCAGTTAACTGGAACTGAGCTTACACTGTAGGAATTAATCATGAAAAATGAGCCACGCAGCCATTGTAACAACGGAGATCCTGCACCCACTCACCATTGTAATCCCGACCATTTAAATCCTGGCATTAAAGAATTAAACTACTGACCACAGTACGTATGATCAGACATTCCCAATTATTTCTGTTTTATCTGCTTTGTAAATATCTGCATTTGCTTTGATACTCAAATCCCTGAGACCTCTATCGTTGCCTGTCATCTAGCAAACAACACACAAAACATTTCAGTTTTAAAGACATTAATTTTTTTATTTTTCCTCAAATTATTATCCACAGTGTGATAAAAATGAATATCAGATGGAAATTTTCACAATAATAATCAATATATTTTAACAGAAACTCGTTTAATTCTGTAAAAAACATCTTTCCTATGATGAATGTATAAAAATGTTCAATATTGAATGTTTAGTGCAATTTTGCTAGTGAAATTCACTGGAAAATTATACAAGCAGTAAAACTTACGAAAACATTGAGAACTACTTCAGAGTCACACAAATTATGAAAAAAATTATACATTAAGAATAAATAGCTTGGTATATTATTAATACTATTAAAGTTAGTAAAAGCATTAGACACGGCTAATCATACAATATTTTTGAATAAATTAGATCATACTGCTATCAGATGCAATGCTCTAATATTATTTCAGTTCTCTCTAACAGTTATCAAACAATTAAAATAGCTTATAAAATCAGCTACAACGAAGTTTCAGATACAGGAATATCTACTACAAGAACCATTTTAGGTCTAATTTTACTATTGATACATATATTATACAGTATATTTCTACTTGAAGCAAGTAAAACGATAGGATAGGAAGTAAATCCCGAAAAGATTAAGTATATGATTATGTCTCGTGACCAGAATATTGTACGAAATGGAACTATAAAAATTGGAAATTTATCCTTCGAAGAGGTGGAAAAATTCAAATATCTTAGAGCAACAGTAACAAATATAAATGACACTCGGGAGGAAATTAAACGCAGAATAAATATGGAAAATGCGTGTTATTATTCGGTTGAGAAACTTTTATCATCCAGTCTGCTTTCGAAAAATCTGAAAGTTAGAATTTATAAAACAGTTATGTTACCGGTTGTTCTCTATGGTTGTGAGACTTGGACTCTCAATTTGAGAGATGAACAGAGATTAAGGGTGTTTAAGAATAAGGTTCTTAGGAAAATATTTGGGGCTAAGAGGGATGAAGTTACAGGAGAATGGAGAAAGTTACACAACACAGAGCTGCACACATTGTATTCTTCAGCTGACATAATTAGGAACATTAAATCCAGACGTTTGAGATGGACAGGGCATGTAGCACGTATGGGCGAATCCAGAAATACATATAGAGTGTTAGTTGGGAGGCCGGAGCGAAAAAGACCTTTAGGAGGCCGAGACGTAGATGGGAAAATAATATTAAAATGGATTTGAGGGAGGTAGGTTATAATGATAGAGAATGGATTAATCTTGCTCAGGATAGGGACCAATGGTGGGCTTATGTGAGGGCGGCAATGAACCTCCGTGTTCCTTAAAAGCCATAAGTAAGTAAGTATATTACAGTATATAATAATAATGTTTGAATATTAATCTTAAAATGATAAAAAGGTATATCTCATAAAAAATGAATGGAAACTGAAATACTTTTCATGTTCCACGCATAAGTAATAGTAAGGCACTACCTCTAGTTTTTTTCTTGATTGCCTCACCAATGGACCTTTGTGCGTGATAAAGGTGTTAGAAATTGTACTAATGCAGTCTACTAATTTTGCAGGGAACATTACAAATAAGTGAAAAAGAAGAAAGGTGGACAGAGGGTGTTAGAGAATGCTTCTTTTTGTGCAGCAGTTCGGTGGAACTAAAGCATGGGTGGCTGTTTTGGTTTTTCTACATCTACCCTTAATATGCAAGAAATTTCCAGCCATCAAGTACAGTCAACCAAGAAAATAGTGTGTGATAACATCCAAACAATCAAGAAAATTATTATTAATATTTTTTTACAAAATGTGTAAGTTTTATTTATTTATTTATTTATTTATTATTTACTTTTGTTTGTTTATTTATTTATTTATTTATTTATTTATTTATTTATTTATTTATGCAACAAAATCTTGAAAATATCTACTTTATATGCACAATAGTCTATTATATACAGATACGCCTGAAATATGCAAAAATATGCTAGATTAACTTTGCATATTCAACATCACAGACGTTCAAAACAAGTAGGGCTATACAAATGTTTTTGCATGACTTTCAACCGATCATAAAAAATATGCATTTGCATATGAATCCTGGCCCCAGTGATAAATAAACAAATCCCGTTGTCCGATACTTACAATGTGTTACTATTTTGTGTATACGTTGATTTTTAAAAATGTTATATCTATTTCAAAATGTAACTTCCTTTCCCTATATTACAACTTACGATGAACGTTATAGATTTCGTATTAAATATTTTAAGAATAGCATACTTAATATGAAATCTGTAACTTCTATCTAAGTTATAATATAACTGGTAATTGATGCATCATGCTAAGGGAACCAGGTAGTCATCAGGGGTAAAAAAAATTCGACTTCTTTGTGTGTTTTAAGAAAGGTGCAAAACTTGCTCTTTAAAACAATATAAATACTGTGAAGGTATTACTGAAGATAAGCCCTTTAAATGGCGTCTTTCAATTTGGCGGTGCACATAATTTATACATTCTTCTTAATTTTTTTAATTCAGTTTTCGATTAGTTAACATTTTTCAAACTTAAGTACATTTTTCTCTGAAACTATTGAATCAATTTACATGAAAATTTTACAGTGTTTTCTGCAGCCTGTGTTCTACGTAGTAGACATACGGGTTTAAGAATATCACACACATAACACGAGGAAAAATTATATATGCATTGAAAAAAATTACAAAAAATGTTAAAGTTCAATATTTTTTTTTCTGTTTCACTAGGAGTAAATATTTACTAAATTTTGCTTTAGAACTTAGAACATACATTACTAGATAACTTAAAAAAATACAAGGTATATGAGTGAAGATTGTAGCAAGTAATATGCACCTGAAGATTGAGGTACATTTAGCAAAGTGGAAAACAGGTTATCAGTTAGGGCTTTCATTTTGCACTTGGATAGAAATTAATTAGTTTTCTTTTACACCAATGAATTCAGAATGATTGATTTTATAAGCATGGAAATGTTTATTCCACTCTGAGCACTAAAAGCCTAGAAATATTGAACTAAACTTTTGTACTTACATTTTAACCGCATAAGCATCACAACCCACTCCCCTTAACTCGGTCTTGGTCTTACTAATGAGGAAGGCGTTCACTTTATGAAGAAAATTGACATACGATTAAATTCTGCGCACATCAAACTACTCTCACAATGAGCGAGTTATCGATATTAAAAATCTGGGCATTTCTGCGTACCGAGAAATATTTTCGGGACACTGAGAGAAAAACATTCAAAACTGAGGCCTTTCCAATAAAAGCGGGACGTATGGTCACTAATAAATAGCTGCTGTTTACTGAACTTCAGTGTGTAAATATTGTGACAGCGACGTGAGATTCGAACTCACGACCAGCGTCCCGCAAGAGAGCAGGTCGCGCGTGAGTCGACACGGGCTCCACGGAGCACTGGGGGACGGCGCGCGGCGTGGAGAGGAGAGAGGAGGTTGCGACACGCTGTTCCGCGGCAGAGAGGGGAAAGTAAAGCAGCTGGTGACTGAGGAGAAAGATCCAGAGCAGTCTGGATTTCCGTTATCTTCTAGGCATCTGTCGACCGACCGCGAACTCTCCAGAAACTATGGCTTAGTTATAAATACCACGCGCAAGTGAACGACATTCAGTCCGTCAGTAAGCCAGTGTTGTTGCAGGCAGATTTGGACAGTAAGCGAGTTAGTCTTGTGTAGCAGTGAAGCCAGCTTCGAGACCAGAGCGCGACTTGAGTTGTGTCCGTAACTGTGGAGCCTGAAGCCCGGAGTTCGAGTGCAGTGGACCGCAGTTGGGGGACCTGAGTTCGAAGTTCAGCGGATCGTCTCTGAAGGTCTGGAGTTCGAGATTCTGTGAACGCGAGTGACTGAGCTAGAAGAACTAGCCAAGCTGTGAACTGAGAACTGACAGTTGTGTGTTGTAAACAGTGCTTTGTGAATATTAGTTAAGATTAACAGTTCATTGCTGTTCGTAATAGTCCAAGTAAATTGTCATTGTCGTTTGTGGAGTGCAATAACGAACGCTGTGTTGCTGTGCGGAGAGCAAATCCCATTGTTGACGGGAGTGAAGAGTTATTGTTGAGATAATAAAATTACATTGTTGTTCAGTTCAAAATTTACAATATTTACTTCACAATATGGCATATAAGTGTATGCAGGGCAAAGGGGGCGAGTGCATATGGGCCCGTGAGCAATAAGGGCCCGTCAGATTAAGTGAGTCTGATTACTTTTTATTATCATGAAGAATTATTCATAGACACATACCGGTACTATAAAATTTTGTAAGAACATTTGTTACGTAAATTTGACATATTAACTCAACAATAGTAGAATTAATACAAATTACAACTTCATATGTAAATATATGACTTTTATATAATAGAATATCGGTTTCCCGAATTAACGTTCACCGACACGACAATTGTGGGCCCCGACATTTGCCTGAACTATGTTCCCGTCGCTTGTACTGAACACTTTCAATTATTTATTGGCTTGTCCTTTTTAACTACCAAATCTCCGCTGGCCCACCGCAATATGCTAGTGAACTCTCTCAAACCGAAGTCGCAGGATCACGTTTCCTTTTGAATACAATGTATGTTTCGTGTCGAAACTTTCGTCTTTTCGTTGTCGTTTGTCGAGTAAATTCTGTTCATTGGTGTTACTGGTTATAGTTTAACTGCATAATGGAGAAGTATAGGCATAAGTCGGGAGCCGAGAAGCACAAGGAGAGACAGAAAAAATTGGAAGATATTAATATGGGTGCCAGACTGCGTGAAAAATATTATGAAGATATTAATAAAGAGGTCAGTGATGAGTCGAAATATTTAAAATCAATTCATGCCTCTAATTTAGGGCCAACCCCACTGTAACCTATGAATCTCCTAAATAGTCCGAGAGAATTAAAACTGGATACTTTATTTCCAAATACTTGTATAACCATTAGAATATTGTATACAATATCTGTGACAGTTGCTGATGCTGACAGATTCTTCAGCAAAATGAAGGAAATAAAAAATGTATTCAGATAAACAATGTCTCGAGAACGACTGAGTAACCTTGGCCACCTCAGTCTGGAGAGCGATCTTGCTAGGTCTTTAAATTTTGATGACATAATTGATGATTTTGCATCATTGAAGTTAAGGAGAGTTGTTTGTTTATGCTGAACTGCAAGTTAGAAATTGCAGGTGTTTAGGAATAATATTTTATGAATATAATATATTGTGCTAAAGTGAAGTTTTGCTAAAAGTTTTCAATGTAATAAAAGTGTATATTTTTAAGTTCGTATCTTTGTATGGGGTTATCTGTTATTTATTTCCTAAATAATTATTATGGTTAGAATAACTGGTAACTTGTAATTGTTACTTTTTTCAACAGTGGTCCGAGTACAGTATTACATAGGGGCCCATAAATTCTGTAGTCGGCCCTGAGTGTATGAAGCAGTTATATCATTGAATAGGGCCTGTATAAGTCTTCGGAAAAGAAAATATGCAAGTTATCAAACTTATAAAGACGTAAACATATGAAGATCGTATAAATTTTTCGCTGAAATTGCGTGCTGTAACTATGTTGATCATATATTCATAAAAGTTTTTATAGTGTAGTAAAGGTGTCATTTTTCCACGCATCAGATGTTCCTTGTTGAACACAAACATAACATAAAATTCAAACTCTCACTTACAACGTCCCGAAACACGATCATGATTACCTCGAACAACGTTACGTCTTTCCTGCGCCATATTTTATAGCAGATTACACGTGTATCCATGATCAAGCAGTAATATTTGCCTATAATCTCCCAGTCAACGCAATTTAGCTCCAAAGCAAAGAATAAATACGATCAGGACGGATGGCAAACTCGTGTATTGCGTTAATCGCTTCAAAACTTTTAATTATCTCTCCATCAAATATTTGACTTCAAACAGTAAATATCGCATAATGCGTTACACCAACAAATTTAATTCCATTTAAAACTAATTTAATTAATTAATCGCACTACATCTAATTGGGATTTAAATATACATTACGCGTTAAATTACTGATTTTTATATGGAATATCAAATAACCCTTCGCAACATACGATTATTACAATTTTAAATAAATTAATCCTGGTATCATACTTCACAGTGTAACGAATGCAAAATGACAGTTATTAGATTCGTAATTAGAACGTTCCTGTCCTTGAACAAAGAGTTCATTCATTCATTCATTTTATTCCATAGATCTTACATGAGCAAAGAAGCTTTAAGATGTGGAACAAGTCAAAATTGTACAATATTACAATTACAATTTTTACAATTTTGTGCAATTTTTTTACAATATTTTGGCGAGATGTAGTGAGATGATGTGAGGTCCGAGGATTCGCCAAAATATTACCCGGCATTTGCCTTTTGGTTGGGGAAACCTCGGGAAAACCCAACCAGGTAATCAAATCAAAGGGGGTAATCAAATTAAAGGGGTTGATGCCGAGGACTCGCCATAGACCATCCTGCTTCAGTCCCACGGCTGTGGAAAACCTCGGAAGAAACCAAAGACCAAAGGGGGATCCAACCCAAACCCGAACACAGCTCCGGATCAGCAGCCCAGCGAGTTGAGATAAATAAGTAAGAAGACTATCAATTCATCAAAAATACAGATTTTAGATAATTCATAATTTGCAACATAGAGACGTTTCATATTACAAAGTGTAGCACAATCGAATGTACAAGCAGTAAAGGCCAATTCACAATGGAAATTAAACATAACGTAAGCGTTAACTCAAAAATGTAAACGTTACGGTAAAAGATCTTTGCCTATATCTTGTCTCTTGGATGTACTGTATATTATGCTTTTATCCATTCTCATTTAATGTATATGTTATTTATTTGGGGACATAATGAGAAAACTGCTTTGAGACCTTTACAAGTTATTCAAAATAGAGCTTTAAGAAATTTATTGGGTTTTCATTATTTGACTCCAGTTAAATATCTATATCAATTTTCTTTCGTTCTACCAGTTGAATCAATTATCAAATTAGGTGCTGCTATTTTCATGTACAAAGTTATTAACAATTTAATACATAGTAATATTACATTTCAGTTTAATAAAGATATACATACTTATTTAACAAGACAAAAAGACAATCTATTTTTTTTCTCAGCATAGCTCCGTAACTTATGGAACGAAAGGACTTAACAACAACTTTTAACCAACTTCCTTTAGAACATAAACTTTTACCAAATTGCCGGTATTTTAAGAATCGTTTAAAAATACGTTTTTGGGAAGATTATTTATTTTAATTCTTAGTTGATTTATTTATTTCATGGTTTCAAACTTTTTCTTCTTTCTGCCCAAAACTTTATGTTATCTACTTGTTCTTATTTTGCTTTCTTTCTTTCATAAATTCTTGTGTTATTGTTTGTTTTTCACAGACTGTAGTTTCATGACTTTTCAATTACATTGTATAACATATGTATGTGTTCTTGTATAGCCCCTACATAGTTCCATTTCGTAAAACATTCTGATCATGCGACATAATCATATACTTAGTTTTTTCGGGATTTACTTCCAACCCTAGCTCTTTACTTGCTTCAAGTAGAATTTCCGCGTTTTCCCTAATCGTTTGTGGAATTTCTCCTAACATATTCACGTCATCCGCATAGACAAGAAGCTGATGTATCCCGTTCAATTCCAAACCCTCTGTGTTACCCTGAACTTTCCTAATGGCATATTCTAGAGCGAAGTTAAAAAGTAAAGGTGATAGTGCATCTCCCTGCTTTAGCCCGCAGTGAATTGGAAAAAAATCAGATAGAAACTGGCCTATACGGACTCTGCTGTAAGTTTCACTAAGACACATTTTAATTAATCGAACTAGTAATTCGTATCGTACACACAAGAAAAATCGGAAAGTGAAGAAGAACTATTTCTTTCCTTCCGCAGTCATAGATGAGTATGTACTTCGGTCAGTGTTTACATCAAGGTCAACTTTTATTATGTTTAAACTATAGCAGCATTAGCGGTACTGCTAATATTTGCAGCTATGTATGTTTCAGTGTTAAACAAAATCAATGGTTCAATGAACTTGTAAATATTTACATGGTTAAGTACTCTCTTTATACCTTGTGGCAGCTCACGAATGGTGAGAAGATTTATAAATTAATTAATTAGCTGTTGATATCACCGTATTAGTGCTCATGACATCGATACTGATGGATAAAATAAGTGAATATTATTTAAAATATTTAATCCAATACATTACAAACTAATAAAATGTTTAAACTATTAACCCTTTCCTAAAATATACGAGTGTCAAATTAAGACTAACTGAAATAAACACAAGAATATTACACTTTCCGTATAATCATTTCTTCTACTTATGAATAAATAATCTTTACTAATTCGCTGTTAAAACAAGGCTGGTAAGAATAGGCCAGATTGCACAGCTGAGTGTTAAGAACGTTCAAACTTTGGTCATTATTTCTGAAAATTTAATCTCATTAGCAACTATTAGTAAATATTCAAAGCATAAATTCTCACTTATTTCAGCTCGCCCGGGGAGAGGATGTCTTAGAAAATGAACAGAAATACCGAATGTAACACTCTGGTCGAAACAAGGCTTGCCTTAAGAAATCTGTTGAAATTTAAAATGGCTATGAAACCAATATTACTTTACATTAATTATCTAGATCATGGGTGTCCAAACGCCTATTGAACCTGGAGATATTGCACGTCAAGCACGTTCTCCTAAGGTCAATAACTTTCCATATAAAATAGGAAAAACGACCTTAAAGAATATGCGCTTCGGGTTGCTTACGACAGGGGTTACCTCGTACGACTTACAATAAATTGGACATCTATGTGATAGAGTTTCTGGATAGCTAAGTCGGTAGAGCGCGCTTAGCCTAAGGTCCCGGGTTCGATACCCAACCCCGGAATAATTTTTCCCTTGAAATAATTCAAAAGCTGTTGCTATCGTTAGAAATAAGATAATTACACCTACTGATCAAGTATGTAAAAATTTATATGAACAATAACAATATATAGGCCTACTTCGTCTAATGTGTAAATAGATAGTTGATAGCCGTCCCAACCAGGGTTTAATAATCGGCCTCCTAATCAATTCTAAATGAATATTTATATTTAATTCAATATTTTCTTTAATAGAAACCCTAGTTAGGTAGGCTATCATTGAGAATTTTATTGGAAATGCAACACACGATTTAGGCTACACGACAAATTATATTTTATAAAGAATATAAGTGATGATTAATTATGGTGATCGATGACTTCAGTGCAGTGGAGGATATCATGTCCAGGGTGCTGTCAGGAACTTTTAATTTTCGGAAGACTTCTAAGGACTCCCGTGGGATTGTGCCTCTAGCCCCAATCATAATTCCTATAACGTCCCATGTCTTGATGTTACCTATTTGGTCCCCAAATCACTGCAGCATGGCAGATAAATTGCCCGGTTTTCTTTGCAGACTTCTCTAGGTTGTTCCTGGCTGTTCTCAAAACGGACTGTGGGATCGAGAATGAGTCCATAATTTTTTTCCTGTTTATAATAATGATATCTGCTCTTCGAGTTGAACAGTCAACAAAAAGGCACCAAATTTCCTCGTACACGTCATACTTATCAGCCTGGATAAGTTCATTGGCAATCATGGAGCGAATTTTATTATGACGGTCAATTCTAAGTAATTCTCCCTTCCGGCAAAAACCCAGTACATGGGCTAAGGTTTCTTGCTCATCGCATCTTCTGCAATGGGCAGTACCAAGGCTTCTGCTGGGAGGGTTCTGGCTGGAATAACGTTGCAGCTCATTTTAATCGCTTCAGTCCATTGGTTGCAGGAGAGACCCTTCTTGTTGGAAATCCATGCATTCCCTTTCTTCCAAAAAAAGAATACAAACAAAGAATATTGATGCACCTTTATAGTAGCGTAAATACTAGGAATTTTTCGAACAAAATGGGAAGCACTACTACAACAAATTATTGCCCTTCGATGTTTACACAAATCTCAAAACCCATACATCATACAAATACGTCAGGTTCATGAGGAGAGCATTGGATGTGCCAAATCTCTGAACATTGTTCCAGAAGATCCCTTATTTCATAAGAATGAACATTTCTTAAATGTTACAAAGATTCGTAACCTTCTGAGGAACAGAGAATTTGATATTTGGTGTCGTCATCCACAGAAAGGGAAAGGCGTAGTTTTATTTAAACAATATCCTGGTGCCAACAAATGGATTTGTAAACACGAAGGACTCTCCAACAGCGAATGGCGCGATGGCATTAAAATGGTTGGAAATGTTGCTACAGTACGTGCTGTCCCGGGAAGATCTCAGGACAACCGTTGTAGGCATTGCCACAACGAGGTTGAAACTCTTGCACACGTCCTGGGATCCTGTCCGCACGGCGAAGCTCTGCGAAACGCTAGACATCACCAAGTACGATCAATTATAGCCACTGCCTTTAAAGATGCCCATTACAACACCTTTGAAGAAGTACATGGTCTCTCCATCACTGGCAGTACACGGCGCATAGATATAATAGCTTTCAAGGAATCTACGAGATCTGGATACATAATTGATCCCACTGTGCGTTTCGAAACGGATGAGGAACAGCCAGCAGAAGTGGATAATGAAAAAAAGGATATCTACAATCCTACCATTCCCTATTACCTCAAAAAAAATACCAGCTAAAAGAGCTTGAAGTAATCGGATTTCTGGTTGGAGCAAGAGGTACCGCTACTCTCTTCATGAAAGATGTGTTTAAGAGGCTTGGAATTCCTACATCTATTACTCCGATTGTAACCTTAGCTGCATTGAATTGAAATGATCAATTGCTCTCCTGAAGAATCACTTATATTCGAAATCAAACTAAGTTCAGTAGCATTCTTTACTTTTTTGTAACACTTACCTTTCTAAAAATAGGTATATTTCCACTAATCTCAAAAAAAAATTATTTGCAGCTCTGTACTTGTAAGAATTTCATTGTTAAAACAAAATTAATGGTTTTTCATGAACTTGTAAAAATTTCTATGGTTAAATACTCTTTGTCCCTATTTATCTTGTTTTATATAAACTTTCTCATTGGATTACTCAGCAAATATGAAGTAAAACTGGTGGGATCCCCGGCTTCAAGTATACCATTTTGGATCTCCTGAACAATAGACGACGTGAACTTCATAACACACATTTCTTATCAGTACTTCAGAAAATGCTGGATTGACATTACATGCCAGTAGTTCAATTTCTAGTAACACTGTAATTTTGCACATAACAATTTTGTCTCTCTGTCATTAGTAGAGTTCATTATTCCATTGCTGCTGTTATGTTAATGACCGAGCATACGTCATTTGAAAGCTAACAATGGAAGTCATCATTCTGACACATTTGAAAAGCAAGGGGACGTGGAGATACAGACGGCGACGTCACTCGCCCCACGTTACTTGAGTCCCTTGTTTGTCCCTTAATTGAACCAACTCATACGCATTGACAAATGATGACAGTAATAAATTCATGTGTGAATGCAAATGGATTTAAAGGATACACTCAAACTGCTACGATAATTTTCCAACATATCTGACGATCAACGTCACAGGTAACAATTCCCATGAAAAATACTCGAACCTAATGCAATTACTGGATACTTCATACATCGTAGCAAATGTACGTAAAGTACGGGCGTGAAATTTATAGTCAACATGAACTTCCTGAGGTTTCTGTGAAGTACGGAACAACTGAAATACAATTTTGGCTTCTCGTAAAAACCTCGGTAGTGTGTTGAAATACCACTCGAGGTGAATGTATGTCTCTTATCCATTTAATGCTTTTTGTTTTGGCTTAACTTTTAGAGGGATTCTTGCACCTAGATTTGTTTCGGTCCATTGTGCACATTATACAGGATATTATGGATGTATAGGATTCCTAATTTAAGCTGTTCATTTCTGTTTAGGCAGCCCAAATATCAGGCCAGATATATGGGAGGTATTTAATGGTTTCGGGGAGTTTTAAGTTACTGTTAAAAATGGCGGCAAGAGAACATATTTTCCAAACAATTATGCTGATTATTTAATAGTAAAAGAGAAAAAGAAATTATGCCAAGACGAAATGATTATGTCAGTTTATCTGAACAAAAGTTACTGGTGAGAGTATCTATAATAGTTTAAGCAAAAGTGTTACAAGAAATAAGAAGATAGGTTAGAATACCCAACTAACAGAAATCTACCACTAATTGATTAAGATTTTGTGCTTCAGATTCATTTCATTTTACTATTATGGATACTGTAGGCATTTTAAAGGCAACTGAAAGCCAAATGGTAAGTCGAATATTTCCTGCCATTAATAGTTTGAGGCCACAATATTTTGTGTTTCCAAGGGAAGAAGATTATGCTAAAACTATTCACGATTTCTACAGGGTGTCTCCGAAGTGGTGTTACAAACATTCAGAGATGATGGCGAAGGGCACATGTATCAATTTGAGATAAGGAACCATGGTCCGGAAATGACAGAGTCGAAAGTTTAAGCAGAAATAGTTGTGTGGAAATGGAATTGTAATTTGGCACCACGTGCCCTCCTTCCCTTAACTTTTGGAACAGTCGTGGAAAAATGGTATTATCTCCTACGTGGGTACTTGATCGATACAAACTGTGGGCTTGTCTACTGTTCCCATTGGCTTATCCGTATTCGAAAAACAGGTCTGCTTATTCCGCTCTGTACAAGTTGCCACCAAGTCACTCAATAGAGTGCGCTCCTTGTTGACTTAATATATATCAACATAATATACAGTATGTCGAACTTGGAGTCATGCCACAAAGGGAAAAACACTAGAGAGGGATTCGATCCGGTGCTGTGGATTGAACGTCGGTGCAGCTCAGTGGTTAGAGCACTTGGTACGTAGAACCAAGGACCCGGGTTCGATTCCCGGCGCCGGAACGAATTTTTCTTCTCTAATAACCATTGTTCAAGCACTTCTTTCTATCCCTCATCATAGAACGTCTTTATACTCATCCTTCTATACTAAAGAAATTCCTCGCCTCTGGAATTCGTTACCTAATGACATCAGGGACTGCCGGACTTTATGACAATTCAAAATTATATTGGAAAATTTGGTCTTATTTAATGCTTTTTAGGTATTGCTAGAAGTGTTGATTTGTGTTTTTACTCTAGATTAAAATTGAAAGTTTCTTGTTTAGGTCTATGTTAATTAATTAGTTAGGATACAATTGATTACTAGAAACTAGTTCGATTAATTAAAATGTGTCTCAGTGAAACGTACAGCAGAGTTCGTATAGGTCAGTTTCTGTCAGATGCGTTTCCAATTCACTGTGGGCTAAAGCAAGGAGATGCACTATCACCTTTACTTTTTAACTTTGCTCTAGAGTATGCCATTAGGAAAGTCCAGGATAACAGAGAGGGTTTGGAATTGAACGGGTTACATCACATTCTTGTCTATGCGGATGACGTGAATATGTTAGGAGAAAATCCACAAACGATTAGGGAAAACACGGGAATTTTACTCGAAGCAAGTAAAGAGATAGGTTTGGAAGTAAATCCCGAAAAGATTAAGTATATGATTATGTCTCGTGACCAGAATATTGTACGAAATGGAAATATAAAAATTGGAGATTTATCTTTTGAAGAGGTGGAAAGTTCAAATATCTGGGAGCAACAGTAACAAATATAAATGATACTCGGGAGGAAATTAAACACAGAATAAATATGGGAAATGCCCGTTATTATTCGGTTGAGAAACTTTTATCATCCAGTCTGCTGTCGAAAAATCTTAAAGTTAGAATTTATAAAACAGTTATATTACCGGTTGTTCTGTATGGTTGTGAAACTTGGACTCTCACTTTGAGAGAGGAACATAGGTTAAGAGTGTTTGAGAATAAGGTGCTTAGGAAAATATTTGGGGCTAAGAGGGATGAAGTTACAGGAGAATGGAGAAAGTTACACAACGCAGAACTGCACGCATTGTATTCTTCACCTGATATAATTAGGAACATTAAATCCAGACGTTTGAGATGGGCAGGGCATGTAGCACGTATGGGCGAATCCAGAAATGCATATAGAGTGTTAGTTGGGAGGCCGGAAGGAAAAAGACCTTTAGGGAGGCCGAGACGTAGATGGGAAGATAATATTAAAATGGATTTAAGGGAAGTTGGATATGATGATAGAGAATGGATTAATTTTGCTCAGGATAGGGACCAATGGCGGGCTTATGTGAGGGCGGCAATGAACCTCCGGGTTCCTTAAAAGCCAGTAAGTAAGTACAATTGATTACTTGTATGATAGGCCTACTTAATCACTCATTTAAAGTTTGTGTGCCTGCAACCTGTGTATATATTTGTGTGGATTTACTTTGTTTATAGTGTTTTTTTTTATTATTTCTATTATTGTATTTGTATTTCTGGTGGTGTGGAAGAAAAGGCCTGATGGCCGTAACTACACTAGAATAAATAAATAAATAAATAAATAAATTGTTAAAGTCTGAGGTAAAATGGGGGGAAATAAAATAAAATACCGTGATGATGATAACGACTGAAACTTTGTGACTGGTTAGTTATGAAAATTATGTTTATTAAATTTTTACCTTTCAGCGCACTCTAATGCGTCATTGATAACTCCTTCAATTTTAACCATAATTTCTTATCATTAGACGTCCTTAAATGAAATTGATAAAGAAATAATGTAGCAGGCTATATCCGAAGCATATATCCATAGTGCTTTGGGAGAACTTTACCATTTGCCTTAACGTTTTCGAGTTTAGAAGTGCACACGCAAAAACGCACTTACAAATTCATTACACTGCCCCACGGAGCACTCGACTAGAAACTTGTGCTCCTGTTCTTGGTGATGGGTTTGTACAGAGTAAACAACCAGTATGTACAAAAGCGGCCAGCCCGCATTAAGAGCCCTCTAGTAGGTACATGGATATAATTTAGTAATTAACAAAGCAGATATAGCAGCATACAGTCTTAATCCTTTTCATGCACAAGGCAGACGCTGCTCAGTGATGCTGTGGACACATACATTTCCATTACAGCGTCCCATAACCATTATCTTAGCTATTATCATCAATATCATCTCCCCTCTCCAGGGGTGATGATTTTGTGTTTTGCAAGGTTTTATAACCATTATGCACAGGTTATGCCCGTTAACTCTCCTATCTAAATAACAATAGAGAAAGGAGGATTTCGCTATCCCATGCAACCGTTACCGCATTTCGCTTCAGACTTTGTTACTGTGCGTAAACAAAGATAAGTTCATCTTTTATATTTTTACGATGGGGTTGTTAATAAACGAACTTAACTATTTCATTTATACCCCAAATTATCTTGTTATTATATCATCGTTAATATAAAGGTTATAATAGTAATATGCGTTACAAGAGCGGTATGTTGAAGTTTTCATGTTCGAGGAAAAGTTTGAAAAAGCGAAAAGTAGTTAAGCTTTTTTAATTTCCGAGAATTGTAAGAAAACATACCGCTCGTGTACCGTACATTATTTTGTGCGAAGTTCGTTTATTACATACCTGAAAGAGGAATTTCTAATTAGTTGCAATGAAATCTCCATCTTGGTTTCTGTCCAATGACGGCAAATTAGCAAAACAAAAATATCTATCATCAACATTGTTGCTTTAAAATGTTTTCTGTGTTTACTATACTCCAGCAAGCCGTGATATACGTCTATCTTTTTTTTCCCCCAGTCTATAAATGCGAACTTAAAACAAACGGTAAGGTTATGTAATGATTTATTTTTCATTTTAATATTTTAGCAATATTATTTATATAACATATTGCAGTAATAACATCGGCATCTGGAATCTTGTTGATTTTTTCACGGCTTCCTTAATGTTACTTGCATCACAATGCAGTAACTTTAGTGAAGTTGTAGACTTTACTTAACTTTTGCAAATATTTAAAAACAATAATTAACAGTGCAATTTAGGTGAAGTTGCAGTGGTAAGTTTCCAATTTATAATTATTACTATATTGAACGTCTCTAAAAATAATATGTTAAAAGCCTAAAGCAGTAAAATCAATATGTCATTTAAGCGGTAAGAAGAGGGAAATTGTTGTGTGTGTTAGGTTGGGAATACTGAATGTGGAATTTTACACTTTCCGCGGATTGGTTTTGTGCGGAAACCAAGCAAATACGCTCGATCTCGCACAAAGATATATTACGTCGCTTTACACATTCCTTTTGTACACTTGTCTATATACAAAATTGGTTTCCATTCTCTTCAAATTTCTTAGACGTATGTTCTTTCATTTTTCTCTAGTAAAATTCTAATATTTCCTTCCTCACCTATTCCACCTTGGAGTGACAATTCTTTCACCGTTACGCGTTTGTCAGACACAACCATGTTATTGTCAGGACTGTGTGCAGTGCAGGGTATGCCACTGCGAGGAGTATCCCGAACATTGGCGTGCATTTCTACCACGGGCTACCTCGATTTTTATACACGATCGCTGCTCAAGTTTAGTAAACATCCTTTAGAGCAGTTAAAAATAGTGTTCTACATTTAAACACGCACAATAACAACATCTGTTGTCATAGCAACCGGTTTTATCATTGCCTTCCCTCGAGCTTCCCAGACTGGTTTATCTTATCCATCTATCCACTGTACTTATCCATCATTCCTATTAGAAACATATGCTTGTTCTGACAATATTATTTCATAACTCCACAACCATTAGAGTTAGAATTCTGAAATTTTGTACACTGATTTAACATGAATTTATATAAAAGGTAGACTACAATAATGCCCGTTTCTTTGAATATAGGAAAATTAGGTCACAAAACATTATGTAAATTTTAATATATTTTATATAGGACAAATAAAAAATTAATTGTATTAATATAAAGAACACTACATGTCTGAGAGTAGTCTACTTTTCAGAAATAAGTGTTTATTACATGCAGGAAAAATAATGAAAATGTCAGAGAGACCATAACAATGTTATGGTTACCAAATGATGCAACTGCAGAATCTTTTTTCATACTTTGATAAAACTGGTTTGAAAAATATTATTAGTAACTTTTTTATACCTTTATCAGATATTTAACTTCTAATAAGTCTTGTTGTGGTACCTTGTAATTTTTGTCCAATTGTGAGTTAATTTTCTTATAAAATTTTAGAAATTTGGAGCCTGCATTTTCTGATAATATTTGTGGTCGTTCACTTACATATACCTTTAAATTAAAGAAAACAATTCATCCTTAATGTATTAATTATAGCTAACTGCAATTAAATGTATTTATTAAAAATGCAATTCCATACAAGTTTGTGTTAAAAAGGATTATTTAACAACCAATTGTAAAATCTAGTTTTGAAGCTAATGATTGGTAATTTATAGTATTGGCTATTGACTGGGGAGCTTATTATATAATTTAATCCCCGTAATTGAAAAGTTTGTGTTATTCTTATGTAATCTACGATATGGAATATTCATTTGTTCACTGTATAATAAACCTGTCTTTTTATGTTTTATAGATTTTGAGAAGGCTTTCGATAGATTGGAACTTAAAGATGTTTTAAATATTTTAGAAGAGCATAATGTACCGAATGGACTGATTTTATTGATTAACGATATCTTTACATGTAATTTTAATAGAATAAAAGTGGAGGGAATAATATCTGAAAAGATACCAGTTGAAAGAGGCTTCGGCAAGGAGACTCTCTTAGTCCCTTACTATTTAATTTAGTAATGAATGTGATTATAGAGAAAATTAAATTTAAGGATAGATGCAAAATGGGAAATAAAGATTTTAATATCTTGTGCTATGCTGACGATGTTGTTCTGATGGCAAATACGGAAGACGACCTACAAAGATTACTGTATGGATTCTATCTAGGATGTATAAAGTATAACATGAAAATATCATTAACAAAAACAAAAACAATGGTCATAAACAAATTCCCTCTAAGATGTAAACTGGAAATAGAGAGAACAATAATACAACAGGTAATGTCAATAAAATACCTGGGTGTTGAGATAACTGCATGGGGGGGCATTGCAAAATGAAATTATGCACCAAGCAAATAAAGCAGTAAGTATTCCAGAGCGGATGAAGGATGTTATATGGAACAACAAATCTATACTAATAATAAATCTATAACCGAAATTTTTCTGATAATTTTCGATTTTCCAAAAATAATTGGTGTCAACATGTATAATTAATCCTGCTGAAACCAAAAATCACTTTTTTGACATTTTTGTTTGTCTGTCTGTCTGGATGTTTGTTACCTTTTCACGCGATAATGGCTGAAGCGATTTATATGAAAATTGGAATATAAATTAAGTTCGTTGTAACTTAGATTTTAGGTTATATGGCATTCAAAATACTTTTTTAAAAGGGGGTTATAAGGGGGCCTGAATTAAATAAATCGAAATATCTCCCTTATTATTAATTTTAATGAAACATATTACATAACAAAAGTTTCTTTAAAAATGATTTCCGATAAGTTTATTCTATGCAAAAGTTTGATAGGACTGATATTTAAGAATATACCAAGACTTATAAAATAACAATACAATATATTTTCACTGCCGCCTCAGATTATAGCGTTGTTGTTCCTGCAGTAACTCCTACTGGTTGTTCATTTCAAAGTGTGTCATGACGTCACTGTTGTTGGGTCACCGATTTGAAGCGAGTTTCAGCTTATATGTTAGAGAAGTTGTCTATTATTTAAGGAGTTCTTCAATCTGAACTTGAGAACGTGTACGGTATAACTTGAACGTAGTAACAATAGATGGCGGTCTGTACGGTCTGTGTGCTACCATAACCTCTTTCGAACTGTGTTTTGCGCCGGCAAGTCGTACGCAGGGTATTTGTTATCATCGGTTGCGTACGGTAACATTCCACAACACAAATCAAATGCTCCGTGTCCATGTTGACCGTCGAAGTTAATGTCAACGAATACGTAAGAAATCGTCTTAACCCTCTCCCCACATCCCGACAGTACGTATTTCCAAACAGTTCACATTCCTGCCATTACCGGCGTTACCGTATGTATCAGTACGTACTCTTCAGAATGAACGCCGTACTTGCTAGGCAACTTTTCTGCCTCATAGGTTATACACCTCTGCGGAAGTGTAGGAAGATTGAATTCTCTAGGCTCATCGGCTAGCCACATGACGGCATACAGCGAGCCATGACACACTTTGAACTGAACACCCAGTATGTGCAAAACATAAAATTTTTGAGTAGGAATAAAAAACACATTTATTCATTCCATGGCAATGGTACATAGGAGATCGTGAATTCTTACATTTTCGAAAGAAAGAAATATAATTACATATCACTGTTAATGCTGTATCACTATTTAAGTTATTTGAAGGGTTCAGAACCATGATGGGCCAAGTGCCATTTACTGAAGACGTGGAAAACAATGGTTAAAATTAAGTCATTACCATAATTCAATGGAAACATATAACAAGTAGGCTAATATAAAATATACACATTAGAACTAAATGATATGTCAATCTTCATTAAACTATGGTTGCATGCAATAACAATTAACAAACATGTTAAAGGAATTGTCATTGCATCAAATGAGTGTCTCTGGACCAAAATGACCGCATTGTAATTATTTAAGTACAATTTAAATTAAGTAACATATTAAACGATTTATCCTTCTATCAAACACTAATGTTCCCTGGATCAAACGTCCTATTTTAATTATGTAATTACTTTATATTTATTTCTAACAGATGCAGCGGAGCTCACGGGTACGGCTAGTGTTAAAATAAAGCAACCAAGGTAAAGAATCTATGAAGCTGTAATTCGCCCAATATAAACCTATGTCTGTGAAGTACGAGCGGATACTTCTAAAACTGAAAGGATTCTGGAAACAAACGAAATGAGTTCATTAAGGAAAATTATGCAGAAAACAAGAAGAGATAAAGTAAGAAGTGAAGAAATTAGAATGCAGCTAAACATCCCAGCAATAAGTTATTTGGTAAATAGAAAAAGAAAGGAGTGTAATCATCACGTATCTCGCATGACACCAGACAGAACTGTACGCATAGCAAGGGATAATCTACCAGCAGATGGAAAGAGGTCGCCCGGAAGACCAAAGAAAAGATGGAAAGACTCCTAATCTCTGGAAACAACAGGCAGTAGGCCTATACAGTGAGTAGAAGAAGAAGAAGAAGAAGAAGAAGAAGAAGAAAAAAGACTATTTCTAATTTCATGATTATGTATATTGGCCACTAATGAGTAATTGTCGATATTTTGTCGAGTGTAAAGTAGTAGATCGTATATTATATTTATAAAGAGACTATATGATTGTCAAAATCTGTGATTGAAAAGTGGCCGACAATGTTCCAGATAGTTTGATTTACATAAAATTCTAATGTCTTCCTTTTGTGAAATCAAGACATTTCCAGTTTTGGTTCCATTTACCCAGAAAATTAAGGCATATCGAGTTATCGACTGAAAGAAAGAAAAGTAGGCACATCTTAAATAATTTTGAGAAACACAAGACGTTAATTTCTTTAACAAATATAAAACTCCTGATAGTTTTGTACATATGGGCTATTCCATATGAAATCGATCAGTAAAAAACCTCGCAATTTTTATACTCTAATTTGTTCCCTATTTATACAAGGTGCTGAGGAGTGTGCATTTGCAAAAATATGCCATCGAAAGTCAAACGGTTTTCGTACTATTGAGCGACAAATTTAGCGTATTTTATAAAAATAAGCCTCTTTCAGCGCTCAGAACTCTGGAACCGTTTACTGCGGAACATTGAACGGGATTTCATTTCGAAGCTGACATTTATTAGGTTATGTTAACAAGTAAGCCTTATTTTTATTGTATACAGAGAGACAGGTAATCTGATTTTACTTACTTTTAGGCTTTTTTCCAATTTGTAAAAATGTAAAAAAATATATATATATTGAGAAAAAACCTTGCATTATTAAGAGGGATTCGGCATTGTTTGCTTAGTGGTACGGCAATAAGTTTCGAGGGTATTAAATAAATTATTTTCACACGCCTAGACTTGAACGGCGCAGTACCGCACGCACTGGCCGAGAGATGAAGATAAGCGAGCGTTGGGCGTCATTTTATTCCTATGTTTATGAAAACCTGTGATAAAGCTAGCACAGCCATGACTGCTAGACGACACATGACGTGTTTATGTCTCCTGGCCTTGCTTACCTCGGCTATCGTCCGCCTCACAGTCAGTTGGTTAGTTCACGCGCGTACTATTTATTTTCTTTATTTGATATTTTCAATACTCTGTTATCAACGTACCACCAGTAAAAAAAATGTGTTTATTTGTACTTTCAATGCGGAATCTAACCATATATTTTTAAAATATTTTTTCCTTGGCAAAGGCGTCTTAATGAGGAAAAATCTAAATTTCTCCATTTCCATAATAAGTAAGAAAATCTGTTTATATGTCAATATAAACTTTAATTTCTCAGCATCAAAATAAACCATGATTTTGATCATTGGGTGAAAGGGTTTCGGAGCTACAACAGTTTAAATTTGCTAATTTTATGAAAATACCATAAATTTAAATATTTTTAATTTAAACATTATGAAGTTCTGATGCCTCAACCTTTTCACAAAGCATTCTATTACTGTTGTCTACGGACAGAAAAAGTTTCATTGTATTTAAAAATTGCAAGTTCAATTTTCTCTATATTTCGGTCGATTTGAGATGGAATATCTAATATATATATTCAATGTAGTTATCCCATGTTAAACTGGAGTCTATAAAAAGTTCTAGAAATTTTGTATAGTTGAGTCTGTTGTCCTTATTTATTACATAATTTAGGTTAAAAGTTATGTTGATAGTTTTTTATTAAGTAAGAAACCATTACATTCAAACCATAAAGCTATCTGTGATAGAATATCGTTGTTAAGAGCATGTAATTGATATAGAGCAAAGGAAGAACATAGGAAAGTAGTGTCATCTGCATACAAAATTGTTATTTTGTCTCAAATAGTTTTTGTCAAAAGTCGGCTGCACAGCAACAGAGAACTACAGGAAGGCTGTTCTTCATTTTGAATATCTTTCACATGGTCACCCTATACTAGACAGACATATGACGTAGAGTCACCCAGGTGCCATGTTTCCACGTAAAACAACAATGTAGATCACAATAACAGTAGGTAAACATCCATGCTTTATGAAAATTATAACCCAGGGCTATGGTTGCCATGGAGCGTCGAAAATATGCCTAAACAGTTGCATACCCTCCAGTGGTCATTAAATTTGTGTGATAAAGTATTCATCTAATTGACACATACATAGATTCTGGAGTGACGTCATGTAAAATTGATTTCCAAAATTATAAATATAGACCGTGTCTTGTGAATATATTCTATTCCTGATGAAGTTTAATGTTAAAAATCACAATATTTTTTGTACTAATCGAAACATTTTCAATTGTAATGCAAGATTTAAATCAGTCTCCATGCAATTTCTTTTAGTGTTAGCTGATATAAAACAGTCATTAATAATTTAAATTGCAGTCTTCAATCCACTGTCTAATTACCTTAAAGCTTTGAATAAACAAAAGAAAAATTTTAGAATAGAATTAAGACAATTGTAATGTTATTTGTAATTGTAATTATAAATTTAATACTAATTGTAATATTATTGTTCATATTATAGTTGGAATCTCCTGGTAGAGGGGCAGAGAAGGCCTGGCGCAATCAACAGCGCCAATGCGGCCGCGCATGACAAGTAACAGCGCCAATGCGGCCGTGATTGGAACTTCTACCCGGACTGTTCAAAATTTAAACTTTCGTCTGTCCAGGAATGTTGGAATTGTGTTTCTATCTTTTGTAGTTTGGAAGAAATAAATATTTGAAATCTGCTCCTTCTTTTTGAATAGCCCTGTATAATTAATGTTTTGTACAATTTATACTTGTTCCACATCTCAAAGCTACAATGCTGATGTAAATCTATGGAATACAATAAAATGAAAATGAAAAATAAGGGTGTCCGCATGTATGGTACAAAGTGTTGTAATAAATTCTAGTACGAAAGTGGTGTGGATACAGGATTCTCGTCACGGCAGGTGGCTGTTGCGTCACAGATCCCCCACTACCATTGCCAAGCCGATAATATATTTTGTGGTAGATACGCTCTTACATCAACAGATATAATATCTGAAAACACAGCATCATTTATCACTACACCCCTGCCTGCTCTGACGTCTTCGTTCTCTCCAGGAATACCAACATGACAACGGTACATAGATATACAAGTTGTAAGGGAGAGGATTTAACGAAACTAATAATATGACTAAAGGGGGGCCAATCTTTTAGTTAGTCATTAACAACGATGAATACTAGCTAGGTGGTCTCGGGTTTCATTCCCGATTTTATCAAAAGATTTTTTCTGGATTAAAATTGTTCCTCGGTTAAGAGAAAACTCCACTGAAAATCATGAACATTTTTCCAAATTATTTTAGCTATTTCACTTATTCAGAATTTATATTTTCATACCCCAAATGGATTCAGCTCAATTCTGATTAAAAATACTCGTATGTTTACACTTTTTAAATTAAGGCTGGAAGGGGGCGTGGAATTTAAAGAGCTGTCAAAATTGTTTTTCATCGAAGAATTCTTTTTAAACTTTCTGATTACAAATCTAGTAACTTTTTGTTGGCTCCTGAAGTTACTCGTCAGCAGAGGAGAATATTAATTTACATAAATATTCATTTTATTTTCAAATCTATTTTTCTGTGTTCATTTTTGTTGATTCAACACCAACTTTCTTATGCCAAATATTAATCAATCTGGATGAAATTTTTACTGCAAGTATTTATGAGGTAGCTTCATGTTTCTATGCATTTGTTTTGTGAGAAATGCTGCTGACGTAGTGCAGAGGGCGGCCACTAGAGGGAACCCAAGAGTTGGAGCTTAATCTGAGACAATTCTGTCCGACGCCGGGGTGGTATCCGGTGTGGCTTAGTGGATAAAGCATCAGCACGTAGAGCTGAAAACCCGGGTTCAAATCCCGGCGCCGGAGAGAATTTTTCTCCGTTCCATTACTCTTTCATTGTGTAAAAATAAAGTTGCTAGAAGTCATGTGATTTGTAACAATTGTTGTGATTAGTGCGTAAGAATAATAGAATTGTTAGTTTAAAATTTAAGAAAAAATCTGTACAAAGTAACTAAAAAATTAAGATCACATTTTTAACTTCGGAACACTATCCAATCAAAAGAAATTGTACTTCTGAGTAGTTCATTCTATATCTGTAACATTATTTTACTCTTTTAAAGTAAATAAAAAAGGTATATTACAAACAACTTCAAATTAGTGTAAACCCGGAAATATTGAGATGAGGACCCACGTTTATATGATATTTTTTGCTCAATGTCTTCGGAAATAAGCTCCGTAAGTGGCGGTAACTCCTCATGAATCACCCTGTATAAGAGTGTTATTCTCTGCTCATAAGCCCAATGGCAATTACTGTTGTACTTAATTTGGCAACTGATTACAATGTCGCACGATGGCACAATTGGACGGAGTTACGCAATAATAGACCAAGCGACAATTAAAAAAATAGATATTTGCAGAAATCTGTTGGTACAGTAGTAGGCTAATTTAACTCGGAAAAAATCAAGAATGCGATATCTGAATTTTTCTGCTACTTATAAGGAAAAAATTTGTTTATTGCATAAAATTCATTTATTTATTTTGCTTTTAAAATATTAATTCAACTGCTGGTCTCTGATTAAAAATCGGTTAGCCTTTTTGGTATTATTTGTGCTATTATAATACAAATTGAGGCTTAAAATTAATAAAAAAATTATTCTATTTGAATTCACTTGTAATTAATAAAGATAAAACAATAGCTGTCCCATTTTGTTTAAATAATAAAGGTAATAAACCAATTTCATCTATACTACAAATTAAAATGCATAATTCTGATTGTTCCGATATAAACTGCAATTGTTCAATTATTAATGAAGTTAATGAGGTTAAATTCTTAGGTGTAATTAATGATAATCATTTAAAATGAAATAATCATATTCATTATATTTGTAATAAATTACGTAAAACATTATGCTACTTTGTTATTCTAAGAAATATTTTGTCAATTAACTGTTTACGTATAATTTTTTAGCATTATTTCAATCTATATTTATGTATGGTATTATAGATTGGGGTGGAACGTATTAATCCAACATTTATCCGTTAATTTTACTACAGAAAAAAGTATTAAAAATTTGTTTAAAAAGGAAAGATTACCCAACTGAATTGTTGTTTTAAAATTTCAAAGTTTTCAACATTAAACAAATGTATTATTTTATTTTATTAAAATATTTTCATAGAAATTTTTATAACTTTGAAAGGTGTATACATAAATATAGAACTAAAAATATGAATTCTCGGCGTTTATCTGGACCAAAATGTACAACCAATGCAGCTTTTTATCATAGCATGAGTCAAGGTCCCAGATTATTAAACAAATTTTATTCCAATAATATTTCAACCACGAATTCTCTCCAAATTAATAAAAGAAATTGTATTGGATTTCTAGTTTGGGTTTAAACATATCAAACACTATTTAATCTGCATTCACTCTCAATTTCAATTTTTTTTGTCTGTATTAGAATCCCCTCCTGAGCACGAGTCTTACTCATTCAGGAGTGGGCTAATTTATCTTTCATTGTACTTATTAATTTGTATTCACTTCAAACTTACTAGCAATAATAAATAAACAAATAAATAAATATTTTTTGTAATAGCATGAATGTTCTAATGCTTCTTGCATAAAATGTTTCATGAAAAAAAAAACAGGTTACCGGCAGAAGAAGGGCAAGGTCGGCCGTGGTTCGGCGCAAGTTGCGCGCGCATCTGCTTCCTGGGGCATGTGCTGTGGCGTAGAGAGGAGAGGAGAGAGAGCGACCGCGGCAGAGAGGGAAGAAATCCAGAGAATTCGAGAGGTGCCATCTTCTGGACATCAGTGGAATTTCTAGCATCGTACTCTCTGGAAACTATGGTTTGGTTATAAAAGAAGAGACGCGGGTGAACTTGAGTAGTGTTGTTGTAGTCGTTGGACAGCAAGCCAGCCAGTCTTGTGTAACAGTGAAGCCAGTTTCGAGACCGGAGTTCGACTTGAGTTGTGTCCGTAACTGTGGAAGCCGGAAGTCCTGAGTTTGATTGCAGTGGACCGCAGTTCGGGACCTGAGTTCGAAGTTCAGTGGACTGTTCCGAAGGTCTGGGGTTCGAGATACTGTGAATTCGAGTGACTGAGCTAGAAGAACTAGCCAAGGCAAACTAACTGTAAACTGAGAACCGACAGTACTGTTTTGTAAATAGTGCTTTGTGAACATTAGTTAAGACTAGCAGTACTTTGTTGTTCTCAATAATCTAAGTAAATTGTCGTTGTCGTCTGTGGAGTACAATAACGAATACTGTGTTGCTGTGTGGAGTGGAGATCCAATTGTTGACGGGAGCAGAATTAAATTGTAGAAAGTGATTATTATTGCTGAAACAATAAAATTTCATTATTGTTTTGTAATAATAGTTACAGTATATTTCCCTGGAAAAATATCGAGAACACAGCAAAATGGTACTTTACTATTTTACTGCTCTTTACTAAAGACATCAACCACCAAAGTTAATAGCATGACTGATAGTTAAACAGATATACATTCAGCCGAATATGTGAAAAAGACAAAATAGCAAAACTGCTTTCTCCTCGCCTCAGCAAATTACGTTCAATTCTTCCTGCAGCCCCTGGGGTATGGAGCTATTCCACTCTTTTCCGGGACACCATCTGAAATTTAATTCCAGTAGCAGCTATTTACTTCGCATTTCGCGCAACACAAAATCAGGTGCAGAATGGCTTCGTTTCGCTGGCTGTGGGGAAGGTGTGAAGGCGGACTAGTTCCCGGGGGGTTGTCTGTACTCATGCGGCGGTGTGACAAACGCCCCGGCCGGCGACGCTAGTTACTGCTGCGGTAGGCGTCGAGGTAAGCAAATATCCGCAGGCGTCGTCACACTCTTGTATTGCGGGCTGCTCCATTCTGATTCGGTGTGCGTGTCTGCCGAGACTACTGACCCTGCCCGTTACCAGCTGCGGTTAACACTAGACGAACTTCTAATGAGAAATCGTCTTTATTGCTGTGTTTCTCAAGTCTTACGAGGACTTGGCGCCTTGTACGAGAATAAGAAGATACTAGGATTGTGATTATGTCATAATATTATACCTTGAACTGAATTTCGTATTAAAATAGGCTCTAAGATTATCAAAATGGGCACTAAAAATACATAACGTATAGATTAATTTTTGCTCTACAGATATATTCTACAGAACTAAAAATTAATCTTTACGTAGACTCTTCGCCCAACAGTGTATATTACTGTGGAATCCCGGCCACCAAGTCACTCAGTTGAGTGCACTCCTTGTATAATGGTAGTTGACAATATATGTCAACATGTATGTCGAACTTGGAGTCAGGCCATAAAGGGAAAAACACTAGGGGAGAGGGATTTGATCCGGTGTTATGGATTGGACTTCGGTGTAGCTCAGTAATTCGAGCACTTGCTACGTAGAACCAAGAATCCGGGTTCGATCGCCGGAGCGAATTTTTCTCCTCTAATAATCACTAAAAATACAGTTTTAAGCAACTAAAATGCTAACAATTTTATGCACCTAAGAAATGTTTGTGCGAGATCGTGCGTATTTGCTTGTTTTCCACACAGAACCAATACGCGGTAAGTGTGAAATACCACATTCAGTATTCCCAACGTAACACACATAACAATTTCCCTCTTCTTACCGCTTAAGCGCCACATTCATTTTACCGTAATGCTTTAGGCTTTTAACATATTATTTTTAGAGACGTTTAACAAAGTAATAATTATAATTGGAAACTTACCACTGCAATTTCACCTAAATTGCAATGTTAATTATTGTTTTTAAGTATTTGAAAAAATTAAGTAAACTCTACAACTCCACTAAAGCTACTGCATTCCTGATACAAGTAGCATTAAGGAAGCCGTGAAAAAGTCAACAAGATTCCAGATGCCGATGTTATTATTGTGCAATATGTTATATAAATAATATTGTTAAATATTAAAATGAAAAATAAATCATTACATAACCTTACCGTTTGTTTTAAGTTCGCATTTATAGACTGGGGGGGAAAAAGACAGACGTATATCACGGCCTGCTGGAGTACAGTAAACACAGAAAACATTTTACAGGAATAATGTTGAAGAAAGATATTTTGGTGTTCCGAAGTTGCCGTCATTAAACAGAAACCAAGATGGAGATTTCATTGCAACTAATTAGAAATTCCTCTTTCAGGTATGTAATAAACGATCTTCGCACAAAATAATGTACGATACACGAGCGGTATGTTTGTTTTCATGTTCTCGGAAATTAAAAAAGCTCAAATACGTTTCGCTTTTTCAATCTTTTCCTCAACCATGAAAACGTCAACATACCGCTCTTGTAACGTATATTACTATTCTATCCACTCAAACTACAATAACTATAAAAATGCAATGAATTTGTGAGTATTAAAGCTTTATTATTTATTTATTTTATTACTTATTTATTGATTTATTTACTTATTTATTTATTTATTCGTTTATTCATTTATTTATTTATGCATTTATTCATAGATGTTTATTTCATTTATTTACTTATTTAATTAATTTATTTAATTAATGTAATGTCGCATGTGTGTAATTTTTATGTACTGTGTATGTTTTTATGTGTCATATGTGTGCAATTTATATGTAATATGTCTGCTTTTTTATGTCATATTTATGTAATTTTTATATAACACGTGTGCTTTTTGTCATATATATGTTTCTGTAGTCGCGTATTCGGAATTTTGTCAAAGGGGTTATTATAAAATTAATTTACAATTTAAATTATCGATTTCTTAAAAGTTTTGTATTATTATTATTATTATTATTATTATTATTATTATTATTATTATTATTATTATTATTATTATTGTGAAGGTGAAGATGAATATTTAACTCGAAGTATAGCCTACGTAGCATTGGGAAAATGGTTGTCTAGACTTTAGATTTAATTATTTATTCCTAGTATAACATTAATTAGTCTCTGTAATCTCTTGAGATTTTCCATTGTCTAATACGCTTGTTCAACTTATTAAATATACACGTGAATAAGAGGGATTAATACTCATGTGGTCAGAACAGCGTAAGGCTACCTCTTTATAGAATATACTTTTAAAAAATGTACCATTACTCGAAAGGCTAATATTTCGATTTTCCATGCTAGGTATCCGGGATCAAATCCTAGTGTATCAAGTAGGTTTCGTGACGGACTAAGATGATGTCTTCTGGTAGGTTATCGCTATTATCCCCCTTTCTCCTAATGGTATACTACCATTGCTCCATTAATCTTCATGTAGTACTGTAGCACATCTCCTGCCGTGACCTACCGAGAAGAACGCTACAGTGACAAAAAAAAATCTCCCTTTATGGTACGTCAGTCTTAGACGTAGGGTTAGCAGATAAAAGAAATGGATTTTTTTTAAATAGCAGGACATGAAATGATTTTACAGAACCTATATTATATTTTTAGATTACAAGAGTCACTTCAAAATGTAAAACTGGTATTGTATATTTTATGTAGGCTCATTGCCGTCCTCATATAAGACCGCCATCGGTCAGTATCCTGAGCAAGATTAATCCAGTCTCCATCATCATATCCCACCTCCCTCAAATTTATTTAAATATTATCCTCCCATCTACGTCTCGGCCTCCTCAAAGGTCTTTTTCCCTCCAGCTTCCCAACTAATACTCTATATGCGTTTCTGGATTCGCTCATACGTGCTACATGCCCTGCTCACCTGAAACGTCTGGATTTAATGTTCCTAATTATGTCAGGTAAAGAAAACAATGCGTGCAGTTCTGCGTTATGTAACTTTCTCCATTCTCTTGTAACTTCATCCCTCTTAGTCCCAAATATTTTCCTAAGAACCTTATTCTCAAATACTCTCAATCTCTGTTCCTCTCTCAAAGTAAGAGTCCAAGTTTCACAATCATACAAAACAACCGGTAATTTAACCGTTTTATAAATTCCAACTTTCAGATTTTTTGACAGCAGAGTGGATGACAAAATCTTCTCAACCGAATAATAACAGGCATTTCCCATATTTATTCTGCGTTTAATTTCCTCTCGAGTGTCATTTGTATTTGTTACTGTTGCTGCAAGATATTTGAATTTTTGCTCTTCTTCGAAGAGTAAATTTCTAATTTTTATATTTCCATTTCGTATAATATTTCGGTCACGAGACACAATCATATACTTTGCTTTTTTTTTAGGATTTACTTCCAAAACCTATTGCTTTACTTGCTTCAAGTAAAATTCCCGTGTTTTCCCTCATTGTTTGTGGATTTTCTCCTCACATATTCACGTCAACAGCACAGAAAAAAAGCTGATGTAACTCGTTCACTTCCAAACCTTTTCTGTTATACTGAACTTTCCTAGGGTTCTGTATATTCAAACAAAATCACTAAGAACAGGATTAACACAAAAATCAATATATCTACAATAACAACAGAATAGTTCACTTTGTTCAAAATCTAAACTGTTAATATAAATTAAAAATATTCTTAAAACTATTCACGACTGTACCCAGCTCCACAGAATGATACTATGCGTTGTTTATGTGCAACGTCTGTAGTGGCCGGGAGCAGGACGAGGAGCGGGTGACATCTATACTCCTGGCTGTACTCACCTGAAACCTACTCTTTTGGTGCGAACTTCCTACCTATGGCCAAGTACTCCCCACTGGATTACTTACTTACTAGCTTTTAAGGAACCCGGAGGTTCATTGCCGCCCTCACATAAGCCAGCCACTGGTCCCTATCCTGAGCAAGATTAATCCAGTCTCTATCATCATATTCCACCTCCCTCAAATCCATTTTAATATTATCTTCCCATCTATGTCTCGGCCTCCTCAAAGGTCTTTTTCCCTCCGGCTTCCCAACTCTATATGCATTTCTGGATTTGCCCATTAGCGCTACATGCCCTGCCCATCTCAAACGTCTGGATTTAATGTTCCTAATTATGTCAGATGAAGAATACAATGCGTGCAGTTCTGTGTTGTGTAACTTTCTCCATTCTCCTGTAACTTCATCCCTTTTAGCCTCAAATATTTTCCTAAGCACCTTATTCCCAACACCCTTAACCTATGTTCCTCTCTCAAAGTGAGAATCCAAGTTTCACAACCATAAAGAACAACCGGTAATATAACTGTCTTATAAATTCAAACTTTCACATTTTTTGACAGTAGACTGGATGATAAAATCTTCTCAACCGAATAATAACAGGCATTTCCCATATTTATTCTGTGTTTAATTTCCTCCCGAGTATCAATTATATTTGTTACTGTTGCTCCAAGATATTTGAACTTCTCTACCTCTTCAAAAGATAAATTTCCAATTTTTATATTTCTATTTATTACAATATTCTCGTCACGAGACATAATCATACCTTTTCGGGATTTACTTCCAAACCTATTTCTTTACTTGCTTCCAGTAAAATTCCCGTGTTTTCCCTAATCGTTTGTGGGATTTTTTCTAACATATTCACGTCAACAGCATAGACAAGCAGCTGATGTAACCCGTTCGATTCCAAACCCTCTCTGTTATCCTGGAATTTCCTAATGGCATACTCTAGAGCAAAGTTAAAAAGTAAAGGTGATAGTGCATCTCCTTGCTTTAGCCCACAGTGAATTGGAAAGGCATTTGACAGAAACTGACCTATACGGACTCTGCTGTACGATTCACTGAGACACATTTTAATTAATCTAACTAGTTTCTTGGGAATAAAAAATTCAATAAGAATATCCCCCACTGGATTAAAAAAAAAGAATTTATAAAAACAACAAGAAGGCTACACATAACAGTTCCTAAGGCAAAAAGATAAATCTTCACTCCATCTAGAATCGAAAGTGGGTCCGCAGAATGTGTAACCGAAAACGGCAGTAGTTGGTCAAAGAGGAAGAAGAACACAATTTTTATATTAAATTCAGGTCACGGTGTATAGTTCAGGTTTATTTTTAAGGATATCTGGTTGTTAATATTGGAAATTTATTGAAGTGGAACCCTAACTTCCCTAAGTTCCTGTTTTGATTGTAAGGCCACTCGATATTAATTTATAATTCATAAAGAGGGCGAAGACGGCTTTACAAAACAGTTGATGTTCAAACAAAACACAGGTGCGAAGTTACAAAAGCGCTGCCAAGTTGATTGATCTGTCGCTTTGCAAGGAGCGTGAGCCAATAAAATTACAGCTACATTATCAAGTTTCCTGTTCCTGGAGATGCAGAGAATTACCAAGTCTGTTTGCAGGGTAATAAGCAAAGGTGTGAACACTTCCTAGCAGCTACGTAACACAGCAATGCCAAGAGCACGGAAATGAGACAGAATAAACTAAGTATCTTTAAATGTTCGAAGCTGCAAAATAAAAGAGAAAAAATAATTTTTAATATCAAACCTGAATATACAGGTTGAAACGTAAGTAAATTCATTAATTTCAAGGAGTTATTCTTTGAAATATTTCAAACAAAAAAGTTTAATACAATTTTTATGCTCGACCATGCCGAAATGTAGTGATTATACACCTGGCAGCAGCCCCTTAATGGACCTCATTAAAGTACACCTATTCATTAAAGTTTAGGTTTTCCACAAATCAGAAGGCACCATTGTAGGAATATGAAAGCGCAAGTATCGATTATTCTCGGATATGCAATCGAAAGACAACTAGCGAAACGTCAAGGAGGCTGGAAATCCAATACTGTCGCAGAAGGTTATGTTCTGTTACTATAATAATTAGCGTTAATTGTAAATAATATTCAAATAAATTCAATTTGTCATTTCGTTTTTCAATGTCTAAATCAATTTCCAGGTTATATCAAGATTAATGTTCATTTTACTCTCTAGATTATATCAATGTCAATGACATTTGTTTCTCGGAAAAAAATCAATACTTTCGCGTCTGCGCGCATCTCACAATTTACGAGATATTGCACAAGGTCACTTCCGCTCCCCAGTCAGAGAAGAATAATATGAATACTTATGAATAATTTCAAGTTAGAAATATGGTCGTATGAAAATTATGAAACTCGCTTGCGTTGTTTCATAAACATACTCGCGTCTTAATTACTACAATTATAGGCTCGTTGCATAATGTACTATTCTCGTTTTTGCTTCCTATTTGAGAATAAAATACTTTATATGAAATCTTTCATAGTGTATTTCGGGAATGCTACTGAATTAATTCACAACATGCTCAGTCAATTTTAGTGAATAGTGTATTATGATCATAAATGATTGACAGAATTTTAGTTTTGTTCCTTAAATCTGCAGAAATTTGATCTGAACAATTGTAACTTTTCGTTCTGAAAAGAAATTTTAAAATGTCACATTGATTCTGATCATATTTCTGCATAATATTTGAGCTGTTGTATCAGTGAAGCGTGGTGAGTCAGTGAAGTTATGGTTTTACAGTGCAGTGAATAGTTCCGATCAGTGATAAGTTATAGCGTCAATGAAATGTGTTCTATAGTGTCAGTGAAATGTGTTACAGAGTGTCAGTGAAATGTGTGCTAAAGTGTCAGTGAAATACTTCATAGTGCCACTACAGTGAGTGAGATGAGAGTAAAGTGAAAGACTATTGAAACTTATGTAGGGCCTATACATATGTAGGTTGTATTGTAAAATTAGGTTATTTTATGTTTTATTATTAATTGTAATTATTGTGTTAAATTGTATTGTGTATTCTTATTGTATTGTGTATATAATTGCATTGTGTATTTTATAATTGTATTGTTTATATTGTGTATACCACTGCCACCGGGTGCTTGCCCACTTGCAGTGTAAATGAATACATACAATAATTAAAGGACAAAATTAAAATACTTTCAATCATTTATTATCATATTACACTGCTCTCCTAATAAATAATAACAGTAAACTGCCCCCCATTGAGGGTAGCCCTTACGGACTCAGTATATCCTCAAAAAAATTATTATAAATATGTAAACATAGGGAAACAAAGAAAAGGGCGTGAAAAATTACAATTGCTATTAATGTGGCACTATGTGATTAATTAGGATTTGGCAGGATTTTTTAACACAATTATCACAATGTCATCCCTCAGAGATGTTGGCAGAGCAAACTGCCATCGAAATTCTTCGAAAAAGCTGGTATAGTCCCTCGAGCACCTACGAGCAAGCCGAATACCTCAACGTGAATTAAGGCATATTTCAGCTTGAAATAGTTGACTGTAGGCTCATAGATCGACTTCTTCTCAAGGTGGACCTCGGCTGACTGATGACATTCTACTTCAAAACTTATCGTGAGGTCCACAATGATCCCCTGTTCAGTGTCAGCATTGTACGCTAAAATATCTACTCGTCTCGTTGATCCATTTTCAGCTAGACAGGAGATTTCTTCTTCTACTATCCAGCCCTTATTTCTTTTGGATCTTACAAGATGATGTCTAGAGTTCCTCAAGAGGAATTTCTGTTTACAGAATCCCAAGACGTGTGCTAAAGTTTCAATCTCCGGGCAGCTATGTCTTCACCGGGTACCGTCGAGAGATCTGCCGGGAACGGAACTAACAGTTGCTAAATTTGCTGTCATTTTCAGGCTAGATATCCATTCACTAGCGAAAGTCCTTCCTTGTTTGCAATCCAACTGTTGGCGGCTGTTACTTCGCTATACATCTCAACACCTTTTCCCCGTCCTGAAAGGGTCTTCCATCATTCATATTCACGACCTCTCAATTCTTATCGAAAATTTCGAGCATATTGAGAATTATATCAATGGCTTTCCCAAAATACGTTATGCAATATTTTCACATAAAACAATTTTTATCTCGCAAAGGTAGCAAAGATGAGCAGAATTGTATAAAACTCTTTGTTTCAAATATCTCCAAGAATAACTCCTTGAAATTAATGACATTACTTACGGTTCACCCTGTAGAAGGATATTTCACAATGTGGAATTCAAGAAATAATGATAATAATAATAATAATAATAATAATAATCTTCTTCTTATTATTCTTCAATGTAAACACTTCATTTCTAGAGATAGTCTACTTAGTTTTCGCAGCCAAAGAATCGCGCAATTCGGTTTTGCATCTGATAGAAACAGAATTATATATTTCAAGCCTTCCAGATCAAAATATTTAATGATAATAAAATAATAATAATAATAATAATAATAATAATAAATAATAATAGCAATAATAATAATAGCAGTAGCAGTAGCTTAGTAGTAGCAGTAGCAGTAGTAGTAGTATTAAAATAGTGAAGTACAAAGCATACAATGAATACTATACAGTAGAACTTGGTTATAACGACATCCAAGGGACCTTGAAAATTATGTTGTTATAAACGAGTGTCGTACTAACCGACATTCATATTATCAGTCTAGTGAGGTGGAAAATGAAAAATAATAAACATAATTAGGCTTATTTTAGATTTATGTATTCACTTTTAAGCATACCGTGAACACAATAAAATACATGTACAATTATAAATACAGTATTCTGTATTAAAACAGTTTGTTCATTACTCACCAAACTTATTTACTGAGGAGTGAAATAATCAATCATTTTACTCTGTTGTCTCCTACTTGCCCAATATACACTTTCTAAATTAAATTCTATGTTCATTATTTCAGTTGCAATTTCACTGCTCCCTCCTCTAGCTTCATAGAAATGTTCACAATTCTAATGGCTTCTAAAGTGTCACTCACTTCTTTTAGTGGCCATACTGCGTTAAAATGCGTGCACTTAGTGAAAACTTCCTGTCGAAACTGACCGCATGCGGGTACTGCATGAATTTGGGCAGGTTACAATGTGATGGGGAATCTGCCTGCATTCCAGAGGTCTATGATAGAAGGGAATAGTAGAGGATTTGCCAGATTTCAGCAAAATACTTTGGTTCTTAGAAAATTGTATTCCAAACTGAGGTTGAAAATGACGTTATATGCGAGGTAGACGCATATACGTTTGTCGTATTAAGCAAGGTAGAAAAGCATATGTCTTAAGGGGAATTAGTTGCGACCACAGAATATTTGACGTTATAGGCAAGGTGTCGCACAAAACGAGGTCGCTATAACCAAGTTCTACTATATTTTTAGGTACACACAGTAAGGAAAATTATGATTATATATACTAAAGTTATCACCAGACATCGAGATTTTGGACCCGATAGAATAAGTTTACTACGTCCGTACTATAGGCAGCTTTTTTCATTGTGTTGGAGTCGGCAGAAGAAGAGACATGTGTACATGAAACCCAGTTCAGTCTAGTCTGCTGGTACTGTACAGTGACGTTCCAAAAAAAGGCAACTAATTTATCAAACATTAAAATAAAATGATTGTTAGAGGAGAAAAATTCTATAGGACCAAGAAATTAATCTTTACATAGGTTAAAATAAAAAACCTGTCATGCGAAATTTTCAAAATTAATTAATATGCATTTCCTTTCGGCTTCTGTCATAAGCAAAGTGCAATACTTACTCAACATACATAATAATTCTACACAACATACGAAGTACAATACATGGTACTGTTACAATGTAGCCTACTACAACACACATTCTGAAGGTCTCAAAACTAAACTTTCTTCGGTAGTCGGCAAGACAAAGTTTATATTGGGAGAAGCTCCGCTCTACGTCATATGATGTAATGGATTTATTTTAGTAGGTTATTTTACGACGCTTTATCAACATCTTACGTGATTTAGCGTGTGAATGAGATGAAGTTGATAGTGCCAGTGAAATGAGTCCGGGGTCCAGCACCGAAAGTTATCCAGCATTTGTTCATATTGGGTTGAGGGGAAAAGCCCGGAAAAAACCTCAATCAGGTAACTTGCCCCGACAGGGAATCGAACCCGGGCCACCTGGTTTCGCGGCCAGTCGCGCTAACCGTTACTCCACAGGTGTGGATGATGTAATGAATGCAAAACGAAAAAAAAAAACACTAAGTCATTGAAATCTATGTTCGCTACCCCAGCAGTGTCCGTAGACTTCTTCCCTGCTAGCATGTCTTTTATGTCACAGAATATTGCATAAATTCTTAGACTAATCACATAGATAACCACATGTACAGATCAAAACTAGACTACTAGCTATCTTCTGTCCTCTCTTCTGATAAAATGAACTACGTGTACGGGACTGTTTTTATTATCAGAACAGTACCTCCTCTCCCTGCCTTATGAGCATGACTGAGTAAATAAAGCACATGGGACGACAGGTAGGTCGCTACCATCACTGTCCCCACCCACTACAGTCCAGTTATCCAACTTGAAATCGCACTGTTTTCATCTATCGGGTCTAAAGTCTCTAAGCCTGGTTATCACATTGTAGATATACCATTATCGGGAAATATGAAAACAAAAAGATAAAATAAGTTATTATAGTTACGCATCAATCGGTTAAGCGTCAAGATACGGAGCTTACATTGTTGATGCATATTACTACGGCACAGTTTGATACTAATCAGCCATTTGTATATGGTTGATGCATTATACTTAGGCATATAAACCATAAATTAATGCTCAAATATATTTAATAGTGCAATAAGCTTTATACCAATTTTGTGAGTTGACATAAAGAAGAGGCTGGAAGGACGACTGAAGTGGAAGTGAAGTGGCCATGTTGCACAGAGGTGGGGGTACTAACGTGGCACCCAAGGATAGGAAAAGTGAACATCAGGAGACCAAGAAAGCGTTGGAAGGACGTCTTCAGGAAGGAGGCAGGAGGTCAGTGGACCCAACCAGACAAATCAGAGCATTCTTGAGATGGCTGGAAGAAAAGTAGAGAGTTTAAAATATGTTAGAAGCTATGAAAAATATTGAATTAAAGAAAAGTGAATAGGCCTAATCTTTGCCAGGAGTAGCTTCCCTGGCAAGTAACAAAGAAAGCTACAGCTACACAAGGAGGAGATCTTTGCCCTAATGGGATTCTGTGGGCTTATGCTTATTCAGATTTCTTAAATTTTTTTATCTTCTTCAATAATTACTGTGAACACATTCAGTTTTCTTTTAAAATGTTTATTTCAAATTTAACTCAAACAATCTAAAAACGAGTTGGTTGGTTCTTGTAAACGTTCTTTCTTTTCAATGTTGAAGTTTTAGATGCGTAAAGAATGAAACTGCTGTAGGTTAAAGCGACGTGCTACTGACTTTTGTGATTTAAAAAAATTTCATTATATTTTCTTAAAAATTTTACATCAGTTAGATATTGCTAAAAAACATGTGCACAATTCTTCTCAAGTGTTTACATTCAAAGAAACGATGAGAAAAAGTTTTTATGCTCGACCATGCCGAAATGTAGTAATTATACACCTGATAGTAGCCCTTTAATGCACCTCATTAAAGTACACCCATTCATTAAAGTTCAGGTGTTCAGCCAATGACAAATCACCATTGTACCATTATAAAACCGCAAGTATCCATTATTCTCGGATATGCAATCCAAAGACAATTAGCGAAAAGTCAGGGAGGCTGGAAATCCAATACTATCGCAGAAGGTTATGTTCCATTACTATAATAATTAGCTTTAATTGCAAATAATATTCAAATAAATTCGATTTGTCATCTCGTTTTTCAATTCTAAATCAATTTCCAGGTTATAACAAGACTAATGTTCATCTTATTCTCTACGTTATATCAAGGTCAATAACATTCGGCCTCGGAAAAAATAAATACTTTCGCGTCTGCGCACATCTCACAATTCAGGTCAGTTCGCTACTCACATACATAACCATAACATTACCTACTTTTGAATAATTTCAAGTTTCAATTAAGACGCTCGTATGAAAATTATGAAACTCGCTTGCGCTCGTTTCATAAACAAACATACTTGCGTCTTAATTACTACCATTATAGGCTCGTTGCATAATGTACTATTAATTAATAATCAATTATATTTTTAGTAAACATTTATCTGGGTCTCAGATATAGATCACCAATTTCCTAAAAGTTTCATATGAAGCTATGACTCCCTATAATGAAATGGTTCATTGGTTCATTTATGGTCAATATACTTCATTAGTAAAAAAAAATAGCCTGAACTTTCTTTTTTTTTATTTTTCAACTTCACTATCCGATATAACAAATTACATCTTCCTCTCGTGCAGAGGCATGTTGTGTATATGTGTGCAAAGTTTCATTATTCTAGGTATACCCATTCAGAAGATGTCTTATTTCTCGTAAGTTAAAATGTAAAAACTCTGATTTGCGGTAGAATTACTTTACAACATTTATAATATGCATTCCGAATATAGTAACAACTTATATGGGACAAACTGCATTTCTAACTTAGAATAAAGATATCGCGATGAAATCTTTACTACAGTATTCTTCAAGAAACCGTAGATATTTTCGCACCATATTAAAAAAATGAAGAAAATGAACAAATTGGTCAAAACTCAGTGCGTCCTCTTTTAAGTTTAGCTATAGGATTTGTGTAAATTTTTGTGTGTTCTTTCTGTGAATAGTCCCGCATATTGAATAAAAATATTCAACTTATTGTAAATATTATTTTCTGAAAATATTATTGTATACATGGCTTTGTATTCTAAGGTCATCATTGTTCGTACAAGATAGTGCCGTCAGTAAGTTACTAAACAATTTTTTAACTAGAGATTTTCAAGTAAAAAGCATTTTATGCTCGACCATGCCGAAATGTAGTAATTATACACCTGGTATTAGCCCTTTAATGCACCTCATTAAAGTACACCTATTCATTACACTTCAGGTGTTCAGCCAATGAGAAATCACCTTTGTACCATTATAAAACCGCAAGTATCGATTATTCTCAGATATGCAATCGAAAGACAATTAGCGAAACGTCACGGAGGCTGGAAATCCAATACTGTCGCAGAAGGTTATGTTCTGTTCCTATAATAATTAGCTTTAATTTTAAATAATATTCAAATAAATTCAATTTGTCATCTCGTTTTTCAATTCTAAAGCAATTTCCAGGTTATATCAAGATTAATGTTCATGTTATTCTCTAGATTATATCAAGGTCAATGACATTCGTTCCTCGAAAAAATCAATACTTTCGCGTCTGCGTACATCTCACAATTTAGAAGGTCACTTCCGCTCTTCACTTACATAACCATAACATGAATACTTATGAATAATTTCAAGTTAGAAATATGGTCGAGCATAAAAAGTCGTACGAAACTTGCCTATAATGGTAATTAAGACGCTTGTATGAAAATTATGAAACTCGCTTGCGCTCGTTTCATAAACAAACATACTCGCGTCTTAATTACTACCATTATAGGCTCGTTGCATAATGTGCTATTATAATATTTTTCGTGTCAAGCATATTAGTACTTTACCTTCTGTGCTTCAAAAGAAGATCTTACCAAGAGTACAGAATTGTGCGTATTTATGTGCGAAAATGTGTTTTAAATCCTGTATACGTCATTGTTTTCAATTTTGTTATTTGACGGCGTTTGTATAGATATTAATAATTTTAGAACATTGATGATAAAAATTGACACTCGATCTAAACTAAAAATTTAATTTACTTTTTCTTCTGTGTTGCAGTATATAATATATATGCAATATTAAGCTTCTTTTAGAGTGGCACATTAATTACAGTATAAAATTTACCATGAAACGTGAAAACAATTATTATTGTTTGTGAAGTAAATATTGAAATAACACTCCAAAAAATGCAAACTTTTTCGCAAGGACGATTTCCTAGAATTCATAAACTTTTTTTTATGCATTACATGCGAGAATGTATAAATATTATGATTATTGCGAGACGTTCCTATGTGGAGTGAGTGCAGTATAAATACTAATAATTACGAATATTTAAACTAATATTTTAATGACTACATACATGGAGACGATGGCACAGAATTCAAGAAATAAAACCAACATTGAGTGTCAATAAAGCCATTTAACTGGAAACGCGTTTGTCATTTCCCAATTATGGCCTACTTTGATCCGGTTTCCATGTGTGTTACAAATAACTTGTTAAACAAAAATATTATGAAATTAATATAAATTTGTAATTTAATTTAAATTACGAAAATAATAGAGTACAATATATTGTCGGAGTTATTCTAAAACCTCGTAAATTTAATGACAGTTGAAATCAAGGTCTAGGGCTTAACGGTTTAAATGCAATGGCTGTTTTCTGTACTTCCTTCTATTTTTTTTTTATTTCCATTCCCTTATATTTTCATCCTTCTCAGTTATTTTTCTTCTGCTCCAGTTCTTTCTCTGTTTCCTAATTAGATTCTTCTTCTCCATCTGTTGTACTTATCCATATATTTCTGTCTTTCCCAGTTTATCTCCTCCAATTTCTCCCTCTCTTCATACTTTCTTGTTTATGTGTTGTACTTAATAGAGGACTCCTTCTAATTTCATTATACAACTACTACTTACTGGCTTTTAAGGAACCCGGAGGTTCATTGCCGCCCTCACATAAGCCCGCCATTGGTCCCTATCCTGAGCAAGATTAATCCAGTCTCTGCCATCATATCCCACCACCCTCAAATTCATTTTAATATTATCCTTCCATCTACGCCTCGGCCTCCCCAAAAGTCTCATTCCCTCTGGCCTCCCAACTAACACTCTCTATGCATTTCTGGATTCGCCCATAGTGCTACATGCCCTGCCCATCTCAAACGTCTGGATTTAATGTTCCTAATTATGTCAGGTGAAGTATACAATGCGTGCAGCTCTGCCTTGTGTAACTTTCTCCATTCTCCTGTAACTTCATCCCTCTTAGCCCCAAATATTTTTCCAAGAACCTTATTCTCAAACACCCTTAATCTCTGTTCCTCTCTCAAAGTGAGAGTCCAAGTTTCACAACCATACAAAACAACCGGCAATATAACTGTTTTATAAATTCTAACTTTCAGATTTTTTGACAGAAGACTAGATGACAAAAGCTTCTCAACCGAATAATGACACGCATTTCCCATATTTATTCTGCGTTTAATTTCCTCCCGAGTGTCATTTATATTCGTTACTGTTGCTCCAAGATATTTGAATTTTTCCACCTCTTCGAAGGATAAATCTCCAATTTTTATAGTTCCATTTCGTACAATATTCTCGTCACGAGACATAATCATATACTGTGTCTTTTTGGGATTTACTTCCAACCCTATCGCTTTACTTGCTTCAACTAGAATTTCCGCGTTTTCCCTAATCGTTTATGGATTTTCTCCTAACATATTCACGTCATCCGCATAGACAAGAAGCTGATGTAACCCGTTCAATTCCAAACCCTCTGTGTTATACTGAACTTTGCTAATGGCACATTCTAGAGCGAAGTTAAAAAGTAAAGTTGATAATGCATCTCCCTGCTTTAGCCCGCAGTGAATTGGAAAAGCATCAGATAGAAACTGGCCTATACGGACTCTGCTGTAATTTTCACTAAGACACATAATTTCATTATACCCCGTGAAAATTAATTCATGTAATTGATTTTGATGAATTTCTTTAGTAAAGAGCAAAAAAGCCGAATAACAATTTGCTGTGTTTTGAATTGTTTTTCAGAAGGAAGGTACAATTTTATTTCAAGGGGACAAGATAGTCTAGGTCTTTCTCCGAAAGTACAAAAGATGTTATTTTCAAATTTTTACATGTTACTCTACGTGCTTTTAGGAATATATTGGTCGTTAGTGTATTATGTTAACTGCTATAATCGAGTTTTAAAGAAATTGTATTCAAATGAAGGAAGAAAAAAAAACAAAAAAAAATTGTTAAATTCATGCATCTTTCTCTTGAAAACTGGTTAATTTATTATTTTATTTATTCATTTAATGTTAATGTACATGTCTAAAATTTTTCATACATAGTGAGTATGAAACTTTACCACATGTGCTTGGGAGTTGCCCACAGGGAGAAGTACTCAGAATAAAACGTCACAACATCATATGTTCTATGATCGCAGATGCACTTCGATCCAAAAATCTAGACGTTCACGAGTAAGTTCATTGTATTTCTGATGGTGGGAGCATTCGCAGGATCGATATCATAGCTATAAATAGAAATAAACAGACAGCCAAAATAATTGATCCTACGATCACATTTGAAATCTCAGCCACTCAACCATCTGAATTGAACGAAGAGAAAAAGAAAATCTCCAGCCCACAATTCAGTACCTATCAGCGAAATACAACATTGAAAAAATGACAGTTACCGGTCTTTTCTTTGGAGCGATAGGCACCATTCCGAAAGCCTTTGTAAATTGGAGAGAAAAATACAAGCTGACGAGAGATCTTCAAGATGCCATCGTCACCACCATTATAAAATTTTCTATAGCGATATTTCGTCAGCATCTTTATGGCGTACATTCAATTTAAATTATACTTGGTTCTATTTTTTTCTTATGTCTTAATCACTTCTGTCTGAAACCTGTTTATATAATTTTTCATTTTAAATTTTATTGTGAGCTATTCTGTGTCGCAGGGCAAACCCAAAATATTGGGTCAGACCAATAAACTAAATTAAATATCTACGTTCAATAGCAAAATTATAGATCTAGCTCGATTTCATCAATTTAAAAAAAAATAACATACTTTTATAAAAATTCTACAGAGAAAAACCCGACATTTTCAATACAAAAATATATCTAAATCTTGTAATACATATTATATAAATTTAAAAGTGCACTCGTTAAGTCATTATATGATGTACAATGAGCGTGCAAAATTTCACCTCTGGAACACTAATACTTTCCGAGATATAGGTACATATATACAAAAAAATGATCTTTTAAAAAATCCGCGTTTAAAAACTAACATGAATTTCTGACTTACTTACAAATCTACACTAATTACAATATTACCACTACTATTTAGACCTACATCATTACTGTTATTTACAACACTATCAGTACTGATATTTACATCGTGCACGGCGTTTTTACTTTAACATTTCAGTGAAGGGGCGTTGGCACTACGGTACTGATTTAATGAGACGCCCGCTTCAATTAAAAACGGTTTTTTGTAGGTTATACACATTGAAACAATACAAAACTATATATATTCTAGATCAGGAAGATTCAGAGAATTTATTTCAGTTAAAAACAAAAATTAAATTTTTTTTATGATTCTGAGTACCTTGTCCCTTTAAACGCGTGAATTTTGCTCTCGTGCAAAGGATAGAACAAAAATAAATTAAAAAAAATTAAGGAAATACAATACAATAGAAAATGAAATTAAGTCATGTAGAAGGAAAAAACTGAAAGAAACAAAATAAATAATAATAATAATAATAATAATAATAATAATAATAATAATAATAATAATAATATAATATCTTATTTTCGCTGGCAGAGTTAAGGCCATAAGGACTTCTCTTCCACTCAACCAGCCTTAATCAATACAATACATATTTAAATTACGAATATTTACACTACACTTAAAAGGTTCTCCAGCAATATTCTTCAGTTAAGTTTTCACGACTAGTAGACTACATATTTATTTAAATTTAGATAAAGTAGTAACTTAATTTATGAGCTAATTTAATTCAGTCAATTATAATTAATTTGAGATTTGAGATAGCTAGTAAAATGATGAAAATTAATTTAATATAAGCTTACTAGAACTATGTTACAGGGAGAAAAAAATATAAATAAATCTAAAATATATTTTTATAATGAGAATATTAATGTAATTGCCATTAGAGGTTTTGTAAATTTATTTAGAGAAATTAATGATAATAAATAATAAGAATGGAACGATGTTAGTTTCATTATACGTAATAAATATTAATAAGCAATTAATTTGTTAAGTAAGAATTTATGTAATTTTGACCTAAATGAAGTTATTGTCCAACAACTCCTTACTATTATTATTATTATTATTATTATTATTATTATTGTTATTATTATTATTATTATTATTATTATTACATAATTATTTTAATTGGTGTTGTGAAGATGAAAGGAATTGTCATTGTATTATATTAATTATGTATTATATTGTCTTGTATTGTAGTATTGTATTGCTTTGAATTATATTATATTACCGGTTCTTCTGTATGGTTGTGAAACTTGGACTCTCACTCTGAGAGAGGAACATAGGTTCAGGGTGTTTGAGAATAAGGTGCTAAGGAAAATATTTGGGGCTAAGGGGATGAAGTTACAGGAGAATGGAGAAAGTTACACAACACAGAACTGCACGCATTGTATTCTTCACCTGACATAATTAGGAACATTAAATCCAGGCGTTTGAGATGGGCAGGGCATGTAGCACGTATGGGCGAATCCAGAAATGCATATAGAGTGTTAGTTGGGAGACCGGAGGGAAAAAGACCTTTAGGGAGGCCGAGACGTAGATGGAAGGATAATATTAAAATGGATTTGAGGGAGGTGGGGTATGATGATAGAGACTGGATTAATCTTGCTCAGGATAGGGACCGCTGGCGGGCTTATGTGAGGGCGGCAATGAACCTTCGGGTTCCTTAAAAGCCATTTGTAAGTAAGTAAGTATGTATTGTATTGTATTATATTGTATTAATTATGTTATATTCACAGCATTGTAATAATTTTATACCATACTGGCTGAGTGGAAGAGAAAGCCGAATGGCCTTACTCCGCCAGTTAAAATAAACCATTATTATTAATATTAATATTAATATTATTATTATTATTATTATTATTATTATTATTATTATTATTATTATTATTATTACTACATCACTCGGTAGCGAGTTCCATGTAATACAGCGAAACGAAAAAAAAAAATATATTAAAACGAATTTTGAGCAGGAACAAATGCATTAATTTCAACCCTGTGACAGTAGTAAAACGAAATAAAAAAGCGGTAGAAGCAAAAGAAGATAATAAGATATATTTAACAGGAACTGCAAGATTTCTTACCGACATTCCGATGGAGTACATTTATACACACCAGACCTTGTAATGGTAAACATATTCTCGAACACGGGGAGTAAACTGTCCACCTTGATTGGCATAACGTGATAGTAGAAGTACGATATATGCGGTCTGCCCTGCATCCTTTATTTAGAATGCAGAATGCTTTCAAATCACGCAAGTTGTACACTTCTCCATTACAGGCATTCGACAAATAACTGTTTGTGATACTGATCGATAAATTTTTCATATTCTTGTGTGTACAACCCGTCAGGAAGAAGAGCACCGCTGTTTGATGATACTTCTATTATATGTCGTAGTCGGAATTCATATGCACAGGCGTCTATAAAATAGATTGAGGACACTTTTTATTGTTTCACTTTTCCATTATAAAGCTTAGAAAGTTTTAATTTCATTCGATGAGACAACCGTTCCATATAGGTATGAAGCTTAAGTAGGTTTATTTTATTGTAATAACTTGTAGCCTATTTAGATATGGGCATCTCTTGACTTTATTTTATTTAATATCATTATTCTGAAGGCTTCAAAATTGTTCGGAGCTTTCAAAGTAGTGAAAGAGTTCTGCTGTGTTCTGTCAATTTGACACAGGTAACCAGACCTCATTCTCTACTGAAGAAACTTACTTACTGGCTTTTAAGGAACCCGGAGGTTCATTGCCGCCCTCACATAAGCCCGCCATTGGTCCCTATCCTGAGCAAGACCAATCCAGTCTCTATCATCATATCCCACCTCCCTCAAATCCATTTTAATATTATCCTCCCATCTATGTCTCGATCTCCGCAAAGGTCTTTTTCCCTCCGGCCTCCCAACTAACACTCTATATGCATTTCTGGATTCGCCCATACGTGTTACATGCCCTGCCCATCTCAAACCTCTGGATTTAATGTTCCTGATTATGTCTGGTGAAGACTACAATGCGTGCAGTTCTGTGTTGTGTAACTTTCTCCATTCTCATGCAACTTCATAACTCTTAGCCCCAAATATTTTCCTAAGCACCTTATTCTCAAACCTATTTTCCTATCTCAAAGTGAGAGTCCAAGTTTCACAACCATACAGAACAACCGGTAATATAATTGTTTTATAAATTCTAACTTTCAGATTTTTTGACAACAGACTGGATGATAAAAGCTTCTTAGCCGAATAATAACAGGCATTTCCCATATTTATTCTGTGTTTAATTTCTTCCCGAGTATCATTTATATTTGTTACTGTTGCTACCAGGTATTTGAATTTTTCCACCTCTTCAAATGACAAATTTCCAATTTTTATATTTACATTTCGTACAATATTCTCGTCACGAGACATAATCATATACTTTGTCCTTTGCTGTGGTCGTGCAAGAGAATCAGTCCCATTCCGAGGCTTATTTGAAGGTTTCGTAACAAGCTGATTTTTACGGTGATGGGTTGTTAGCCCTTCGCCCAACCCCCAAGCTGGAGGACCACCCCTCATCGGCTGTCCGCGACTGCTTATTCAATATAACTGAAGAAACAGAGATTAAAGCTTTTATATCCTCAAAGACACATCGACTTTAACGAAGGCTGAACAAACAAATGTTTAAATCCGTGTGAAGTAAGATAATCGCTAGGTAACCGATAACGACTGCACCAACCGATAATGAACGAGTCTGTGTAAATCAAAGTAGTGGTAAAATAAGAAATTGCCGTATTGTTTTTTTTTTTTTTTTTTTTTTTTTGTTTTTTTCTAGGTATAAACAGCAGGGGGTGATTATAGAGCAATGAAAGGGGGACAAAAAGTTGTAATGAACATAAAAATAATGTTTTTTAAATATATAAATTGTAGCTATTGCGTATACAATGTGCTTCACAATTGAAGCGTTGGGCCGAATAACGGTCTATGTTACAGTTTTTCAAAATCGACTTTTTAATGGAATAATGCTCTAATACAGTCTTACACAACTGTCACAAAAATTGTTTTTCAATATCTATATCAGAGGCGCTTCTACACGAGTTACAACTATCAATTTCTTGACTGGAACAACGGTCTATGTCACTAGTCACTTCTAGCGTATTTTTCAACTGTAATATTTAATTTTCTTTATTCGTTTGTTATTGTTACAACTTTAATTAATTTAATGGTGTCCCTACATTTGAATACTGCAGTCATTTTTTAATAATATTGTTATTATTTGATCAATATTGTATGTTTATTCATAATATGACATTGAGTGTAACTTTAATAAATTACATGAAGTAAATTTACATTAATATATAGCATTTAAAAATAAATGTCATAATCATGTTGTTCATAATTTAACCTTTTTATTGATTTTGTATATTTTATAATATTCTGATTTAGGCCTACAACACTGTTTGTCTGTATTCCTCACTAGCATTTCTGTGGAGTTAAAAATGTTACAAACTTCTATGATATGCAATATGACTTTCAATAACATATAATCGTATACTTCGCTTAGTGTACAAAATATATTAATGGAATAACGGTCTATGTTGCCCGTCCGATAGTAAATTTATGAGCGGAATTACAATGTAACATTTTTGTTTCTCGTGCACAGTTATCAGATTGTAAGATAGACCGTTATTCGGCCCAAAACTTCATTATTATAGATACAAACAGCAGGGTTGACTATAGAACAATGAAAGGAGGCAAAAAGTTCTAATAAACATAGAAATAATGTCATCACTGCGGCCACCAATAGAATACACCTGGAACATCTGAAACTTCATTTCTTACCTGACAGATTTAATGGTCGTGCTTACCTCATCTTTCTATGCAACATTTTGAGTACTGTGTATATTTTAGAAAGGCAGCTGCTGTGATACATTCGTGACGGAGCAACAGTTTACTTTCATTTGAACGATCGAGAGTTCTTACGCACAACCTTTCACATAGGTGTATCAGCCGTGGCTTAATAACACTATGGCCACCCAGGTCCCCAGACTTCAATCGTCTGTATTTTTTGTTTTAAATATTTTTGAAATGTGTTTTGTATTCTAGCTCCGTTGATAATGTTAAAGAACTCTGGGAATGCACTGTCAATGGTTGCAAAGGCATTGAAAACAAAACCAGAGATAATCGAACGTGCGTGATGTTCGATGAGGAAACGTGATTAAGACTACCTTATAATGAACGGTGTCCATATTGAGTACATGTTATAACCGTCTATTTCTTCAGTGCATATTGGATGTTATGTTACCCAGAGCACATATACTAACGAGACATAACGAAAGCCCATGCCCAGATATCGGAAACTGCTGGTTTTAGGTCCCATGTTTATTAAGACTTTTTAGTTTTTTTCCATCATATTTTACTCACTCCTGCAGTTTGTACTTATAATTATAAAACAGCCTATAAATATTTATATATACATATATATATATATATATGTGTGTGTGTGTGTGTGTGTGTGTGTGTGTGTGTCCATACTTGCACTGGTTATAGAATATTATAAAACTGTTTGAAAAATTTTAGAACATACTTTCTTAATTGAAACAGCCTTGCATCAGCCGTGTCAGCCTACAAGCTGCTTCCTATTGGACACGTTTCATCTCCACAGAAGTTGAACCAATTTGAGTGGAATTTTAATATTCCGGTGGATTCATAAAAGTTCTTGACTGATTTCAGATTTAATTAAAACTTTACGATTGCAAACTTAACTTTACACAACAACCATAAATGTATTATTTCCTTGTTTGTAAATATCTCAAAAGAAAAGATTAAAATTAATGCACTCGAGAATCAGACAGTTTTAATTAAAACAGTGTAATGATAAAAATAATTGGAAGTTTATAGTTTCATATGAAAATTACATTAAATAATATGTACTGTACATATCTATGAGTATACATGTTATCAATTTCGTAATTAAAGCGCTCGTGAGTGTATATACACACATTCAGTAGGCTAGATAAAACATCAGGGTAGTTTGAAGAATTTCATTGACTTTCACATTTACAATAAATGTACGACCCCAACTTTGTTATATAGCGTATAACGACGAATTACCGGGACATCATTTTGTTTTTACTAACATTTACAATATTAACCTGACTATACCTTTGGATTAACGATTGAGAACCGAAAATACTGTTCGCTTCCCCCTTCCACGACCGGAGTTTGATGACACTAGTGTAAAATACAATACAAATAGCTTTACTACGTATAGGAGAGAAGAAAAGTAGTGCTTCCAGTTACGTAAACTAGGAAATGTTATGATTTTGAGTTTGATAATTTTCATTAGGTTTTTATTTAATCAAAATACAGTACAGTATTAACAATACGTGTTTTTACTCCCTAACTGAACTATCCAAGCGGACGTATTTATTATGCGATGTATAGTATACTGTCTACAGCACATTAGCATACAATATTTACAGTGCATTTAAACTTAAAAAATAATCATAATATGGATATTTAAACAAATTATTGAAAATGGTGGTCGTTCATTTCGATACAGGCTTCAGGTCTTTTGTGCATATTATCAAAAACGTTTTCAAGCATATCTTCTGAAACTGAATGTATGGTTTCTTGAATGTAATTATTTAATTTTTCTATTGTTGTAGGATGTTTAGCAAACACAACTATTTCAAAGTAACCCTAAAGAAATAATGCAAAGCACTCAAATCAGGGGACATGGGGGAGCCATAATCCTTTGCCTGTTGAAATAATTCTGTATCTAATCTATAACAGTGTACCTTACGTAATACGTACTGTTAATTCAATTTCACTTCTGCCTGATCTGCAGATAAATTTACTCAGATATGCTATCTACTGTCCGTCCATGTGGTTATGTAGGAGGGTCTTAGAAAGGAGGGAGATCACGTGACAATTACTTACTTAACGAGCACTTTTACTTAAATTATTTTAAATAGTTGTATAATAGTATGTAAAAATCCAATTCCTAACAGCAAATGTTTTCAGAAAAGAGCTAAGACAGCCCAGCCACTAGCCTTTACAGAGGAGCCAGCAGAAATGGGTGGGGTAAACCGGAATGCGACGTAACTAAACGGACGCACAGTAGGCTACATGTGTGAAAATATGATTCAATAGTGAATGATCTTTTTTCACTGAAAAATCCGATCATATTTCTGGAACATACTATTCTCACTCACTCTGTACTGTTTACTATGACCGTAAGACAACTTTGACTGCATATGCGGCCTTGGTTTGTGTGGAAGTTTGCTACTAGAAGGGGTGGGAGTGAAGTACAATAAAAAAGTCAGGTACAATAAAAATTAAAGTAAAAATAAAATGATGTCTTGTATATTTTGTCTTACTCTCTGAAAAATTTCACGCTTCCCTCTTATGGTATCAAACGCTGTAAAGATGCGCTCACTGGACTAATTTACTGTTTGTACCGGTGTTGTGTAGACAATAGCCTTCACATACCCTCATAGGAAAAAGTCAGGAGGTGTGAAGTTAGGGGTGCGCGCAGGCCAAGGTTCCAGTTTTCCTCACTCGGCGATCAAAAGGAAGGAAATGACCAAGCTGATACAAATAAAGACACGTTTTGAGACAGGTTCCTCCAGAGACTGACTCACGAGTCAAAATGATGTAGGTACTCTAATTGTAATTTCTGATCATAGGTTCCTTGGTGAAAATCACTTATATTTCAGCACTTTATGGCCTTACAAAGACAATTTCCTCCTCTGCATTTTAACTGCAGACTTTGGCTAAAATAGATGGCTTAGTGGATAAAGCGCCAGCACGTAAAGCTGGAAACCCGGGTTCGAGTCCCGGTGTCGGAGAGAATTTTTCTCCGTTCTACTGATTCTTCTCCATATGTAAATACAGGATTACTGCACTGAAACTTCGTATGTCCTTCGGTACATTATAGTAATATAATACAGCGTAAGTAATCACTCTGTGATTCAGGACTGTGCCATGATCCGTCGGATCCCGGCCACTTAGTCACTCGTAATGAGTGGACATTGTACTTGAGGTTGGACAATGTGTCTACTGTCTCATACATTGTGACACGATAACGAGGGTAGGCTAACAAAGGGGAATACAGTAGGTAGGACTTAAAATGAGAGGGATTCAATCCGGCATCGGGACTAGAATCCGATGTGGCTTAGTGGATAAAACGCCAGGACGTAAAACTGGAAACCTGGGTTCGAGTCCCGGTGCCGTAGAGAATTCTTCTCCGTTCTACCGATTTCTCTCTACATGGAAACGCAGAATTACTACACTGAAACTGCATAGGCCTATGAACTTCGGTACATCACAGTAATATAAAAATAGAAAGCCCGATAATGCCACCAATAAATTTCTCTCATCACAGTAATTTATATATATTGTACACATGAGGAAGTAACAGCGACAGACGAGTCCATCAATCACTGAAAATCCTGTTGTACCCACTGCGGTTTAAAATGTCCAAATTGACGTTGAAATCACAACGGACTACGTTGCCGTATTAGGCCTATACAAGGATAGTAATAACTAATAAATAATGCTTGGAACAAACAGGAAGATATAAGCGCAATAAACTAAACAAACATATTTCCATCATATTTCAGTTGCGACACTATTAAATCCTATAGGTTATATGTCATTTTATTTTTACTGGTTGTTAGGCTATATTAGCTGAGAAAGGATATAACATAATTCTTCTGTTTTAGTATGCCTACGAAGCTAACTGGAGAAGTGTTGTAATCTACTACACCCGTGATACAGGTGTAAATATATATCAGGTGCCGGTTTGGTTGTGATTGGTCCAACTGTGTTCCTGGCGACGTCGTCAAGGTCGACCGCAGCAAGACATGCTAGCTGACAACCGGTGTCTTAAACAGTTAAGTTTTTATGTGGTGCTTCTTTCTCACAGTTATTGCTACGCACGTGTTCCGTTGTGTAATATTGTATAGTATGGAGAGAATTCGATTTAATGTCAACAAAGAATAACAATTTACTACAGTTATGTTAAAAATAGTTACAAATCCTGCAGTAGTAGATTTTGTGTACTACGCAAAGTGATCGATGACAGACTAATTTAGCAAGGGTTTGTAGGTGGAGCTCACGACAGGAAGAAACTTGGCTCTGAGATCAAACTGCGCATGCGCGGACTTCTCATATAGTGCAAGCATAATTTTTAGCTCGACTTATTTTCGCGTGCACATTCCAGAATTTCGCCACCTGTTAACAATAACATAGGCACGATAATGCAATTTTCTGTTTTTTACTTGCCAACGTGACAAATCAGAATATTTCATTTTATTATAGTGATAGTTCTCAGAAACTTCAACAGTGCGTAGAGTGCATTGTATTTTAGAACAGCTTAGCTAAAAGAAAATTATTAATTTTGAATTAGTTTTATCAATTATGCCCAACGAAAAATGTGCTAGAAGTGTACTGCCTAAGCAGTGGATTGAAGGACACGCAACTTTAGCAACTAATGGTGTCCCAATATTTTTATCTATAACAGAAAACTATCAATAATAATAATAAATTCCTTTTTTTCTCAGAGTGTATATTTTGCCGTCTTTTAGTGCATATGAATCCGCCCACTAGACCAGTGGTCGTCAGCACTCGCTGAAATGGGTATTGGGTATAGAGAGCAGGGAAGCCTGCACGTCCGTGGGAGGGAGAGGGAGGAATCTGGCCTTAGCTGATGTGGACGATCAGTGGATACTAGAGTAGTAAGTACAGGGACATCATTTTATTTTTACTAACATTTTTAATATTAACCTGGCTATACCTTTCTATTAACGATTGAAACAGGAAACACAGTTTGCTACCCTTTCCACGACGGAGTTCGATGATACTGGCGTAAAATACAAATCACTTTACTAGGTACAGGAGGGAAGAAAAGTAGTTCTTCCATTTATGTAAACTAGGAAATATCGCAATTTTGAGTTTGATAATTTTCATTATGTTTTTGTTTAATCAAAATACAGTACTGTATTAAGAATCCTAAGTGTTTTTACTCACGAACTGAGCTATCCATGCGAACGTATTCATTTTGCAGTGTATATTATACTGTCTACAGCACATTAGCGTACAATATAGAGAAAGAAGTTAAATTGAAAAATAATCATAATATGAATATATTTAAACACATTTTTAAAAATGGTGGCCGTTCATTTCGATACAGGCTTCAGTTCTTTTGTGCATATTATCGCACTATAGACTATTGTACCTAATTCCAATTACCAGTTTCGTCTTTGGTACGAGTAACTCATGTTGAAATAATTCTGTACCTACTCTATAAAAGAGTACCTTACGTACTGTAAATTCAATCTTCACTTCTGCCCGATCCGAAAAGATAAAAATCACTCAGAAATGCTATCTACTGTCCGTTCAAGTGGTTTTGTCGCAGGGTTGTAGAAAGGGGGGCAAAATCACGTGACAGTTAATTACTTAAGGAGGCCCTTTTATTTAAGTTATTTTAAACACTTGAATAATATTACGTAGACGTCCAATTCCTAACAGAAATTAATGTTTTCAGAAAAGACTAAGATAGCCCAGCTACTAGACTTTACAAAGGGGCGAACAGAAGCAGGTGGGGAAACCGGGATGCGACATAGGGAAACGGACGACAGTACCCGTACGAAAATATGATTCAATATTGAAAGCTCTTTCGTCACTGGAAAACGCGAACATATTTCTGAAACGTATTATACTCAGTAACTCAGTACTGCTTACGCGCCCTCGGCTCTGTGTCGTGAACGGTTGGAAGTTTACTAGTAGAAGGGGTGGGAGTGAAGTACATTCCAAAACTCAGGTACAATAAAAATTGAAGTAAAAATAAAATGATGTCCCTGTACTATACACTTGTGAGTGGTTTGTGTACGTACACGATGGCAGAAAGTTCAAATAGTGATTTACGTAGGTCTTCCACCCCTACGTTGTTTAACCCTTCATGGGAGGAGGCATTTTTACAGAGTTTGAAAATGCAGCAAGATGTTTAATTTGCAGTAAGGTACACAATGTGATAAGAAAATATAATCTGCAGCGTCACTATGACAACTGTCATGCTAATGAATACGACAAATTAAAAGACGACGAAAGAATTGAAATGGTGGAGCAGTTAAAAAACACCAATATAAAACGTATTATTATTAATAATAATAATAATAATATTATTATTATTATTATTAGGATCTATTACTACTATTATTATTATTATTAATAATAATGATAATAATAATTCCGATACTGATGTGCAGTTATCAGAGAACGTTTCCCTTGGCCCGCAAAATACTGCATCGGACATCGTGTCTTGGACGAGAGAAGTTTCGTCTCGGACCGTCTGATACTGAACAAGACTGTTTCGGTCTTTCTAGAACTGTCGACAGTCTCGAACAGTTCGCCACGACATACGTAGCTTGTTTTCCATACATTGCTATTCTCATTTGCGACCTGATAGCAACCGACAATAAAATCGTAATAATGAGCGATTATTTTATGCGTTTAAAAGAAGAAGATCACATAAATTGAAATTTGTTCGATTCATCTTCCAAACCCAAAAATTTATGTATTTGGTTTTATAAGTACATAAATTTCTTTCAGAACTTCTTCGTGTAATTTATATATTAGGTTTCTCCTAATGATATATATATATATATATTTTTTTTTTTTTTCAAAATTGAGGGGCCCAGTCAGATAAGAGAATAAACCATAATTAAAATATTTACATAAATTTAAATATTCTGCCGTGTGTGCTCATAAATTCCAAATTTTACACATTTTAAATATAACCTACCGTTAGAATAATATGCCATAGAATGTAGTCCAGAGAAATTATTTCCTCACATTCCAGTGAAATACAAGGATCTGTGGCTTGTCTCCTCCTTTGACTAGACTCCACAATTTCAGAGGTGACTTTTTTAAGTTATTTGGCAATAAAAACGTAAATCCTGACTATTTATTATCTATGTAAAACATGCTTACTTAAATACACATGTCAACAATGGATGCTTCATTACACTATTAGTACTATTGAATTCCAGTGAGTTACGTAATTTATGGTTCGAACGAAAAGCCGCCACTGAAATATTGCTTACCCGTCCGCTCCCGTAAATGCACTAGAGGGCTAGCGGGTAAAGGCTGATTCACAATAAACCGGGAACGGAAACGACAACGAGAACGAGAATGGACATATTGTTAAAATAAATGTATTTAAATGTGAGCATTCACAATTAACTATTGTGAATGGTTACATTTAAATACCTTTATTTTAACATTATTTCCGTTCTCGTACCCATTCTCGTTTCCGTTCCCGGTTTATTGTGAACCAGCCTTAAGAGACGCTAGCACGAGCGTGCACTCCTTGACGACCGTGCTCTAGACTAATGACGGACGCTGGTTTCCAGTATTTAGATTTACTTCTGTTATTTTATATGCGTTAAAATACGTAAATTATTTTAGTTATATTAAAATGAGGAGGGATGCCCGCTAAGAAGACGTCTATAACCACGACGTAAATTAACCACGACGTAAATACCAGATCACTTATCTGTGGCACGCTAAGTATACCTCTTCATAGAACATCTTGTTATTCATCATCTTTTACAATATCCACCTCGCGTCAATGGAATTCCTTGTCACAAAGTATTAGGGCTGCAAGACAATAAACACCTTTAAGAACAGCTTAAAAGATAACCTTATTAGCATTTCACTCCAATCATACTGATTTAAACTATCACTGACTACATTGTTACTTTTTTCTTTAGACATCATCCTGATTGTGCTGTATTTTAATTGTCTCGTAATAATCTCTTTCTATTACCTAATATTATTTGAAATATATTAACATTCTATGTATTTTAGTTTAATTCTGCTACACAGTTTATTTCAGTGTTTAATTAATAGTTCATAGTATTTTGTTGTTTAATTTGTAAATAACTTTTGTATACATGTAACTCTCATCTAAATCAAATTGTTGGATTCTTTGTAAGTTCATGCATATGTATATACACTTTTTGCTGGTTGAGTGGAAGAGAAGGCCTTACGGCCTTAACTCTGCCAGCTAAAATAAATCATTATTATTATTATTATTATTATTATTATTATTATTATTATTATTATATACTGCATGTTATTTCCCAAACTCCGAAAGCTCTCCAGACACCCTTAGGTGTAAATTTAAGATGAACATAACGCGAAGGAAAATGCATACTACCGTAAACACGAGAAGCAGAAATGATTATGAACTCAGGACTTATATAGGTTAATAACGTTATAATATTCTGGAGTAAGTATCGGAGACCTGTGTATAAAAAGCAATGGTACAGCGGCAAGGGATTTGGTGCATTGCTGTACTGCGCTTTTTGTAAGAATAAATTTCAAGATAGGGTTTGAGTATTAATCAAGGCGAGACGTGTTTGCATTACAAAGGCTTGAATCGCATCTTAAGATTGCGAAGGGCAAAATAGTTTAGATTTATAGTAGCACAGTTTCCGTTCTGCTTCTGTTGTGTATATGAGGAATACAGCAGAGTAGAAGCGAACCGTTGTTGAGCCTGCAGCGCAACTCGCTATTCACTTAGCGTAACAAAGTCATACTTACTAAATTTCATATGGAACTAGATGAAGTACAGTAGGCCTATGTCTGACTGACAAATTCGTGCAAAGAATTTTCTTATTTATATCATTCCAGTCACCATCTTTTAATGATGACGGCGATGATACTGATAATGTCGATGATCATAGCGATGGTGGCGATGAAATTTCTTCATGGCAAATGTAAGAAGTAGCGAATCCAATGTAATAAGCGAATAAGAGGTCTGAGATTTGCCGATATTTGGGAAATCTCAGACCTCGAGTGACATTTATTAGGACTATTTCGTGAATAAAATAAAAATGTAAATAATATATCCCTAAAATTCGCTCACAAAATGTTACTAATTGTATATGCATGAATATTTAATCTATTCAGACATTATGAAGTCGAAATAGATGAATAACGATTACTGCAATAATGAAATTGAATGTTACCGGTATCCAGTAATGCCAATTGAGAAAAGTGAAATAGAGATTTAAAAATGTTAATTTTACTGCGCTTTTCTCTTGTTATTATAACAGAAATACGTTTTCATTATCTGCTGAAACAGAGCCATCTTCAGTTACAAGCAGGAGCATGGGTAGGTTTGGCAAAGCTGAGTGAAGGCGGGCGGAGGCGAAATAAAGGCATGACGTTTGACGTTATAGTGCTTTGATTTCGTTGCCACATATACATTTTCGACATTAATAAATTGATACAAAACTAAGTGCATATGATCAAGATTCAGTGTATTGATGCACATAATTTATTACGGAATCCGAAATGGTATTTTGAGTTTCAGAATACCGCGTAAGTACTTGCATACAGTCATTTATAATTTCAAAAAAAAAAAAAAAATTAAAAGCATACGTGTTTTTTATTGATGGTACAAGGCAAAATAAATAAATACTTAAAGAATGTTACTTGTACCAAAAATAAATAAAATAACAACGTACTTTCACTATACCCCATTCAATCAATTAACAATTTTGTGGCTAGTAAATTGACAATGTTTTGCCTCATTATGTTGTTTCACCTTGACGTGAAAGGTCTAGGATATCATATACATTTTAATTTCATGTGATTATCTGTCGTGCTTTTCTATAGATATTTCAGATGTCCAGGAAGCCAGTTTTAGTTTGAACCTGGCCAATCACCATAACAATACTGTTATCATAAATTATTTGTTATAAACTTTTTAAAATACGGAACAATTTTAAATAAATACAACTACAGAAAACAAGCTAAGAATGTAAATTATGCAAATAAAATAAAAATGTAAACAGAGGAAACTATTGACATATTATAATAAAGTATGAAGTGTAAATACAATTAGGCCAAATTTAAAGATCTGCGAAAAAATAAAGAAAATTACCTTCAACATAATACGTAACAAAACACATCATTATCTGTATGTACCAATTAGCGTAAACTCAGTGAACTTTAAATCCTGTAAATACGAAGTGCAAATATATATGTTTATAACTAATTTATTGCGAAAGAAATAATATTAATAAACAAACCTTGATAACCAACAAATTGTGTGTATGCACCTACAAATTATAGGTAGTTCTGACGTATAGCAGGCATTCCGAATCTTCAACAAAACTGTAACATATTATATGGGATTACAAAACAGCTGTTTACAATGAACTTGAAAATCAACGGCGTAACTTTATTGATATAGCAGGCGAGATCCAACAATTTGGCTAGAATTGTGATACAACACAACCACTATAAAATGTAGTTTATACCATATTTAATATTTAGAAGATTTGTCAATCACTTTGTCATTAATAATAACCGTAAAAATTGCTAACGACTGCAGCCATATTTTCATTTGTTGTCTTGTTTTTATCGCCAACACGCACCTAGTTTATAATACATCAACAATTAAGGTTTGGTACGAATGCGAACATAATTTCCTCGACACACACTTATATTGTAACATTAATTTACATTGAAAATCGGCATTAGCACAAACACGTGTTCTGGAAAGTTGCCCTCCGGTTGACAGTTAATTACAGTGTTGCCGACGTATGGCTCCGGCTTGTAACTGAAGAAGGCTCTGGCTGAAATCATAATTTAATTTAAACATTTTATGGTATAATTACAAATAACCTGATTAATACATTAATTAAATGAACAATTGTTATGAAGGAGTGTCATTTTCTTTAGATACAATGGACATGGAATTAGAAGATGAAGATGTAGATGTGGAAGTAGGATTTCGCACATTATTTAATACAATGGATTCCTGTTCATCGATTTACCTGGAAACAGTTGGCGACATTGACTAATCAAAAGAACGACCATGCGATAAATTGATAGTGATAAATCGAGCTGCAGAAATTATCGCGATGTACAGCTGTAATTTGTTGGAATTCAAAATTTCATTACACTTCATTGGCCGAAAATGGAATGACGTCATATAAACGAAACAGTCACAGTAATCTCACTAGAGGTTTTGATTTATCTCGAGAAAATCAAAACTCGAGTCAGATTTAATTGACTATTACACGATTAGAAGAAAGTATAATATAAAGATTGGAAGAAATAAAGTACTCTAATATAATAAAATATTAATTGACTTACAAAAATATTAAACTGTCTTCAAATGTGTTATTGTACCATCTCATCATTACAAATATCCTGTTAGATTGCAGTAGTGTGGTATGATCTGCTATTCTCTTGTTACTAGTTGTGCTAGCTTTACAATGTTCATTGAACTCTATGAACTAAAACTAGCCAAGAAAGATTTCTTATGTCAGTTTCATTTCTATTAAAATAGCTGCATTCCACTTCAAATATCAATATATTAAAGAATCTCTGATACGTGACTATCCATAATCTTCACACAGCAGAAGCTATAACATAACCTAAATAATATAAACAAGATACATGATAAAAGAGTTTTAGTTAAGAAGATGAAATAAACATGAATCATTTTAAAAGGTACGATTATTGAAAGTATATTGTTGCCAAACAAACAAATGCTAAGGAGGTGATAAAAATTGTAGGATTGGCAGCCATGATTGCTTGAAACACGTCGTCCCGTACCGTTTTATTGAGCAAAAGTACTGGGACATCATTTTATTTTTACTAACATTTTTAATATTAACCTGTCTATACCTTTAGAGAGCCGGAAACACCGCTTGCTACCCCCCAAGACTGGAGTTCGATGATACTGGCGTAAAACACAAATCACTCTACTAGGAATAGGAAGGAAGAAAAGTAGTTCATCCATTTACGTAAACTAGGAAATATCGCGATTTTGAGTTTGATAATTTTCATTAGGTTTTTCTTTAATCAAAGTACAGTACTGTATTAAGAATAAGTGTTTTTACTCACGAAGTTAGTTATCCATGCGAACGTATTCAGTATGCAGTGTATATTATACTGTCTACAGCACATTAGCGTACAATATAGAGAAAGAAGTTAAATTGAAAAATAATCATAATATGAATATTTAAACACAATTTTGAAAATGGTGGCCGTTCATTTCGATACAGGCTTCAGTTCTTTTGTGCATATTATCGCACTATAGACTATTGCATCTAATTCCAATTGCCAGTTTCGTCCTTCGTACTAGTAACTCATGTTGAAATAATTCTGTACCTACTCTACGTACTGTAAATTCAGTCTTCATTTCTGCCCGGCCGGAAAATATAAAATTACTCAGACATGCTACCTACTGTCCGTCCAAGTGGTTATGCCGCAGGATTGTAGAAAGGGAGGAAATCACGTGACAGTTAATTACTTAACGAGGCCCTTTTATTTAAGTTAAATTAAACAGCTGTATAATATTACGTAAACGTCCAATTCCTAAGAGAAATTAATGTTTTCAGAAAAGAGCTAAGGCTGCCCAGATTTTACAGAGGGGGCGAGCAGAAGCAGGTGGGGGAAATCGGGATGCGACGTAGGCAAACGGACAGTACCTGTGCGAAAATATGATTCAATATTGAAAGCTCTTTCGCCACTGGAAAACGCGAACATATTTCTGGAACGTACTATACTCAGTAACTCAGTACTGCTTACTATCTGCGGTCTTGGTTCTGTGTGGAGTTGGAACTTCCTTAGTAGAAGGGGTGGGAGTGAAGTACATTCAAAAACTCAGGTACAATAAAAATTGAAGTAAAAATAAAATTATGTCCCTGTATTATGACGCAGTGAAAGTGTAATAGTCTTTTGAAAACATTAATTATCGCATTTCAATATACACATATATGAAAATATTGAATTATTTTGGCATTCATTTTCTCTCTCCCAGTACACAGAAAAATGAGAAGCGTACAAACGTATTTCCATAATTTTACTATTCTGATCGAAGATTCTTGTGAAGCTACAGTAATCTATCTTCACATGCGTAACAGCACGAGACGTGAAGTAATTTTCATATTTCTGGCACAATCCGTTAGACACGTGACTGGAATATCCTATCAGCCACAAATTGCCACTAATCCCTGCTTCAAGTGCCGCGTTCCAATGTGATTTGCTTGTTGCAGCTAACAGCTATTGATTTTGACATTTCATTTCACTTTGATGCTAATTACACCTTATCGATTTACAATATGAGATTTCGCAGAGCTTCAGGTAGAAACAGAATTCGTAATTTCTTGTTTTCTGGTTGTTAAATAACGTAATTGAATACCAGGCGGAACTCGCTCATGCACAACCGTGGTAAATTTAGATACACTGGGCAAGCGCCGATTTTACACACTCGAAACTCGGGTTCAATTTCTAGCGAATTCAAGTCAAAGAATAGCTACTATGGATGTGAGACAGATTTTTCTCCGTTATTCAACTTACATCTACCATTTTTCTGTTATTTAATACATAATTCACAATCATGTCTATCAAATGCAGAAAAGAAATGGTAAATTTTCATAACCATTGTCATGAGATGAACGTCACTGAACACTCAAGGTTTCACAACGAAAAGGCCTGAACGAAAAGTAATTAAATGGAGTACCAGTAGTTGGCACTAATAACTGACTAGTTAGCCAACGACACCGCGTTTAGATATACAGAATGGGGCATGGGAAGAAAGTGTTTTTTAAATGGCTTTTACTCGGTCATTATGAAAGGGAGACACGTGCGGCATGTGACAGTCCATTCCGTGGCTCATAACATTTCACCTGCAGTCGGCATCATGGAGCAGTGGACGCATGTTTGCGTATGATTGTTTTGTTAGAAATGGCGAGTCGATACGGCGTGAGTTTTGCTACAGATTCAATATTAATCGCAATGATTCCGTTCCCGTGCGTGACACAATCTTATTTTGGGTTAAAAAATCTTAAAAAAAAATAGGCGCAGTACTGAAGAATAAATCGCCCGGCCCCAACACAGAGTGCGTAGTCCAGAAAATTTTCAGTCAGATAAGCGATACTGCGCAGCCCAGGCCGCTCTGCTCGAAGACATTCAGCTGCTCTTGGAATCAGCAATCGTACGGTAAGACGGATTTTGCATGGCGATTTACATTTACACCCATACAAGATAGGTGGCTTCAGCAAGATGGGGCCACGGCGCATATCTCCAGAGTGTCAATGGCAGTTCTTTGCCTCCTGTTTTCCAATCGTCTCATTTCGAGATTTGGTGATGTTCCATGGCTCCCTCGGTGCCCTGACCTGTCCACGTGATTTTTTTCTATGTGGGTACCTAAAGGCACGTGTTTACGAGGATAAGCCCCGAATATTAGATGAATTAAAAGACACAGTACGTCAACACATCACCCAAATCAACAGAGATCCCCTGGAAAGAATAGAGGTGAATTTTCGTCTGCGCCTTAAACAATGCGTCAACACAGACGGACATCACATGCCAGATGTAATTTTCCGCTCATAATTGAAATGGTATGTTCTCACAAACGTTGTTTTACCAATAAAATGTGTTGAAAACAAAAACTAACTGTTTTATGATTATTGTAAAAACACTTGGTTCCTATACCCCACCCTGTACAATGGAAACTCTTAAGTTCGACAGAAAACAAGTTCGACATCCTATACTTCGATTGCTTACGTAGGAGAATTAGGCACGCCCTATATGGGAACTAAGAAATTAGTTTGTCATTTAAATAGGAATTGGTTTTGTGTCTTGTTGTGATACTTTTGTTAAAGGAAAACAAAATACTTTATTGAATAGGACATCCATATTTAATCACCGATTTAAAATTAACGAACTCTTCTTTTTCTGTTTAACAACTGTGCTGTTTGTGAGACGGAACTGTCGAAACCCACTGTGGTACTAGAAGCGCATACACAAAAGTCTCGGGGCGGGCAGGAAATGCAAGTACAGTACTGTATTCGTTGATGAATAACTAATAAGAATTTGTATTCATTTCACTTGCCACACCCACTACCCTTATTGGACTGAACTTTCAATTCTCTTCAGTTGAACTTAGGAGAGCCCATTCTACTTAAAAATGGCTTTTGAGAAACCCGGAGATTTATTGCCAACACATAAGCCCGCAATCGGCTCCTATCCAGAGCAAGATTAATCCAGTCCCTACCACCATATCCCATCTCTCTCAAATGTATTTTAATATTATCTTTCCACCTATATCTCGGCCTCCCCAAAGGTCTTTTTTTCCTCTGATCTCCCAAATAACACTTTATATGCGTTTCTAGAATCACCCATACGTGCTACAAGCAATGCCCACCTCAAACGTCTGGATTTAATATTCCTAAGAATTATGTTACGTGAAGAAAACAACCTCATTTAGATACAATAACAATAATAATACTTACAAATTGCTTTTAGGGAACCCGGAGGTTCATTGCCGCTTTCCCATAAGCCCCCCATCGTCCCTATCCTAAGCAAGATTAATCCAATCTCTAGCATCATATCCCACCTCCTTCAAATTCATTTTAATATTATTTTCCCATCTACGTCTCGGCCTCCCCAAAGGTCTTTTTCCCTCCAGCCTCCCAACTAGCACTCTTCATGCATTTTTGGATTCGCTCATACGTACTACATGCCCTGCTCATCTCAAACGTCTGGATTTAATGTCCCTATTACGTCAGGTGAAGAATACAACTGTATTTAGATATAATACTAATAATAATAATAATAGTAATAATAATAAATAATAATAATAATAATCATCATCATCATCATCATCATATTTACAAATGCTTTTAAGGAAGCCGGAGGTTCATTGCCGCCCTCACATTAGCCCGCCATCGATCTCTATCCTGAGAAAGATTAATCCAGTTTCTATCATTACATCCCACCTCCCTCAAATTCATGTTAATATTATCTTTCCATCTACGTCTCGACCTTCCCAAAGGTCTTTTTCTTTCCGGCCTCCGAACTAACACTCTTAATATATTTTTGTATTCGCTCATACGTGCTACATGCCCTGCTCATCTCAAACGTCTGGATTTAATGTTCCTAATTTCGTCAGGCGAAGAATACAATGCATGTAGTTCTGCGTTGTGTAACTTTCTTCATGCTCTTGTAACTTTATCCCTCTTAGCCCCAAATATATTTCTAAGCACCTTATTCTCAGTCACCCTGTCTCTGTTCCTCCCTCACAATGAGAGTCCAAGTTGCACAACCATACAGAATAACTGTTTTATAAATGCTAACTTTCAGATTTTTTGAGAGCAGACTGGATGACATAATCTTATCAATCGAATAATAACAGGCATTTCCTATATTTATTCAGCGTTTAATTTTGCTCCCGAGTGTCATTCATATTTGTTACTGTCGTTCATTATTACTATCATCATCATCATCATCATCATCATCATCATCATCATCATCATCATAGCTGACTATTTAACTAGAATTTTTAAAAATAAACAAAAAATAAAAGTAATTTTATATGGATGTGGTGGTGTCTGTGATGAAACTTCAGGACATTACAGTTCAACTTATTTGTTATGCAATTAACGTATATTCAGTCATAGCTATTTTGCTGCACAACTTCAAATTCAAAATTTAAGTGTTAAATAAATACCAAGCGAACGAAATTACGTAAGTAGCCTTAAAATAGTAAACAGAACTGCGCACATAGTCAATAAATGACACGTCTCTCTTCCAATTCTAAATTTAACAGACTCTACATTTGGAATACTGATGGAAATGATTAAAATGAACGAATAAAAGAGTGGTCTTCTGTGGCACTGCACACGAATCCAATTAATCGGTCGATTTGTTTAAATCGAATTAAAGTCTCACGCACAGAACTATGTTACTACTAACAGAGTCAGTTTCTGAACGGATCCAGCAGATTAAACTGTTCAAATAATCAAATTTATACGACCAATGAATGACCAATTTCTATAATTGGTCACGAATAGTAAGGCTGTTCTGCTTCTCCAAAATCACATGATTATTATTGTCATCTTTAGAGCTAGGAATTTTAGGTGCAAAATTTTGGTGGAAAAGGCGCAAGAAAGGTGCCTTGATTTAGTAAAAAAAAAAAAAGGTGCGAAAAAGGTGCAAATTTCAAATTTTAATGTTAATTACAAACAGAACCAAAGTAATTATATGTCGTATAAGGACAAAAAATTCCTTAAATAATTTTAGTTTCATCCTTCTTGATATCAGTATTTAGTATTTATTTATTTAACCTGCTAGAGATAAGGCCGTCAGGCCTTCTCTGTCCCTCTACCAGGGGAATACAGTTATAATATGAAGAATAAAATTACAATTGAAATTATAATTTACAAATAACAATTACAATAACAATTATAGTACGACAAGATTACCTAATTAATGAAATTTTAAAGGCATATTGGTTCGATAAGTATAGTATCAATCAAATAGTGTAAGTTCTTACAGTCAGTTACTTAACAATATTACATGCATTGAGCCTTTATGTTATTACATGAAGTAAGTAACATTTACAAATTATGACAAACGTTTTCGCCAATAAATTTGGCATCTTCAGGTCACATTAAAAACATATTAACGTAAAATGAACACTTAAGATATTCCAGTTAAACACAATCGTTAAAAATTAAAAACTACCCTTTATACTTTACAGGGCTTTAATTCCATACGTCCATAAACAGCAACACGATCGTCCTATACTGGGTGTTCAGTTCAAAATGTGTCATGACTAGACATCGGATTTTTAGGCACTAAAATTGCAGTTTTAGGCGCCTAAAATAAGCTCAAAATTTGTAAAATTAGGCTCTATTTTAATGAAAATAGGCATTTTAGGCACATCAAGGTATCATACTTATTTCTTTCACTGAAATTTTTAGTTATACACTAAAATACGCACAAAAAGTATGTTTAAACATTAAAGAAGAATACTATATTATATTTATAAACAGAGCTGCACAAATTTAATATATTGAAACTAATGAAATAATGATTATTGCTATCAAGATTACTCATTTTAAGTTATTGAAATTCAGTTCCATGCTCAGACTTTATTATAATTATCTGCACAGTACACCACCAGAATTTTTCTAAATTCTCCACAGTTAACCTTTGCCTTTTGTCACTGAGAATCATTTTGAAAGCAGAAAAACTTCTTTCAACCGAAACTGATATGAGAGGCGCAAATTTTAAATTAGGTACAATAGAAACATCAATACTTACTGGAACATTTACACTTTCCCCCGATATCACTCTTGATACTTTTTCCAACAATGAAAATCCTACATTCTTATTTAATACGTTGTCCCACTTACTTTTAACTTTTTCCCAGTTTCGCCCAAAGCAGAATGTATGTTCACTTGAGCTTCCTTTACTATTGCTATTTGGCTACAAAGAGATTGTTTTTCACGTTCTAATTGTTCAATGCTTGCAGGTATGAAAAAAAAGTTTGATGTTATGTAGGCAATATCGTTTTTCACTAGTGAGTCATTCAGACAATCTTTCACTGCTTTCACACACGCTGCACTATCAGTTTCAGGTAATTTATCAATAACTGTGACCACTTCTTTAAAATACTTAGAATAATACACCACTGACTGAATCCAGGTTCCCCATCGTGTAACAACCGGCTGAGGTGGGAGTGGGATATCTGGAAAGTTCTCTCTGAATATTTAAATCCTGGATGGGGCTTTACAAAAGCATTTTTTTGTGTTAGAAATAAACGAATTGACAAGAGGAAATTCATTCCGGATTGTTTCAGAAACCCTGTGAAGGCCATGTGCTAGACAGGTTACATGCGTGAGGTTAGGATAAAATGTTTTAAGAAGTGGAGCTGCAGCAACCATGTATGAGGCAGCATCAGTACAAAAGAACAGAACTTTAGAATCGTCTATATTAACTGAGTATAAAGACTGTAGGCCTTTATTTACAAAATAAGCAATGGCTTGGCTAGTCACTTTCGAAAGTTCCTTAACACATACGAGGTGTGGAATCGAAGGTCCATCAGGACTAAGTTTTCCTACTACCATATTTGCTAAATACCTATTCATAGGATCTGAGGTTTCATCCACAGAGACCCATATGTAAGAATCACCTATATCCTCCCGAATGGAAGCTAAAGTTTCATTGTATATTCTGTCTAAGTAATTTTTTTTTAGGGTCGACTCAGATGGGATATTTTGTTTGCAGTATTTTTGTAAAAACTGTCTTAAAACCGGATTTTCAATTGCATTCCAGGGAATGTTAGCAGCAACAAACGCTCTGGTTAAATCAGCATAGAAATTGCTGCTGAGAATGGATGAAGTAGGCTGTGTTAGTAAAGTTTGTTGCAGTTGATTTTTCTGCTGAGCTTTAGCCTTATGAGCCGCTCCTTGCACATGCTGCTTTAGGTAGCACTTCTTTTCTTGCGGAATCTAAAAATGTAAAGTAAACTGAATTAAAATAAAATCCTAATTGTTGTATTGCCGTATTTCTATCACAAAGTTAGTGGTTCGAACAATCAAAATTTTAATGACCTGCAAATACTTTAACTATCGGAATTTAAAAGGTTATAGTGTAGTGGTCTTAAAAAGAATTATACCTCAGGATAGCTCAGTCAATGAATAAATATTATAGGCCTACTTATTAAAATTAATAGAATTTATATATTTCAACTATTGTTACATACCTGTTTGCTACAAGTCTTGCAAAATATTATTTTTCCATCATAAGTGAATTCTGAATATTCTCTTAGCCATTGCCGGATCAATGTAGATTTTGCACTTATATTTTTCGGCATTATCGCGTTAAACTTCACAGGAAAACGTCCTACCGCTCAAAACTTCTCAACACAAATAAGGTGAGGGAAAGAGCAACTTTTAACGAGCATTCAAATGAACCGTTGTTATTGAGATTCAATTGGACAAAAATACAAAGTTCCACTTATTGTTGCATTTCCTGGTAGTGTTACCACTAGGAGGGCCATTCTTTTAAATATTTTGTAACGGTTTACCCTACTAATTCGCAGTTTTACGACTTTTCATAAATATTTCAAAAACACTCTTTCTCCAAAAATTGTGATTTTATGACACTCTGAAGGGCAGTACAGCTAATCGGTTTCAGACCGAAAACAGTCATTTTATAGTATAGTATATCTCTGAATTGGTAGCAGCACATGTTTTGATTGTTGCCTGCTTCAAAACTAAGGTTGGTTCTTTGTCGGCATTTATGCCTCCAAACATGTTAAATTCGGTGAAATCTATTGCGAGTGTCGTGACATTCAAAACATTTTGTTTCCTTTATCAATGGTTTCATGGCCGGTGTGAAGCAAACTTTCCACTTTTTAAATGCCTTAAATTTCGCAGTGAATGCATGTATAAATTATAAAAAGTAAGAGTAAAATGCGAAACTTTACAGTGAGTTAGGCATTTTTAGGCGAATATTAACAAATTAGGCTCTAATAACCGTTTTAGGGCATTTTAGGGCACTATAAAACTCTTTGAATACCTTTCAATTTCCATGAAACACAAATATTAATAATTATTTTTACTTTTCTCCTAAAGAAACAAAATAGGCATTTGCCCTAGAATCCGATGTCTGGTCATGGCTCGCTGTATGTCGTCATGTGGCTAGCCGATGAGCCTAGAGAATTCAATCTTCCTACACTTCCGCAGAGGCGTATTACCTAAATGCGAGAGAAGTTGCCTAGCAAGAACGGCGTTCATTCTGAAGATTACTTACCGATACGTACGGTAACGCCAGTAGTGGCAAGAATGTGAACTGTTTGGAAACACGTACTGAAGTGAGTTTTTTTTCCTTACTGTCGGGATATGGGGAGAGGGTTAAGACGATTACTTACGTATTTGTTAACTTGGACGGTCAACATGGACACGGAGCATTTTGATTTGTGTTGTGGAATGTTGCCGTACGCAATCGATGATAACAAATACCCTGCGTACGACTTGCCCGCGCAAAACACAGTTCGAAAGAGGTTATGGTAGCACACAGACTTTACAGACCGCCATCTGTTGCGACGACATTCAAGTTATACCGTACACGTTCTCAAGTTCAGATTGAACGCCTTGATTAATAGGCAACTTCTCTGACATAAAAGCTGAAACTCGCTTCAAATCGCTGACTCACAACAGTGACGTCATGACACACTTTGAAATGAACACCCAGTATATTGTAGCATATTTTCATCATTTTGGGAAATGCACCTACAAAACTTGAAGATTGTCATGCCTTCTTTCTTCGTTATGTACACTTCTATGTTAATACAGTGCTCTCAGCATATTCCACGATATCTTGGTAACATCATCCTGTTACACGTATTTTAATGGCATATTGCTCAGACTGCCTATTATACCAGTTTTTAATTTTTAACGATTGTGTTTAACTGGAATATCTTAAGTGTTCATTTTATGTTAATATGTTTTTAATATGAAGATGCCAAATTTATTGGCGAAAACGTTTGTCATAATTTGTAAATGTTACTTCATGTAATAACATAAAGGTTCAATCCATGTAATATTGTTAAGTAATTGACTGTAAGAACTTATAATATTTGATTGATTAATGAAAGCTGGACATTTTATCATAGAAGTTAAGAACAAAGAAACAGCTGACTGACCTACGGTTGGGGTTCAGCCAATATAGCAGATGATACTGACAAGGAGAGGAAAAGAATTCATCTTTGCCAATGAAGAAACAAGCACAAATTCATTTTCTTTCTATTCAATAGTCTTCCCCTAACGGTTGTGCGATACGTATTTAACAGTAGAGACAAGCCTTGTTAAGCCGCACACATTGGGTTTTCATTGTTTAATTTTTGTATAGTGTTTGTAAGAATAAAATACAGCGAAGGAGCAAAGAAAGAAAGAAGAAAGTGCAAAAGGTGCTGAGCTTGACAAAACGTGCTGACCTTGACAAAACGTGCTGACCATGACAAAAGATGCTAAAATGTGCCGGCATTGGAGAAAGGGTCGAAAGGTGCATCCGAAACACAGGAGTGTTTATTTCATGTTTTCTTTGCAAAAAGCTCCTGGGTAGCTCAGTTGGTAGAGCGTTGGTGCGCTCAGCCAAAGATCCCGGGTTCGATATCCGGAACAAATTTTTACTGCGTTACTTATTAATAAAATAGAAAGTCTACTCTTGGGAAAATGCTAGAGAATGCTGGGTTTGCAGTGAAAGACCTGCCCTTGGGCAGAACACTATGAATAAATCAATGAGTGAATGACTTCTACACAAGACAAATACAGATGCACAACAATCTTTAAATGCCTACAGTTTGTGAATGCACCTGAGGTTACCAAGAATTTTTCTGTACAAGGAAGAGAAAATGAAAAAGCATTAATTTCAAATATTAAGAATTATAGTCTGATCCGTTTGGGTATGGATAATATTAATTTATTATTATAAAGCTATTATGATAAAAGAAAAATTTTCTTGCTCGTTATATTATGATTAAAAGATGGGAGTTTCCATATATGACAATCAACAATGCATAATCTGAAAGGACAAATGAAAATCGTAGATGATAAAAAGGGTTACTACAAATCAGCAGCGGGCACAATGTGTTCTTTGGTATGCTAAATTTGAATGTGTTAAAAGAGTTCAAAGGGAATTTCGACGTTAGTATGGTGTGCGTGATGTACCTAAATACGATTCCATAATGTGCTATCGAACATTTGTAGAAACAAGTTCTGTGTTAAAAAAAACATGCAGGAGGTCGCAGGCAAAACCTAGTACGAGAAGCAGCTATCTCTTGACTTGGCCACCCAACTCCCCAGATCTAACCCCTTCTGACTTCTTCGTGTAGGGTTTTGTTACAGACATCGTCTATTCATTGAAACCCAGTAACATTGATGATCTGAGATCAAAAATTACTCAAGATTTTCAACAAATCACCCCTCTTATGTTACAACGGGCATGGCCTGAATTGCATCAGCGCTATGAGTTGTGCAGGGTTTGCAATGGAGGTCATGATGAGGTCTGAGGAATCTACCATCTTTCAGTGTTGTATGCACAAACCTTCAACAAATAAAGTTCAATTGTGAATGTTTTACGGTGTGTTTATTTTATCCATACCCTAACGCAGTGATGTCAAAGCAAGCGCATTTTTCTGACCTTGACGTCGTGTGCGGACATCAAGCGCTAGGTCTATGGAAGGAGGAATAATCATCCTATTTGATTAAGAAAACAGTGGTGTGCAAACTTCAAACGGAACGTGAAAATTTATGTCGTTATTTTTATATGACTTCTTTCTGTATTTGTCAACTCAACACGTAACAGAGGGAAAATAATATTCAAAACTTACGTCGAAATAAAAATCTGATGCGGCACATACAGACCTTTCTACCTTTTCTGTGCAGAATAATACTTTTGGAAGGAAGTACTCTACTCTGAAATAGTTCTTGCAGACATCTTCACATTTCAGCTTCGTAACAAGGCGATAGATATAAATTCGAGGTTTGGTTTCCGAGAATAGGAATTCTGGAGCACTTATACCTCCGAAGTTAGATGATTGAAATTAATGAAACTTTACAGACGTATTCAGTGATGAGTATGATCTCGTAGTTACACTTGGGAAGTGTACTCCAGCATAACAGCAATGAGAACTTCTGAGACACGACAACCTGTTGCTTCCGGAAGGTAAATGTGTGACTCATCACTAAGACAACTTACGATCCGATCACGCGAGACGAGATTCTCAAGGTCACATTAATATTCGGCCAGTCATTATTAATTGAATTGTGGACTTCTTATATCAACCTGTGGAATAAGCAAATAGCAAAGCAACAGGCGAAAAATAATTCAATAAGTATGCAATATACAATTTGCCATAATTTGAACGAAATAATGTACGAAAATTCCAATTTCTTATAAAACGTGACAATAAAACTCTACTTTAACCCATTAGTGCATAAAGTTGGATTATATATTTAAAACAATTTCCTTCATAAGAATTTGCTGTTTAGCATCAGTTGAGCGCATATTAAGCGAATAAAACTTTTTTATTTTTTTCTTATTCGAGAAATACAGGTGGTGCGAAAGATCGGATGCTATGCACACTGATCAGTTACACTGCAGGTTTCTCATTTTAGGTATTTTATAGTAATAAGATCCCTTTAATCACTCAAAATCACCTATTGCCAGGTATTTTGCCTTAGGTATAGGTCTCGCAAGCAGGGAATACCGACGGAAGAAATGCGAATGAAACAATGCGATAAGGAAGAGCGGGCGACAGGAAACGTCACGAGATAGCTTGAATGGTATTCAAGAGTACATCGATAGAATCAATCTTGCGTTGTGACAGTTACATTACGACTTTAGTTTGTTCCATTGCACGTGTATTGTAGCGCACGGTATTATTATTTCATTCGTAAACATATGTTGAGTGTTCAATTAGCTCCGAATTCTTCTCTTGCTACGTTCTTTATTTCCACAGCGATGTCCTCATTTATTCATCTTCTTGGAAGAGGCAGTACTTCCATTGGCCCGCACCTCTCGCTCCCTCGGCGTGCCTACATACACACGTCAAAACAGATAGCAATGCCACTATTGCTTTTTGGTAATCGTTCCTTGCGCGAGCTATAACAATTGTCACGTGTTTACTACTGGGTGTGGTATTCTGTGAAACATACAGATGAAGTCACATTTAAAGAAACTAAAGTGTAAAGTGGAGTCAAAGAGTGTGTGTCTTCTGAAATTGAGTTGTGTGTTGAGAATTTCATTGGGGTGTGTTTTTGTGTGTCTGTATATTTCATATTGTTCTAGTGTGTTTAGTTTCTGGCTTATTGGTTGGATGTGTAGTATTTCCATGTCTGTGTTGATGTCTCTGTAGGTGTGGTTAGCATTTGTGATGTGTTCTGCAGAAACTAAACACACTAGAACAATATGAAATATACAGACACACAAAACACACCTCAATGAAATTCTCAACACATAACTCAATTTCAGAAGACACACTCTTTGACTCCACTTTACACCACACGAGCACACCCTCACAGAAAACAAAATAAGAGGCATCAAGACCAACAACATTCAGTTCTGAAGATGACCCATAAATAGGTCGAAACATGTAAACAAGGTACGTTAGAATTTAACACAAGAAAGTTTTATCATACATATTCCGAAATAAATACTGAATAATTGTTTCGGAATCCATACTTTTGGTCACAGATTTCACCATATCTTTTAGTCATAGATTCGTGTAACATGTGCAAAGTACTCCTTCTACATTGTCAGATCTAATACTGAAGCAGCTTGCAAATTTATCCGGAAACCTCCAGGCCAAATAAAAGTAGCTATAAATGGAAATACAGAAACAAACAGCGTAACACTGTGGAAAATCCTATTATTCTCTCGGTATCATGTGGGCTTTGCAAATTCCAGGAATAGGTTTCATTCCACAGCTTCTGCGTGTTATCTTGCATCTTAAGAGGATTTCGCTTTTATCCAGGACTAAATTGATCCGTGATATTTTTTGCTTTGATGGAGAGGTTACTGCTGACTCGTTTCTCAGTATTTTTATACAAAGTTCTAATCTGTGGGGCGGCTGGGTAAATTTCTTTTCAAAACAAGTAATCTGATGTCAAAAGGTCCTGAATACTCGTGTTTACTACATAACACCCTTAAAATGAAATATATTTTGATAGAAATAAATTGTAATTTGTGATCATTTAAACTAAAACTGCAAGTAATCAATAATTAACATTTTGGAATCAGTTGTAGTTAAATTATTGCCAGACAGAGTTTGAGAGAGTTCATGCAACAACTTTACATTAAAAAGTGTATTAATAGTACATTATGCAACGAGCCTATAATGATAATAATTAAGAAGCGAGTATGGATGTTTATGAAACGAGCGCAAGCGAGTTTCATAATTTTCATACGAGCTTCTTTATTACCATTATAGGCGAGTTTCATACGACTTTTTATGCTCGACCATATTTATAACTTGAAATTATTCAGATGTATACATTTTATTTGTATCTGACAAGATCGGAAGTGACCTTGTTCTAGGTCGTGAATTCTGAGATGTGCGCAGACGCGAAAGTATTGATTTTTTCCGAAGAACAATAATGTCATTGACCTTGATGTAATCTCGTTAAACTTGGTATAACCATGATTCTTGAATTCGACATTGAAAAACGAGATGACAAATTGAATTTATTTGAATATTATTTACAATTAACGCTAATTATTATAGCAACAGAACATAACCTTCTGCGACAGTATTGGATTTCCAGCCTCCGTGACTTTTCGCTAATTCTCTTTCGGTTGCATATCCGAGAATAATTGATACTTGCGGCTTTATAACGGTACAAAGCTGACTTGTCATTGCCTGAACACCTGTAAGCTGAGTTGTCATTGGCTGAAAACACCTGTACTTTAATGAGTAGGTGTACTTTAATGACATGCATTAAAGGACTGCTACCAGGTGTATAATTACTAGGCCTACATTTCGGCATGGTCGAGCATAAATATTTATAGGCCATTCGTTATATCGTGAAACCAAATCCGTGTGCCATAGCTCATAGTAATGAAGAAACGAATGCTAAAAGATACTTTACGAGGTAAATTAGAAGTTAAAATAGGACAACATACACGTACAGAGATTTGTCATATTGTGCTTGTATAGTTTTATTGAAAATTTCAGCCATTTATCTCAAGTAGCTTCTAAGTAAATGGTTCTTGAATTTATAACAAACTTTTTTCTGCCACTCCTATATTAAAACAATAAGAGATAATGCCTTTCTGAGCCCAGCTCACATTTCACAAACATTTAACACACGGTGCAAAGGCCATTAATTCGTGTTTGATAGAAAGAGAAAAATAATAATTTATATATTTATATTTATAAATTGGAGATTTATCCTTTAAAGAGGTTGAAAAATTCAAATATCTCGGAGCAACAGTAACAAATATAAATGACACTCAGGGGGAAATTAAACGCAGAATAAACATGGGAAATGCCTGTTATTATTCGGTTGAGAAGCTTTTCTCTTCTAGTCTGCTGTCAAAAAATCTGAAAGTTAGAATTTATAAAACAGTTATATTACCGGTTCTTCTGTATGGTTGTGAAACTTGGACTCTCACTTTGAGAGAGGAAGAGAGGTTAAGGATGTTTGAGAATAAGATTCTTAGAAAAATATTTGGGGCTAAGAGGGATGAAGTTACAGGAGAATGGAGAAAGTTACACAACGCAGAACTGCACGCATTGTATTCTTCACCTAACATAATTAGGAACATTAAATCCAGACGGTTGAGATGGACAGGGCATGTAGCACGTATGGGCGAATCCAGAAATGCATATAGAGTGTTAGTTCGAAGGCCGGAGGGAATAAGACTTTTGGAGAGACCGAGACGTAGGTGGGAGGATAATATTAAAATGGATTTGAGGGAGGTGGGATATGGTGGTAGGGACTGGATAGGGATCTATAGAGGTCTTATTTGAGGACGGCAATGAACCTCCGGGTTCCTTAAAAGCCACAAGTAAGTAAGTAAGTATATTTATATTTATACGCCAAAATATTAACAGCTCTACCCAGTACCTTTAAATCGCTTACAAAAAAAAAAAAAAAAAAAAAATTATAGACCCTGTCCCTTAGATCGCATGTTTTCTCTAGAATTTTTCGATTACAAGTAATATTAAGAAAAAGTGAATAAATGGGTGGATGAAGCTATGATGACGATGGCCGTAATGATCACAATTATGATAATAATAATTAGAGACGAGAATTCCATGCAAATGCATGTTTTTGTAGGAACATAGGACCCTAGATCATATATACCCAGATTGTTCGGCGTTACAGGCTTTGACGGTAACAACTTTTGTCAGGTTTACTATGCTGCCATCTAGTTGTTACATAAGGAGTCATGTCATAACTCCCATTTGAATTGCATTAGCGACTGTACTGCAATCTCGTGTTCGTTTACGGCGGACGGGTGGCGATCCTTGCGGTTGTTCTCTTCAAAGTGCAACCGATTTTAACATAGGAATGAGCAATCTATATGTGATCTTGGATAGGACATAGCTCAAACTTAGCACTTACACATTTCATTACTTTGCGGTTCCAAATATGAGTTCTTTTTCCGTGCATATTTGCATGTTTTGGTCTTTTTGGGAATAAAAATATGCATGATGCATATTTAAGCAATTTTTAGCTTAATCATGCATATAATATACATTATATTAAGTTTAATGGTTTCGAGTGGACACCTCAGTTTCCTGATATTTATATGTCCCTTATTTTAGCTTCAGGAGTCAGGATTGACGAAGGAAAAGAAAAAACTAAATAACAGAAAAATGAAATAAAATGTTAAGATTTGCACAGTAAGATGTTAGAGAACCTTTCCCTGGACGGAAGGTCAACACTTTACCGACGATGGAAGTTCACTTTTACAACAATTTACCGACGACCCTCTACAGAATGCGTGTCATAAATGGATTTATTACGTTGGATATTTTGAGAACAGTAGAAAGGAAAATGCTAAAAACGCAGGTAATGTCAAACGGACCAAAAATCCCAGTATCAGTGGATGGACAACCATTTCAATACGTGGATGAATACACTTATCTGGGACAACTAATCTCTTTCAAGGACAGAACAGAAAAGGAAATAACTATAAGGATATCCCTGTCCTGGAAGGCATTTTGGGCCTTTAAATTCATTCTGCTTGACAAAACCTTAAGCAGAAAAACTAAAATACAGGCACTGGAGACCTGTGTTTACCCTGTATTACTTTATGGGAGCCAAACATGGTCGCTAACAAGGAAAGACAGGACCAAACTACAAACGTGTCAAAGGAAAATGATGCGCAAAGTTATGGGCGTATCACTGAAAGAGAAAATTCCAACTGCGACACTGTACCAACTAGCAGATACAGAGGACATCACACATGCAGCCATTACATCCAAATAGAAATGGGATGGACACGTGGCCAGGCTACCAGTCGACAGATGGACATACCGAGCTACCATGTGGGACCTCTTTATAGGAAGGAGACTTCAGGGCAGACCTCGGCGCAGATGGGCAGACTTCTTCAGAGAACAGGCAGGTCAACAGTGGTCCAGAGAGGCAAGAGACAGAAGAAAGTGGAAACTACTCGAGAGACAGGAAGTTGTGAAAGGCAGTGAGAGAATCATTGTTAAGGAAATTCAAGTTCTTAGACTTAAATATTACGTCTAACGTGAACTAGCTCATCACGTTAGACAAATAGAGCTTTCCTTATTTAAGGAGGCCTTTGCCCTTCATGGGACACAATAGGCTAACTTTATCTTTATCTTTTTAGAAAGGAAAAATAGAGGGTCCAAGGAAAGTACCCTCTTTCAGGGAGATTGTAAATACTGTCTTTTCCAGTACCAGTAGCAATTTAGATTGTTCTAAAATTGGAACCATTCGCTAAACTGTCTTTGCAGTGTGTGAACCTCGTAAGTGGTTAATGTGTTTGTTTATTCTGTTTGCGTGTGTTAATGTGGTTCTATTATGCCTCCAATTAGAGGTTCCAAAAGTGTACTCTTTGCACAATGGATTAAAGGAAAGGATTTTATTAGATTATTTAGGGATGCCGTGTTCTTAGATTGTTTCAGTAAAGAGGTAAGCACTGCAATTCTGTTTCCGAATATTTTCTGTGACAATTCTTTGGAAAACATTACAAAACTTGTTTAAAATAAACTGGACAGGGTCATAAACGCGAACCTGGGCTACGGATTCTTTTGTTCTCGAATTAGGTTATTTGTGGCGAAAACTTGAATGAAGAATTGACCTGACACTATCACAAATATGTTCAGTTAATTTTATAATTATATATAAGTTTTCAGTCAAATACACTTTTCATTTTGTGAGGTCAGATAATCTGTTACATCACAATATTTAATACGAAGTCACTAATATTTTCGACTTTAAAAGTCATCTTCAGGTGCATGAGATGCAAACAATTTTAAAAATAGGTGATAAATTGATCTAACAATTAATAATATAGTAAAGAATGCACGTGCTGGCATTTACAATTATATAAGTTTCGTGCCTCTTGAGGTAAACTGTACATGGTAAAGCTGAACATAGATGCTAAATTCTCGTATATATATATATAAAACAAAGAAAGAGACGGCATGATATTAACCTTATACAATTAAAGGCTAATATTCTCATTAGATCATGTCATTAAAATTAAATTTGTACAGTTTGATATTAACTATGTTAAAATGTTTAAGTTTAAGAAGATAGAAAAAGCTGTGATGCAAACGTTGTTGGTAGGAGAACACGCAGTCTAATTCGTCGTGGTGAATGCCATATTTTCAGACAACTATGGCATTCACCACGACGAATTAGACTGCGTGTTCTCCTACCAACAACGTTTGCATCACAGCTTTTTCTATCTTCTTAAACTTAAACATTTTAACACAGTTAATATCAAACTGTACAAATTTAATTTTAATGACATGATCTAATGAGAATATTAGCCTTTAATTGTATAAGGTTAATATCATGCCGTCTCTTTCTTTGTTTTATATATATATATACGAGAATTTAGCATCTATGTTCAGCTTTACCATGTACAGTTTACCTCAAGAGGCACGAAACTTATATAATTGTAAATGCCAGCACGTGCATTCTTTACTATATTATTAATTGTTAGATCAATTTATCACCTATTTTTAAAATTGTTTGCATCTCATGCACCTGAAGATGACTTTTAAAGTCGAAAATATTAGTGACTTCGTATTAAATATTGTGATGTAACAGATTATCTGACCTCACAAAATGAAAAGTGTATTTGACTGAAAACTTATATATAATTATAAATTGTATTCACACTTTTCTGAACCAACATGTATTTCAAATTCATGTTCAGTTAAGTTTGCACCCATAACCTCTTACGATGTAGAGAGGTCATTCTCTGTCTACAAAAACATATTGACTGACAAGCACAAGAACCTCACAGAAACCAATTTAGAAATGCTGTTTGTCGTTAACTTTACAAAAAAAAATGAAGTAAGACATTTGGAACAAAAATGAAAGTGATTTTATTGTATTTTTCACTTGATCGTGCATGTTTCATAGTTTGATAGTGCATGAATGTATGCATGTTTTGGGATTTTATAGTACATGAAATTTTCGTCTCTAATAATACCGATTATGTCGATGAGTGTATATGTCTTGTTAAAAGCTTTTCAACTGGAGTTCAATTACAAGGAAAATAAAATAAAGGAATACAAAGATAATAACAGTAGGAATAATTCTACGGCCAATGATTTCAAATTAACTGCATGGGAATTAGCTTGAAGAGGTTTGAGTATATCATTCAAATGCATTTCAAGATTTCCAGGCACCAAGAATCGATGTTCCAAATTTTAAGTCAACACGCTAAGCTGCCGTCACTGAAATGAGTTTTAATGAAACTTCGCAACTGGGACTGCTAGACAAGTTGTGAATAAATTGGAAAGTTCTTCCGTGTTTAATATTTAATGGCAATAGCAACTTTATATAAGCCTCCGATTCTGTATTTCATCAGGAAATTACAGACAAAATACAACATAATTAAAGATACTAATTTAATGGTAAATTAGCTTCAGTTAGTAAAGGGACTGGCAACGACTTGAGGGACGAGGATTCGATTCCATACTGAGGCGACATATTATCCTCTTCATCAAAGTTTGTAGGACGACTCCAATGCCAACTTACAAAGAAACAAACATTCTCATAGTATCAGATAAAAAAAGTTAATTTTTTCTTCAGTCTTGTTCATAACGTTAAAACGTGTGCTTATACAAATTTTGGCCACTCGAGCAAAATTATGAGGGCCGTCCAGAAAGTAAGTTTCCCTGGGGAAGTTTACAGAAGAACAAAATTTCATGGAAAAATTTATTGGAATATTTACAGCAATTGTTGAATTATTTCTCAACATATTTACATTCAACTTCAAAGAAGATATCCATTCCGAAATAGATAGGCTAACTCGGATTATTATTGGCGACACATTTATTGGCTTCTGTAAGTCACTAAATAAAGCGATACCTTTACCCTTTCCAAGTAACTTACTCCATAATTCATATTCTCTATGACTCTATGGCGTAGTTCTTCTCTAAGCTTCACTATTACCGACCTCCGAATTTTGGAAGGACGAGTCAGACCAAAATGTTAAATTAAATTGTATTTTTAAGAAGTTAGGTACAGCTTACAGCAGTAAAATTTTGGAAATATATTCAACATTATTTTTCTCCATTACTGTATCTTATACAATAATGAAAATTGGTATGTTTAAAACATTGTCCTTATGCTATATGAAAAATATATAAATATTTTTACGATTAAAACATATATACATTTTTTTTTTTCAAAATTCAGTCCTGTGCAGTGATAAAGAATTTCCCACATAACTAAAAAACTATCCAAAATTCTGTGATGAAATTTTTTGTGTGTATTTATACATGCCATATCTAAAATATGATGCAAGATCACTCCCTTACCTTTGATAGATTGTCTGAGAAAAAAATATTAATTTAAAAATGGTCAATATCAGTATTTTCTTCTAACACCAAATAAAAAAATATATTATTTATTATGGAATGTAGTTGAAAGAGCATGATATTGTAAATAATGAGTTTCAGCAATAAAATAAAAGAGAGAGGACATGAAAAAGGTAACAAGTTTATAAGTTATGAGGGAAACGCTTCATCACTGCACAGTGTGAACTGCCACCATTTTTAATTTTGAAAAAAAAAATATATATATTTTTTTAAATCGTAAAAATATATTTTTTTCATATAGCAGAAGGACAGTGTTTTACACATAGCCTATCAGTAATGGAGGAAAAAAATGTTGAATGTTTCCAAAAAATTTACTGCTGTAAGCTGTACCTAACTCCTTAAATTACACAAAAATAATGTTAATTTACTTTAAAAGGTTCCTAATAATAATTATAAATGTTATGAATTTCAGTAATAATTACATTTTGTTGTTGGTAACACTTTCTGTATTTTGGGGTAAAAGATACCCAAAGCGTGTGCTAACGCTATAAAATCACGCGCAAGTGCTGGCGAGTTAAAAATCTAAAACCCTCTAGAGCAGTGATCGCCAAAAGCTGTGTCGCGACACATGCCCCTGTCTCCACTCAAGCGTAACCATGACATCATATCCCCACCCTCTGTTAACAGCCATCACTTCGATATAAGTAAAGACATTTATCAGCAGCGGACGTACGCATATAATGTTACAAGTGTGTAGGATTAATAATATACGTTACAAGAGCGGTATGTTGACGTTTTCATGGTCGAGGAAAAGATTAAAAAAGCGAAACCTAGTTGAGCTTTTTTAATTTCCGAAAACATGAAAACAAACATACCGCTCATGTATCGTACATTATTTTGTGCGAAGATCGTTTATTACATACCTGAAAGACGAATTTCTAATTAGTTGCAATGAAATCTCCATGTTGGTTTCTGTTTAATGACGGCAACTTCGGAAAACCAAAATATCTTTCTTCAACATTATTGCTATAAAATGTTTTCTGTGTTTACTATACTCCAGCAGGCCGTGATATACGTCTGTCTTTTTCCCCAGTCTATAGATGCGAACTTAAAACAACCGGTAAGGTTATGTAATGATTTATTTTTCATTTTAATATTTTAACAATATTATTTATATAACATATTGCAGTAATAACATCGGCATCTGGAATCTTGTTGATTTTTTCACGGCTTCCTTAATGTTACTTGTATCAGGAATGCAATAAGTTTCGTGGAGTAGTAGACTTTACTTAATTTTTGCAAATATTTAAAAACAATAATTAACATTGCAATTTAGGTGAAATTGCAGTGGTAAGTTTCAATTTATAATTATTACTATGTTAAACGTCTCTAAAAATAATATGTTAAAAGCCTAAAGCAGAAAAATGAATGTGGCGCTTAAGCGGTAAGAAGAGGGAAATTGTTATGTGTGTTAGGTTGGGAATACTGAATGTGGTATTTCACACTTACCGCGTATTGGTTCTGTGCGGAAAACAAGCAAATACGCACGATCTCGCACAGAATATGTTTCGATGTCTTTTCGAAAACAGACAGTAAGTAAAAACTTAATTTTAAGGAGCATGGAAAGAAAATTATTTACTTTGTGCAGATGGCAAAAATATGAGATAGGCCTACTTAATTTGTTGTAAAATTTTAAATGAAGTATAAAAGAACAATGTACGTTGTCATTATTTTTCTTGTTATGAAGACTACCACGCCCTTACCTGTAACTTGAATAATAAACGAACAATATAAAGTAACGGCTTCTATGTCTTAATCGGGGTAAAATACTTCGACGTTTTTTTTCCGACGTATGTAGTGCAATTTGTATATTTCATTAATAAATAAACAATAAAAAGTATTGGCTTCTATGTTTTAATCGGTGTAAAATACTTCCACATTTTTTTTTTCTACGTATGAGTGTAATTTGAATATTTCATTAATAAATAAACAATAAAAAATTTCGGCTTCTATGTCTTAATCGGAGTAAAATACTTCAACGTTTTTTTTAAGTATGTAGTGTAATTTACAACTTCGTGACCAGCCTGGTACGTTTTTCTAATTTCAAATTACTGCTGATGTAAAGTACACGCTCTTTCTATGTTAAATAAGAAAATAAATTTATGTTATTTTATTAATAATACAAAAATAATTAATAGGAGGATAAAAAATTAACATGCAAAAAAGTATGTATAGTTAATAAGTAGAAGAATATTATATTGCTTTCGTTTTTCAGTCACAGTCCGTCTCTGCACTTTTATTCACTGCATTACCTGAGGAGACACCCACTCCACCCCTCTCCCTGCGATAGTGGTGTGCGGGTTGCATTTCTATTACGTCACAATTTCGTGGTGTTTGGCAATCACTGCTCTAGAGTTTGAAACTGCAATTCCTGAATCCAATAACAAATATCGTATAGGCCTATAATACTGAGTAGTAATGATTGTACCAATAGTGTAACAGGAGAAGATAAAGTTATCCCATTTACACACGCCATTAGGCGCGTTGGATGAATGCAAATAAGAGCCCCATGCTTTCGTGATCACGACGCTAGAATCCATAGCCAGATTCTCTACCAACTGAGCTACCCAGACTAGTAATAATGGTAATACACCACCATCACTCTTATTACTTATCATGATCGTCATTGTCATAACACCCCATTTCATAAGACTCCCTACAATGGCCATTCACTCCATTCCTTAGTCCCCAATGCATTCCACAGCTTTTCTATCTCCCGACTCCTTTCAATGTGTCCCCCAAGTCCCTCATGGATTCCACATCTCTCAATTCAGATGCTGATTATTGTGTCCTGCCCATTGTCAACCTTTCACTCACCTAAGCCATTCTTCTGCTCATTTATGAAGTAACTGAATTGGAGACTCGAGAATTTGGTCCTAGTATTGGTTAAAATTAGCTTTATAATATTTCTTACAGATAAGGTTGTTTAAATTGTAAAATAAATGGTTAAGAATTCTCTGGCATCAGCATACACAAAAGAGAGCTCTGACTTTCCAATCACGTACCGGAACCGGGAGAAGATATAGAACACAGGACTTACAAGATCTAACCTGTGACGCGTTGTGTGTAGCCTACAGAAGTAGTTTTCCCATAAGTATTAGAGCAACACCTAATCTTTCAATATTAGATAACAGCTTATTTATATTAAAATATTATCATTCTGATCGCAAGACAAAAATAGTACATTATGCAACGAGCCTATAATGGTAGTATTTAAAACGCGAATATGTTTATGAAACTCGCTTGCGCTCGTTTCATAATTTTCATACGAGCGTCTTAATTACCATTATAGTCAAGTTTCATACGACTTTTTATGCTCAACCATATTTATAACTTGAAATTATTCCTAAGTATTCATGTTATTCGTATCTGACTGAGGAGCGGAACTGACCTTGTGCAATACCTCGTAAATTGTGAGATGTGCGCAGACGCAAAAGTATTGATTTTTTCCGAGAAACAAATGTCGACATTGACCTTGATATAATCTAGAGAGTAAAATAAACATTAATCTTGATAAACCTTGAAATTGAATTAGACATTGAAAAACGAGATGGCAAATTGAATTTATTTGAATATTATTTACAATTAACGCTAATTATTATTATAGTAACAGAACTAGTTGTCTTTCGATTGCATGTCCGAGAATAATCGATACTTGCGCTTTCATATTGCTACAATGGTATTTTCTGATTGGTGGAACACCTGAACTTTAATGAATAGGTGTACTTTAATGAGGTCCATTAAAGGGCTGCTACCAGGTGTATAATTACTACATTTCGGCATGGTCGAGCATAAAAATTTAAAAGCAATATCTGACTTTAATTCAATGATAAATTCTGTAGTGCTCGGGAAAAATGGCACAAGTCAAAATTGTTAATTTTACAGGAGAAGGAAAAAAAAACTGTCTTCACTGTCGTTTATGTCGATTTGATTTTCTTCTGTATAAATTATTGTAATGGGAGAAATACGTATGTCTCTTCTCCCAAGCGAGCAGATGTTCCGTAAGTTGTCAATAAATTAATATAAAATGTTTATGGAAACTGACTTATGCCACTTTTCCCCAAGCACTGCAGAATTCTAGATTAAGGCAATGAAAACTATTTTTTGCCAGATAGTGCTTTTTGTTTTGATTACAGCTATTGTAACAGTTCTTTTTAGTTGTATTTACGGCACGGAAATTGATTACTAGTGAAAGAGCACTAGTTACAACCCATAACAGCACTAGTGTTGTTATAGGACATAGACAGAAGCAGGTATTTATGAAGATTAATTTTATCATTTGTGTTTCTTAATACTGGTCTCGGCGGAGATTATTGGGGATTGATTTGTACTCTTGGTGGAGATTAATGGAAATTTTGGAAAATACAATTATATTAGAATTGGAGTATTAAACTCAGTATGAATATTACTTTCCAAATAATTAATATTAAAGGCTTGTTGGATTCTGATAAAGGTGCGGTATGGCCAATAGATAAAATTTTTGGATTGAGATTGTATTTAAGACACATTCATTAAAAACGAAACAAACTTGCAGCCCTCAAATTAACACTTTCAAATTTATTAGTGAAATATTGAATTCTCCCTCTTTTGAGTTCACTACTGTAATCAGAACATCTGGAATAGCATGTAATGTAGCCTACTTGGATATATAACAAATTCAAGTGAAAAAAAAAATCCGGAAAAAAAAATCAGAATATGAAATTCGCTATAGAACGACGCAATAGTAATAATTCGCGAATGTGTTCATATTTCGCTATTATAATTCTATTTCGCGATTTGTCGTGATTGTTATTATTAATCAAAATTACTTAATCCGTAAAGATTAGTAAAAATCTATTGTATATCTATTATGTCGTGATTTTCAAGATCTCCAAAAATACCCGGCCCTGGACATTGCAGTGACAATGAATTGCATGCAGGTAGTTTTCAATAACTTTAATATTATGTCTACGGATAAATCAGAATCATCGTCTTCTAACATCTTAGCTGCTATGATATCGGATATATTCTGACACCAACTTTTACCAATCTTTATAGCAAAATAATACTACCTTAAAGGATGGCCGAACATCAACAAATAATTACCTATTGGGCTACAATGAAACAACATGCAAATTCCTTCAAAAATAAAAGTACTCAATATTTTCAATGCAAAAAATTATCGTAAAAATAATACAGTATTTGCAATTCTAAAAATAATGAAGATGCAAAAAAATTGTATGCCATGCAATTGTGTGTATATTAGGAGCATTTCGAGATGCAATGAAAATTTGGAATAGACAGTGGAATCTATACAATGAAGTAATTAACGATTTTTATAATGAATCTGATAATGTGGTCAGAATTAAAGCAAGAATACTGCGATAGATTGGGCATGTGCTATGAGCTGCAGAAGAAATAAGGGTAAAAGGGGTGTTCACAGAAACTCCTTTAGGGAAAGACCATTGGGAAGACCTAGACTTAGACATTTAAATAATTTGAAGGAGACTCTAAACATTTGACAAATTTACAACTGGAAAATCGTTAATAATAATAATAATAACAATAATAATAATAATAATAATAATAATAATAACAATAATAATAATAATTTCTCACAATAAAAGAGAGACATCTGCCTGACAGATCAGTTGATTATTCAGATCCAGATTGTTGTTTTAATTTTCCGAAGTAACTTCCTTATTTGAAGAGTTTGGCGACAGATGATGGAGAATAAAACGAAAATTTGGATAATATAGGGTAAATCGCAATAAAATAAAGAATTTTGGTGTACTGAGAGCAGCACTGTTTTAAAAGTGTTCAGAAGAATGTGTTACAGGATTGCAACACTGGGTAATTATGACTTATGAGAAGGATCCAGACCAATGAAATCGGTTACAATTGTAGTGAAATAATTGGACTCCTTTTCAAGCCGAACATACTTTGCTTTCTAGATGTGAGTATATACGTGAATTTTAAGGGTATAACGAGGTTTTCTTTATTTATACATTCGTCGTGTTTAGCGTTCGCTTTTACTTTTTTTTCCTTCTATATACCTGTACGGAATATAGCTATGTACACTCATTAAAGCTCGACGACTTCTATTCACGGTTTCGCGAGCTTGTCATCGAAATAAAGAAGCACATGCCATCAAACTTGAAATTAGAGCTGTATTGGTAACTCTGCCTGTACTTTAATAGAAAAAATTACAATTTAACGCCAGCTAAAATTATGCTCCCACAACATTACATGGACTATAATGTAATGAATGCTTATAAATGGTACACATATGGCAACATAGAGAATAGCAGCGTGTTTCTTGTGCAGATTCATTCATTCATTTAGTGTTATGCCCAAGGGCAGGTCTTTCACTACAAACCCAGCTTTCTCCAATCTTTCCCATTTTCTGCCTTCCTCTTTGTTTCCTCATATGATCCATAAATTTTAATGTCGCCTATCATCTGATATCTTCTTCTACCCCGAACTCTTCTCCTGTTCACCAGTCCTTCTAGGCTATAGAACATCCTTCAAAAGGCAATGTCTTCTCAGCCATTGACCCATCCAATTCCCTTTTCCTGTTCCTCTTCTTGATCAGTTTCAGCATCATTCTTTCTTAACCCACTCTTTCCAACACAGCTTCATTTCTTATTCTGTCTGTCCACTTCACACGTTCCATTCTTCTTCATATCCACATTTCAAATGCTTCTATTCGCTTCTCTTCACTTCGTCATAATGTCCACGTTTCTGCCCTATACAATGCTACACTTCATACAAAGCACTTCACTAGTCTCTTCCTCAGTTCTTTTTTGTGCAGATTATCACTATTAATGTATTCATACAAATTAACTTAGAGATTTTTATGCAATTATCTGTGGAGTATATTGATCGTAAAATCCAGACGTTTGAGATGGGCAGGGCATGTAGCACGTATGGGCCAATTCAGAAATGCATATACAGTGTTAGTTGGGAGGCCAGAGGGGAAAAAACCTTTGCGGAGGCCGAGACGAAGATGGGAGGATAATATAAAAATGGATTTGAGGGAGTGGGATCTGATGGTAGGGACTGGATTATTCTTGCTCAGGATCGGGACCGATGGCGGACTTATGTGAGGGCGGCAATGAACCTTCAGGTTCCTTAAAAGCCATTTGTAATTTGTAAGTATAGTATATTGATCGTAATAAATCAATAAATCGACAGCAGAGACCTGCTTGCAATATTGTTTTTCATTTATATACATAATACACTACGAGATACTGGAAAATATTATTATTATTTTTTTTTTTTGCGTAAATAGTTTCATTGTAATAATACTGAATACAGTGAAACTTCCCTTAACGGACACTTCCCAATAGCGGACATTTTAAAATTCCCCTGCAAAATAACATTGGCCCTTATGATAATATTCTTCCAAATAGCGAACATTCTCAATAACGGACGCGGACACTGAAATGTATCTCCCAACAACAATTAAAACTTCTAAATAAAGGACAGCCTAAAAGAAAAAGAAAAAGACGGTTATAAATTAAACGGAATTCTAATGGAATTCTTTGTAACAATCATTATCGTGCATTTGAACGTTCTTGTACTTTATTGAAGGTAAGCAGCACATCGCTCTAATTTCCGACAGCCAATCGCGTTGCAGGTCGGCTACATTTAAACGTGTGCGTCTTGTGATTTGCTGATTCATTTCTTAAGGCTCGATAAATACTTAATATAATCGCCCGCCATTTTAGCTCTTTCGTTGGCGTTCGCAGAAAGCACACGAAGACGTTATTTGCCGCTCAATTATTTGCTGAATTACATTGAGTTTGATTTATTATAATAGAGACTACGACATGATAATGTTTAACGGTATGGCAAATAGATTCCTCGTATGGTAGCTCGGCAACGTAAGAACAAAAATGGCGAACAATACTACCTACCTAGACTTTACAGAGCCTTCACCTTCTAAGACGTAAGCAAAGAGGGACTATAGTCGTGATACTGTACGTGAGCAGTCCGTACTTTCTTAGTTTGTCAAGTTGAGTGTTCGGAAGTACAGTCACATTAAAAATGTCACAAAAACGTAAACATTTGTCACTAAAAGAGAAAGTGGACATTGTAAAGCATAGTGAGAAGCAGAAATTAAGTATTCGTGAGCTGGCCACAGAGTTTAATGTGGGAAAAACTCAGGTTAGTGATATTTTAAAAAACAAGGATGTTATTTTAAAATCATACACAGAGAATGCAAACGAGAACACAAAAAAGAGCTTTTCCTAAAACTGAGGGGCTTGCCATTGACAATTTAACATATGGTTCTGCTGTGCTAGAGCAAATAAGATGCCTTTATCTGGGACCTTGATTAGAGAGAAAGCCTTAGAAATTGCGAAAGAGTTGGGTTATTCTAATTTTAAAGCTTCGGGTGGTTGGCTAGACAAGTTTCGGTCACGACACAATATTTCCTACAATGCGTTGAATCTGTTTCTGTTCATCCAGAAATTGCATGTGACTGGAAAAGTAAACTTACTGATATTTGTATTTTGATGTACTGTATACATACTAAGGAAGACATTGACTCGATTGTGACATGGACAAAGAAACTCCATCTTAAAATCAATCCTGGAAAGACACAAGCAATTATATTAGGACACAAACTGCAAACCGACGCTGTAAAACACCTCGACATTTCCTTCCGTTAAAGTAAGTACAGTGCATATCCCTTTCAGTTCTTCAGTAAAAAATCTTGGCATTCACATGGATAATAATCTCAACTGGGACTTGAAAATCACAGAAACCTGCAGAAAAGTATATTCTATTATCCATGTGCTAAAAAGGATAAATGTTCATCTCCCCTCTTGCTTAAAAAAGTCCCTTGTGCAGAGACTTGTATTTCCCTATTTTGACTATGCTGACATTTTACTGACTGACCTTTCCAGCGACAACAAAACGAAACTCCAACGTGCTCATAATTTGTGTGTACGTTTTGTAAGCAATGTTCGTAAATATGATCATATTACCCCATCCCTGGAAGCAATAGGTTAGCTTAAACTAGATAAGAAAAGAAATTTACATTCACTTCTTTTTCTCTTCGAAATCTTGAACTCTTCTATTCCTTCGTACCTGTCGTCTCGCTTCACTTACCTTTCTTCCCACCACAATCTGAACACACACTCTCGTCATGAAACAATTCTAATAATACCATCCCATCGCACCTCCTCATACTCATCCTCTTTCACAATAGCCCTGCCAAGACTCTGGAATTGGCTACCTGCTGGCATCAGGGACTGTAGAAATAAAATGGAATTCAAACGCAAAGTTACTAGGCACTTGGTCAGTAATTGATTTCTTGTAAATAGTTTCCTTAATCTATCACAAAATATTTCAATATCCAGTAATTTAATCGCTATACAATTTTGTTATTCTAGGTTTAATTTGTAATTCAGTAAATATAAAATATTCTTTGTTTTCCTATGACTATTTCGTTTATATGACCTCATTCCATTTTCGACCAATGAAGTGTAATGAAATTTTGAATTCCAACCAATCATAGTCAGACTTTGCGATAATTTTTGCAGATAGATTTATCGCTATCAATTTATCGCTTGGTCCTTCTTTTGTTTAGTCGTTGTCGCCAACTGTTTCCCCGTAAATTGATGATCATGAATACATTAAGATGCAACTACACGGTTAAAGTTTTCTTTCAACTTTAAAGCAATGAATGCAAGATTGATATTTAATATTAATTGATATATTTACGCAGTGAAGACGACGTTCAAAACGGCGCACCATGTAGAGAAAAAATCTCGTTTGCATCTTAACTGAACGTACATTTTAATCTTGATTCTTTCAATATGCTTCCCAGATTGCACGCATAAGCGATTGGAATATTCAACTGTGTAGATGCAGCTTTAGTCCCGTTACACAGTACAGCGAGAATGCGTTTGTCGAGCTATAAAATATGTTTTCGTGTAGCAATGATTGTAAAGGTCTAAATAATACACAGCTGACACTGGTCCCGCTCCCACAGGTAACATAACCTATCAGTAACCTATAAAATTTTATCTTGTGAATGAAACATTTAATAGAAATTCAGATGTTCAAATTTATGTAACATCATCGCATATCAAACCCAATGACCTTGCATAGTAATAATAAGGTCTTTCCGTCAAACTGCCTTCCGTATGCCGTAATAAAATTCGTGTTTTAATTAGGCCTATCTATACAGAGATGACTTCACTGTGTAGCAACATGTCTCGCTGTGAATACATAAGCATTGGTATATAGCTGTCCCCACTGTTAAATTAAATTATCATTTCAGCAGATAATGAAAATATATTTATGTTATAATAATGAGAGAAAAGTGCAGTACATGTAATTAACATTGTTAGACCTGTTAGCTTTTCGCAATTGGCACTACTGAATAATAACGTCGAATTTCTTTATTGCAGTAATCGATATTCATCTACGAGTATTTCACCTTCACAATGTCTGAATAGGTTAAGTATTCGTTAATAAACAATTATTAACATTTTGTGATCGAATTTTAGGGGTATATTATTTTAATTTTTATTTTATTCACGAAATAGTCCTAATAAATGCCACTCGAGGTCTGAGATTTCCCAGATAAATCCACTCGCTTCGCTCGTGGATTTATCGCCGAATCTCAGACCTCTCGTGACATTACTACAGATAAATTATCTAGCTTTGATTAGTCAGGTAATCTTTTCGTACTTTGATTTTTATTGTAATTGTAATTGTAAATTTAATACTAATTGTAATTTTATTTGTAATTGTAAATTTAATACTAATTGTAATTTTATTGATCATATTATAGTTGGAATCTCCTAGTAGAGGGGCAGAGAAGGCCTGACGGCCTTATCTCTACCAGGTTAAATAAATAAATATTACTAAATACTACTTTCTAAATAGCGGACACTTCTCAATAATGGACATTAAATTTTTCCCCGGCGGTGTCCGCTATTGGGAAGTTTCACTGTATAACCTTTAAGAAACAGAATTAGCTCTTCTACACATACAGAGTGATTTAGGACCTCTGCACCAAACTCCGTATGTCTGTCAGAGAACAAGAAAATCAAGAAGGGAAAGAAACTACATATCAAAGAATTAGCGAACGTATAGAGGTAGGAAACGTTTTTCAAGCAATTGAAGAAAGGAGATACAACTGTTTTTAAAAGTGAAGATGATGATAAATGTAAGAATACCGAATATGATGCTAGAGTGAACTGCGGAGGAAAGGTAAAAAAGTGAAAACCAAGAGAATAACGAGTGAATGGCGTCACATGGAGTATGACTAGAAGACATCTTACTGAAGAAGATGCTGTAGATCAGTGGTCGTCAGCACTCGCTGAAATGGGTAGAGTGCATGGAGGGTGAGGAACTATGCTCCGTCGTGCACAAGGGATAGAGAGACAGGATACCCGACAGCAGCGACGATTGCACGCTAGGGCTGTGTCTTGTCCGCGGGTAAGAGACGCTAGCCCGAGCGTGCAGTGTTTTGATGACCGCTGCTGTATATAGAGAAGAAAAGTTTCTTTGGGTGAAGGATAACTACTGTATTGTAGGAAAATCCTAACAATCATTAAAAAAAGATTACGATTACTGTTACTGAGGTCACACATATTTCCTTCAGTCCTATTTATTAATTCCTAATTTTATATGTAATGTTTAGTACCAAACCCCTGTCCTAATTACTAATATTTATAATTATTATGAAGAGTTAACCGTTGCATTGCAACAACTTTTATTCTTCTTAATACTGTTATTCAATTTTTTACGTTAGTTAAGAAGAAAACCCTTACTTACTTAAGGGTTTAGGTACAGCTTACAGCAGTAAAATTTTGGAAGTATTCAACATTTTTTTCCTCCATTATTGTATCTTGTACAATAATGAAAATTGGTATGTGTAAAACACTGTCCTTCTGCTATATGAAAAAAAATGTTTTTACGATTAAAAAAATATATATTTGCATTTTTTACAATTCAAAATGGTGGCAATTCACTGTGCAGTGATGAAGCGTTTCCCTCATAACTGAAAAACTATCCAACATTCTGTGATGAAATTTTTTGTGTGTACTTATGCATGTCATATCTACAAAATGATCCAAAATCATTTCTCTACCTTTGATAGAGTATCTGACAAAAAAATAAATTCATTTAAAAAAAATCGTCAAATATCAGTATTTTCTTCTACACAAAATAAAAAAAAAATATTATTTATTAAGGAATGTAATTGAAAGTGCATGATATTGTAAACAATAAAATAAAAGAGATAACATGAGAAAGTTAACAAGTTAACGCTTCATCACTGCACAGTGAACTGCAACCATTTTGAATTTTGAAAAAATGTATAAATGCTCTTTTTTTATTGTAAAAATGTTTTTTTCATAATAAAAGGTACAGTGTTTTTACACATACGAATTTTCATTATTGTATAAGATAGAGTAATGGAGGAAAAAAGTATTGAATATTTCCAAAATTTTACTGCTGTAAGCTGTACCTAACCCCTTAAATATGTTCCATTGCTAAATTTAAAAATAAAGTATTATTAACGACATGTTACTCAAATATTTCTAATACATACATAGGGGGTTTTGAATCTGTAGGATTCACATATAAAACACATCAAATGCTAGTATTCTTTTGTTTTTTTCACACCCACTTATATAATTCAACTTGTGTATTCACCTGGGGAACAAAACTCCATTTGTACAAAAAATGACTTAACCTCCTTTTCCCGAACACTGTCGAATTAATCATGAATTTAGAATATTTTACGTAGTATGGACAACGGATATAAATGAAAAATAAAGAGGACATCTGAAATTCATAACATCTAACATTAATATTTTATTTGACACATAGACTTATCATTTGTAGAGTATTGTATGAACGTATGGACAAGTCAATATTTACGGCATTTAAAATATGGAACCTTTATCAGTCTTTGCATCAAACGCTACAATCTATAACGTGCTTAAGCCAAACTTGATATATATTACTGTAATATTTCAAGTAATACCAAGGAGTGTTAGCAATAATTCAATGTCTACGGTTTCATGTCTTACCACGAGGGTGAGAAGATTTGTAACTTGTTACAACGAACTTTAAGTCGTAGCAATACATAAAGAAATCCTTTTATTTCTTTCTACTGTACGTAGAGGTTCAAGTATTTAATTCAGCTTCCAGTAAAAAAAATAAGGAACAAAAGAACAACCGAGCAATGCAATCTGATGAAATTACATTCGTTGCGGTAATCTCACGAATATGGGAACTGTTCTCAGATACAGAGATATTAGCCTACTTAACACACGCTATTTTTTTCTGAGGGCAGAAATGATGACCTTAAACAAGAAATTTATATTCAAAGAAAAAAAATGTCATTTCGTTCCTGTATAAAAACGGGTTTTGACTAAGAGTCCAAACCCATATAATTGCAACATTTCAGTTTGATCTCTGCTACATGTAATTGGACACGCACATTTAATGATTAATGTGTTTAGTCATAAACCGTGAGCGTTAAAGTGAGTAGGTATGTACCGCACGTGAACCGACGTTTTATCAAACGGCATATTTAGGTAATTTTGGGGATGGGTAGAGTGAATTTGAGACGCAATTAACTTGAAAGGAACTCCGCTCATGTCTGTACAGTAGGAACAAAACTGAAATTCACTCTGTGACAAATGATAAATGACATTATAGGCGGAACGTTTAGAAAGAATGAAAATTAATATGTTTTATGCTCGACCATGCCGAAATGTAGTAATTATACACCTGGTAGCAGACCTTTAATGCATGTCATTAAAGTACACCTACTCATTAAAGGTCAGGTCTTTCAGCCAATGACGACTCAGGTTACAACTGTTCAGCCAATGACAGGTCAGCTTTCTACCGTTATAAAACCGCAAGTATCGATTATTCTCGGATATGCAATCGAAAGAGAATTAGCGAAAAGTCACGGAGGCTGGAAATCCAATACTGTCGCAGAAGGTTATGTTCTGTTACTATAATAATTAGCGTTAATTGTAAATAATATTCAAATAAATTCAATTTGTCATCTCGTTTTTCAATGTCTAATTTTATTTCAATGTTATCTCTGTAGGTTCTTATGGCCTAGCAAGGTCAATGTGGACATCTGTTCCTCGGAAAAAATCAATACTTTCGCGTCTGCTCACATCTCACAACATACGGGACATTGCTCAAAAATTAATAATATCAAGTTAGAAATATGGTCGAGCATAAAAAGTCGTATGAAACTCGCCTATAATGGTAATTAAGAAGCTCGTATTAAAATTATGAAACTCGCTTGCGCTCGTTTCATAAATATCCATTCTCACTTCTTAATTACCTTCATTATAGGCTCGTTGCATAATGTACAATTATGCGTGATACTGCCATAAAATTAATTTCAAATTATATTTATCCTGAGTTTCCAGGGCCTATCACTACTGTGGTTTATTGCAACACTGCATTTTGAAGTCATTTCATCAATATTTGTGGGGTACAGTACTATCATATCGAAAATGCAGTAGGCCTAAACAAAAGGAAAACAAAGTATCAGTCCTTAAGATGTAAGGCAGAAGGATATAATACAATGAATTGAAGTCGCATTGAGCATATCCTATGATGTTGGTGAACAATTACTCATATCTCAGAAGATACATGAAATTGAATAACATAGAACTAAGATATTAATAAGGGTAGATAATAAATGTAGAAATATACAATGAATGGACATGGAAGGACATAGTTGATGAGTAAAGAAAGTGATGAATCTGCGTCTGTCATTGTCTTCATGTGTAAAGGTTGTAAAATAGTGTAAGAACAGGAATGCTAGCCCAAATACAGAAATATGAAGGGCCAGCAGGACCAAATAGATTAGTGTCAGAATAAATCATATCATCATCATCTAGAGCAGGCCTGCACAAGGTTTCCGCTCTCCGAGCCGGCTCACAGCTCATGAGCGGAATGCAGATATTAACTACGCTCTGTATACGGGTGGACTGGAAGAAGGGTTGATATCGTACAAAATGTACACAAGAGGAAGTACTATTACGAGTGTTTATGAAATGAATTCCCGTTCAGTGTTTGCAAAACTACCTTGAACTATTATTAATTAATAAAGAAATATTTATTTTACAGAAATAATAGAAATTCTATAGCTACTTAAATGTACAATATCATTTTGTTATATTTTTATTTATCAGTACGTCAAAACGAGGTTTTATGCTGTTGGCAGCTGAAAGGAACAGTAGCCTACTGATCGTAATGAAACATCAGTTACAAGAAGTTCGATGTCTGCCTTTATTAAAGTTGATTATAGAAAACAGTTGCGCACAAATATAAATGTTGAGCCAAACATAGCAATCATTTTCACAGCCAGCCTGTGTAGTCGTGGATATTATTGCTAATGTTTAGTCTTGTAAAACTCAACCAGTCTAGTAGTATTATTCAAACGATCTTTAGTCCTTAGGTCATATTGAAGATTAATAAGTTCGAGCTGCAAATCGTTAAATGTTAAATGTTATGTTCCGTCTTTTAGATTCCTCCATACTGTACTGTAGCAGTAGGCAAGCAACGTGAAACAGTTACTGAGAATAGGCCTACACACTGCACTCCACTAGATAACTGAGTGGTCGTTTCCCTCTCCTCCAACTATAGCAAGTCTATGTCATTCTGAGGTATCTTCCTCTCCATTTCCCCGAGCGGTAAACACCGCTCTCCCGCTCCGAAGGAGCGCGCGCGCTCGTTGAGCGCTGTTTGTGCACGTATGGTCTAGAGAAAACACAAGAAAGTGAGGCATGCTAAATGGCTGTGAAAGTAACAATAAAGTATCTTAAAGTTCTAGCTCTTTTCTTTCAATAAATGTCAATCGTCATTACAATCCAGTATTAACAATATAGGCCAACTGAAAACCTTATGCTAACTTCGGTCCATTTCCCTGTCTCCCTCTAGTGCAGAAAACCCCTGATAATAATCAGCACCAAGCAAATTTGCATAAGTTTAAACGTTTTCCCAGGATTATAAACCACCTGACTATTCAAAACCAAAAATACTTTTTACCACATCAGTTAAATATCTTGGAGTACTTCTACACAAGTCCACACCTGTGGAGTAACGGTCAGCGCGTCTGGCCGCGAAACCAGGTGGCCCGGGTTCGAATCCCGGTAGGGGCAAGTTACCTGGTTGAGGTTTTTTCCGGGGTTTTCCCTCAACCCAATACGAGCAAATGCTGGGTAACTTTCGGTGCTGGACCCCGGACTTATTTCACCGGCATTATCACCTTCATTTCATTCAGACGCTAAATAACCTAGATGTTGATACAGCGTCGTAAAATAACCCAATAAAATAATAAATAAATAAATAAAAACTTCTACACAAACGTTTATCTTACAGGCATCGCATTCAAAATATAAGAGACAAAGCATTTCAAAGATACATGGCACTCTATCCAGTTTTCAAAAACCTGACGTCAAGGAAAGCAAACGTCCTGCTGTCTACATCAGTCATCCACTACTGTTGTTTTAATTTTAAGGCCCATATTTATGAGACATCTTTTACCACCTCTGAGAATACTGAATGTTTTTAACATCCTGTATGTTATCAGTCGTCTTGGGTGATAAAGTGAGTTCGGTGCTGATTCGTGAATGTAATCAGGGTGAAGGATTGAGTGAAGGTGGTGGGGATTGTTCTTGACCCCAAACTAATCTGGAAAGAACATATTAACTATACTTCTGTCAAATTATCAAGGATGATTTATTTACTGAAAAATTTAAAACGTTATGTTCCACATCAATATCTTAGAACTTACATACAAATGGCTTTTGAGGAACCCGGAGGTCCATTGCCGCCCTCACATAAGCCCGCCATCGGTCCCTATCCTGAGCAAGATTAATCCAGTCTCTACAATCATATCACACCTCTCTCAAATCCATTTTAATATTATCCTCCCATCTACGTCTCGACCTACCCACAGGTCTTTTCACCTCCGGCCTCCCAAATAAAACTCTATATACATTTCTGGATTCGCCCACACGTGCTACATGCCCTGCCCATCTCAAACGTCTGGATTTAATGTTCCTAATTATGTCAGGTGAACAATACAATGAGTGCAGCACTGCGTTGTGTAACTTTCTCCATTCTCCTGTAACTTCATCCCTCTTATCCCCAAATACTTTCCTAAGCACCTTATTCTCAAACAACCTTAACCTCTGTTCCTCTCTCAGAGTAAGAGTCCAAGTTTCATAACCATCTTAGAAAGCTTACTTTGCATATTTTCAGAGCATTATGAAATATGTTTTATTAATCTGGGGTAATAGTTGTCACATACAGAAGACGTTTTTAATTCAAAAAGGTCAATAAGAGCCATAAATATTTCGCCCTCTACGGCTCACCGTAAACTATTATTTACAAAAGAAAAAAATATGGCTGTAACTGGATTATATATTCTTGAAGCAGTTATATATGACTAAGAAATGAGAAATTATAATGAGGCTACAAGCTGTTCACATTCTTAATGATCTCAGAAAGAAGGATTACTTTGACATTACTAAATGCAGACTGTCAGAGACAATGAATAATTATTCGAGTAATGCTCTTAGAATTTGCAATAAGTTGCCTAGTGAATTTTGTTTATTTTTAAAACAATGCCGTTAAACGACTTGTTTCTGATTGGCTGACCTAGAAGGCATATTCCAGCATTAATGAATTTTGTGATTTAGACTAGCGTTTTAATATTGTGACCGCATTCCTTGTGTTTTACTTCTTACTCTTTACTCTGTCGATAGTCTTTTTAACTCAATGACATAATAATAAATATCAAATATCAAAGGAACAAATCTACACTGGCATAGTTCTTAAAAGGAGAGGCAAATCTCGAGGCCTTGATCGTAGATTTGATATTCATACACACCAATATCTGAAGGAATTTACACAAAATACTTTCGACAGCAATACGTATAATAAAAGTTATATACAACTGTAAGTACCTGAACTCACGATATGGTCCATCAAGTTTAATTTCCGTCCTTGAGGAAGCCATGGTAGAATTTTATCGTCCAAAATCAATCGATCTCGTCTTGGTTTGAACTCTTGAATCCAACGGTCAGCATTGTGTCCGCTAGACAACTCTAGTAGATATACGCATATGCATTAACCAAATAGCCTGCTAATGGACACGAAGCGCTATGCTTGAATTATAAGCCTTCATTAAGGGTCATTACGTAATTCATTACAAACGACAGGTGTCAATCCTGAATGATTATTATAATGATAGTGGTGGTGGTGTTTACGGTGTTAGTGTTGCTTTTTATTGGTTATTTTACGACGTTTTATCAACTGCTATAGTTACCTAGCGCCTGAGTGAGATGAAGGTGATGTCAGCGAAATGAGTCCAGGGTCCAACGCCGAATGTTACCCAGCATTTGCTCTCAATGGGTTGAGGGAGAACACCGGAAAAACATCAACCAGGTAACTTGCCCCAACCAGGATTTGAACACGGACTAGCTCGTTTCACGGTCCCAGATAGCATGCGGCCGAAAAGCCAAGCAAAACTATTTTCCGTTCATACGGAACAAAACTTGATATTAGGTAATACATTATCATTAACAGCTCGTTAGTTACAAAGTAAATGTATTTACGGGTAGGATCAAGAGTTAATTTTGAAGCAAACTCAATTTTACGGACTTCATTATATAAAAAGCCGTTAACAACTATCCCTTTACTGTTTTCTCTTATAGTTAATATAGATTTCCCAAGTAACGTTTCAGGTATTATTTTTAATGGCAGCTGTTATAAAACCGCGGGTTCTAGTGTAACTTTAATTACGCGGGAGTTTAATTGTGCCCAAATGAATATATATGGTAAATTAATTAATTAATAGCTACAAAAACGCTAATAGCTCTGATAGACTAAACGTAGCAGACCATAATTGGCAGTAATTTAAGATTAAGCAATTTTTATAAAAACATCACCAAAATAATGTGCGCATTCATACCGGCACAGGCGTGCTTTCTAGGTTCTCACAACACTAAAAACGTCCTACGGCCTCCGATTACAACTTTATAGGACTGCAGCCTCGTAGAGATATGAATAATTTGTACAGCTTCACCTCCTTTTCAATTCAAGACTTTAAAACTGTCGTGGTGAACCAAAAGAACAAATTAAATTTACCTATTACAACCCTTGAGAGACAGGTCGACGCATTAATTTTATTTACGACGACGATTGGAATGCCTCCAAGTGTCTGGAATAAAATTACGCCGCATTTTAAAAGCCCATTCGTCTGCCACCAAAGTTCTTCATAAAGTGAATACTTCAAAACCATAATAATGGGCGATATGACAATACATTGTCTGAATGTTAATACGATGACGAATTGAAGACACCGGTGCAAAAAGGGGGTACTCCATTTTTTATAAAATTTTCAGGACTAACAAAAAAGTAAATGTGAAAGGATGTGATATTTTAACCGAATTTCTTGCATTGATTTGAGGTAATTCAGCAAGAAACGCAACCCTCTCACGATGTGTTTTAATTTCTTCATTTACACAATTGTGTCACAATCACAATAAAATTGTTGGAGCTGCCTTCTTTTTGCACCGGAGAGTATTTATTTCAATATTTCATGCCAAAAACCAGGCTTTTGTGTTCCCAAACGTACAGCGGATCGAGTAGTTTCTTCTTGTGTATCTATTACGTCACGTGGATTCATAAGCAAGGTAGAATTGCAAACAGGTACGCATAGACTGTAAATCATAGTACAATCACAGTCTACTATAAACAGTCACGAAGCCTGAGTTTTGAGGGTGCTAGAAACAATAGACTGTGACGGTTCTATTTTGCATTACCTGTAATGAGGCGATATTAGCGATCCTAGTGGTGAGCAACTATCTAATGTTTGCATATTTACTAGCTATTGAGCTTCGCGACTGTATATACTAGACTGTGGTACAATACAGACGCTCCATCGTCAATGATGTTTATGTAAAACATCAAGTTACGACTACACTGTCATCTGATTCTAATAAACTGAGTAAGTTTAATTTTAATTCAGACTTTTGTGTTAATATTATTTTAATTTATAAGTCTATGTTATACTTACTTACTAATGGCTTTTAAGGAATCGGGAGGTTCATTGCCGCCCTCACATAAGCCCGCAATCGATCCCTATCCTGTGCAAGATTAATCCAGTCTCTATCATCATATCCCACCTCCCTCAAATCCATTTTAATATTATCTTCCCATCTACGCCTCGGCTTCCCCAAAGGTCTCATTCCCTCTGGCCTCCTAACTAACACTCTATATGTATTTCTGGATTCGCCCACACGTGCTACATTCCCTGCCCAACTCAAACGTCTGGATTTAATGTTCCTAATTATGTGAGGAGAAGAACACAATGCGTGCAGTTCTGTGTTGTGTAACTTTCTCCATTCTCCTGTAACTTCATCCCTTTGAGCCTCAAATATTTTTCTAAGAACTTTATTCTCAGACACTCTCAATCTCTGTTCCTCTCTCAAAGTGAGAGTCCAAGTTTCACAACCATACAGAACAACCGGTAGTATAATTGTTTTATAAATTCTAACCTTCAGATTTTTTGACAGTAGACTAGATGACAAAAGCTTCTCAACCGAATAATAACAGGCATTTCCCATATTTATTCTGTGTTTAATTTCCTCCCGAGTGTCATTTATATTTGTTACTGTTGCTCAAAGATATTTGAATTTTTCCACTCTTCGAAGGATAAGTCTCCAATTTTTATAGTTCCATTTCGTACAATATTCTGGTCACGAGACATAATCATATATTTAGTCTTTTCGAGATTTACTTCCAAACCTATCGCTTTACTTGCTTCAAGTAGAATTTTCGTGTTTTCCCTAATCGTTTGTGGATTTTCTCCTATGTTATATTGTGTTTAATTTTGATGTGTATTTTTTAAATAATTTTCTAAGCGAGCTCGTTTCTGAATATAAGTTTGTCCCATTGCAATGTCGCTAGAGCCTAAATTAACTTAATTTGTAAAATATACAATATTTATTTCTTCTTTATTTTCTTTCTTTCAAAAGAATACCTCCATCAAGATCTACGTTACAGTTGGTTATATTCGAATTTCGGAAGGACTATTTCAGCATAAGAAATGGAAACATACTGTGATTTATGTGAAATGATTATCTTTGCTGTGCTGTGATGTATTATAAATAGGTCTATGCCCTGTAATTTCATGTGACGTAGAAAGAATATTCTCTCAGTTTAAGCAAATTTTATGTGACGTTCGTAAAAGATTTGCATTTCATAACCTCTGAATGTACGTTTTCGTTCACTGCAACGGGTATAGGTTATGATGAATGAATTATTTATATATTGTGTAATTTGTATATTGATTGTGTTATAATTATATCACTGTAACGTCATGTAACGTAGAAAAAACATTTTCTTAGCTTACACAAATATCTTACTGACAATTATAGTAAAAGATAAGAATTTCACAATCTCAGAATATATGTTTTGTTCACCGTAATGGCACTGATTTTGTTACATGAATTAATAGCATATATTGTATATAGAGTATATATAGTTAATATGTATCATATTTACTATTATATTATAATACAATATATACTAGTCCAGTATTATTATCTAATAATATTTTCTGTCATATGTAGCACTAATATTTTGTAGAGCGCTAGATTAAAGTTTTAGTGTGTTGATGTGGTTAAAAAGTAGCTGGACAGACCATTTCATTTTAGTAGTAATCCCACTTAAGGTACGTATTCTTGTGTGTTATTTATTGGTTTGAATTAAGTTACTGTATTTAGTAAACTGTCCTTGTAAATTTTATGTTATATTATTGGCTAAGAGCACACCGTACACGAGCCTGGCTCTGACGGTAGTGGCTAGAAACATTTTTGTTTTATAATTTTAAATTGTACTCACTAATCCCCATTTCAGTTTGGTTGATAGGCTTTCCCCTCTACTCACACTCTTTATCATCCGTGACGGGGAAGATGCTACTGGCTATCTTACTAACATTCGACTAATTGACTTTGAACATAGTGAAAATTCTTATTATTGAAAACGTTTACCGGTAATCTATATTTCGAAAATCTATACTAAGCGTTTATATTTAATTTTATTGTTGTTTATACCAACTGGCACATTAAAAAGCTACCGACAGCAGATGATAAATGTTTTCTTCACTGCTAGTTGCTACTCTACAGCATAAACGACGGAACAATCTGCACTATGTCACTCCCCCGACTTCATAATACAAACTAGCATCCCTTTATTTAATTAATTATTAGTTGAAAATATTGTAAGAACGACATTAAATATACTGAAACACGTAATTGTCACACATCTGTGTCACTGTATTTTATATCCATTTATGTATTTTATTTAATATTTTATTTTCTTGTGTGTACAACTTGGAGGGTGCAGGTATAAGAGGTAACAGCTACCAGTCTGTTATACTGACGGACTCAGGGCAAGTAGAAGGGGAAAGAAATGCCTTCGCATCCTCTCAACTTGTATGAAATGTCATTTAGCTAGCTAGTTAAATAAATTAGATAAATTAAATTTAATTAATTCAAATATCTAGTCATGTCAAGGTACGAAAATATCATCACCTATCCTGGATTCCTTACAAGAAAATCCAACAACTCTGGATACAACCAACATAACATATCATAGCATAACAAAAATCGACAAGTTACATGTTTAAATCTTAGTATAATAATCAAGGGCCGTATTCTTAGATATTGTTAGCGTGGGCTTTCGATGGTTGACCAGCGAACTAACGTTTTTCGTATTCGTAAACCAGTGTCAGCGATATGATATGATATGATATGATATGATATGATATGATATGATATGATATGATATGATATGATATGATATATGATATGATATGATATGATATATGATATGTGATATATGATATATGATATGGTATGGTATGATATATGATATGATATGATATGATATGATATGATATGATATGATATGATATATGATATGATATATGATATGATATGATATATGATATGATATATGATATGATATGATATGATATGATATGATATGATATGATATGAATCATGTTTAGCACGCTCGTAGCGCGGGCTAGCGAAATGTCTATGAATAGCACCCTAAAAGTCGAAGCTGATATTAAAATATTATAATTTAAACAACCGAAATCAATTACATTCATTCATTCATTCATTCATTTATTTTATTCCATAGATCTTACATGAGCAATGAAGCTTTAAGATGTGGAACATGTCAACATTTTACAATATTACAATTACAATTTTTACAAATGTTTATAGTTTTACAATTTAGTAATTTTCTACAATTTTTACAATGTTGTACAATTTTTTTTTTTACATTTTGGCGAGATGTAGTGAGATGAAATGAGGTCCGAGGATTCGCCAAAATATTACCCGGCATTTGCCTTTTCGGGGGAAACCTCGGAAAAACCCAACCAGGTAATCAAATCAAAGGGGGTAATCAAATCAAAGGTGTTGATGCCAAGGACTCGCCATACACCATCCGGCTTCAGTCCCACAATTACTATCTACAACTCTAACAAAACTATCCTGGGGACGAACCAACAAATATTTCCGGAAAAGTGAAGAAATTAAATTCCCAATAACTAAAATCTTACGTCAACTTAATTACCGCGAACGTTTTGAAATATAATATACTTATACATTTCATTGAGGGATTTATTTATAAGATTAGTGCTGATTAAAGCTTTAAAGACACGATTTAATTTTACGATATTGGCGAGACGGCACCGACTGCATCTAATAACTGAAAATTAATTTGTCGTGGCAGGGTGAAATGGAACATCCGCACCGTTTTCTCTGCTGCTCTTCGACCTTTTCCTCACTCCACTGGATAAATATCTGCCAAGAATAATTTCTATGTCGGTCAGATTTCGAGATGGATCTATCAAATTAAATTCCTTCGACGCTGGAAATTTTATCATTCCGCTTCATCAAGCAATGCGACCAGAGTCCTGTTCAAGCATTAATAATACATTTAGCGATGATATTAATTCATTACTGGCACCAGGAGTTTGGGATTCAGCAATTTGAGTAATAATAAATTAACATTTAATCACCTTCCTTCTTCATATCACAATTTCCTTTTTAGTTCATATGAACTGTGCTGCATAAAAGTCTTGCTGACTACTGCTAGTTCATAACATATTAAAGAATAAATCCCACTCTAAATAAAGCAACTCAGGCAGTAGCGTGTTTGCCTGCTGATTCGAAGTTGCGCTCAGGCATAGGTTCGATTCCCGCTTGGACTGATTACCTGGTTGGGTTTTTTCCGAGGTTTTTTTCCAACCGTAGAACGAATGTCAAGTAATCTACGCCGAATCCTAGGTCTCATCTCGTCAAATTCCATCTTATCACCAATTCCCTCGACGCTAAATAACCTAGTAGTTGATACAGCGTTGTTAAATAAAGTAAAACAAAAATTGTCTGCTATATGCTTATCAACAACATACAAGTTACACGTACTATGAATTTAAATGTTTTATTTCATTTAGTTCAACTTTAAAAATTATTGGATATTTTCTGAAATCCCAAACTTTTGTTAAATAAAGACTATACCGTGTAAAACGAACTTGAGATGATGTTAAAGGGGACCCAGACGTGGGTTTTCTACATTTTAAACAAATATAATATAATACATACTTTCTTATTTGTTATTTTTCTCTGGAAATATTAAAGAAATCTCTATGAAAATTTTCACGCAAATTTATCATAGTATTACGAATAAATATTTAAATGTAGATTGGAATTGGTCAAATAGTTGGATTACACTAAAACCCTTAATTATAACAATACAGGATTGTAACCTACCTACTTGCTCATGTAACGCTTTGAGTATAACCTCACAAGTTAAATATTTAGGCATTATTGTTGACCAACATTTAAAATGGGACAAGCATATCTCCTTCCTATGTAACAGATTACGTAAAACAATCCACAAATTTTCCATTCTACGTTCTTATTTACCTGTTTATGTTCTGCGTACTGTGTACTTAGCTCTGTTTCAATCAATAATTCAGTATGGTATTTTAGGTTGGGGAGGAATGGCAAAATCGACTCTCCATTCTTTATAACTGCTCCAAAACGGAATTCTCAAAATTTGTCTATATAAACCTTTTGATTACCCAACGAAATTAATGTTTCAGGAATTTGATGTATCAAATCTAGAACAAATTTACAAACAAACATTGCTGATTTACTTCCATAAAAATCACAATAAATTTAAATTTGATCCTCATGAATACCATAAGAGACAAAACTACAGTTTCTTTCTAAACACTCCCAAATACCACAGAACTGCTGGATTAAAACACGGCAGAAATTTTGGACCCAGAATATATAATGCCATTAATTAGAGCTTACCCTTAACTAAGTACACTCAACACACATAGATTTAAGAGACAAATTAGATTAATTATTTCATTGTTTTGTCTTTTCTTAAGGCATATGAGTTTAAAATTGTAATCTAATACACGTGTACTTTGTATTTTCTATATTTTGTACGTCATTACATGGTCTGTATTTTGCTATGTATTAATATTATTGTGCTGAATTAACACTCTTCAATTTTATATAAGTAGACTGAACTGCGCCCGAGCATGAGTTTCTACTCTTTCGGGCTGCAATGCCTAATGTTGTGTAACCTTGTGTATTAAATAAATAAATTTGAAATTTGGATAAAAATGCATACAAAAATTAAAACAACGTTACATTTAAGTACCAATATCTCAAAAATCCATGGATCTACAGCTATAAAATTTTGCATGACGTTTGAGAATGATAAAATTTTCATTTCTCGTCAGTTTTATAAAATGTAGCTGTAAAAATTTGCATTCCAGAACTGTTTATTAAATTTATTAATTAATAATTATACAATTTCATTAATTAATTTTTCATGTAAAATGATATCAGTAGTAATAATTTTAGGTATAATCCTAATTTTCTCCTCATTCTTGATACAAGGAAATGAGAAATACTCCCATGTGATTAATATATCCAGAGATATTGGTACTTTAAAGCAACATTATTTTAATTCAATTAAAATTCTTGTCTAGAATTGAGATCTTCACTGTGATGAAACTATTTAACCAATTTCAATGTACTTTTCAACATTTATTCACTTTATTATGTTAAATTTACATGAAAAATTGTATGTAGATATAAATGAAAAAAAAAAGTAAGAATTATATACAGTATGTTGAAAATGTAGAAAACTCACGGGGTCTAGGGTATTTCGTAACCGGAAATTTCGTCACTGTTATAGTTTGTCAACTATTTTTCGTCATTAGTTTTTTTGGTCATAAAATAGATTTTGACATTATGTTTTTTTCACTTAGGAGATTTTGTCATCGAACATATTTCGTCGTCATATAACTACATCTTGTCATCATTTTCTTTTATACTGAGGGGCTTCCGTCACTAAAATAATAAAGAAAATTACATTTAGACTGTTTTATTATGAGACCAAAACTATCACTGTATAATTATTATAATACTCTGTATTAACATGGCTTTTGAATTGCATACATTCATCCTGTTCTTATGGAGTTCCAACCAAAATTTCCACTGAAGTTGAGCTTTGTAGGTTTTTTTATAATGGTTTTCTTATCTGAGGAAATAGTCATCAGCGAATTACAAATGTTGCGCTGATCACATCTCCATACAATCCCGGTCTTCGTAACTTTGTGCTATGTATACATGTGTCCATTATATGTCGATTAACTTATCTTTCCATCTATTACTTTTTACGAATCGAAATAATTTCGCCATACCTTAACTTCAAGATTTTGAAACCAATGAATCCTGTAAATTGAAGATTTCGAATCCAAACAATCAATGTATCCTTGGAAACGAAATGAACAATATGAACACAATGAATCCTCTAACTTGAAGATTTCGAAACCAAAAAATGAATGTATCCTTGGAAATGAAATAAACAATGAAGTAAGAGGTTTCATATTAAGTATAATCTTATATAGGTATCATCAAAAGAAGCGGTACGAAGGGGGAAAAAATGTGGTGGCGAATAGTGATGAGGAAATTAAATTGGTGGCAAAAGTGATTTGGTGACAAAACTGAATCGGTGACAAAATGTTGTAGTGGATTCGAAACTCAAGTCTAGGTTCCCATGAAGTAATGCTGTACGGAAGATATTGTTATTTATTTATGTATTTCTGCAGAAATAATTTTCTGTTACTACTTTCAACGAAGCATAGCTTTCGCAACAACGTGTTCTGTAATGGAATTGTTACATGCAATGCTAATGAATGCTCTGTGGTTACTTACGATAGAAGCGTCGCACTCTTACGGACGTGTTTGAAGAATATTTGATGGACTAATGACAGACCCTGACAGGTAACCGAAATTATAACCATGGGGATACAACCCGGTCGTGAAACTATGAAAGGTAATTACAAACAAGCATAATTACAGAGAACAAAACATATTCCGCCACATGACAAACGAATTGTGGTGCTCAAAATAAAATCAGTCAACTGTGCAGTAGCTAAATGTCGCAACTGAAATGTGTGTGCTTTCATCAAAGTAAATTTGATTGCGATTTTAATGAAGAATATTTAAATGTCTGTAGTACAAATGACAGGCTTGCTACATGTTCTAGCCACGTCCAGGAAACGTGAAATGCATAACAGAAATGAATTTAATATTTTATAATACAACTTTCTCAAACAATTTTATGTTATTTTATATTCTGGCGTCTCTCTCATTTATTTACAGCGTTGAGCACGTGAAAATAAAAATTAGTTTTGAAAGTTAATTCATAAAACCAGCAGCTCTTGGTACAAAATTGAATCACTTATGCTACAAGCGGTTTTGAAACAAAATCTGTATATATTCGCAACTGTGCCGGGTATTTGCGAAGTCAGCATGGACGTGATTTCGTCAGAAATTAAATGTAACAAATGACAATCACTATACGAATGTTGTATCACAACACCTCCCTTTTTCGTAACCCGTAGCAATCCTCCGCATTATGACACCTGAGTGGTACATGTATCACCTCAAATACTATTAACTGAGTCACGTTAGAATCCTCGAATAGAAGATTTTATATAACTTCATATTAGTAAGGGTTATTTTACGAGAAAAACTGAGTAATTTATTATCTCAAGTAACAATTTTGTTATAATAATTATTTGAAATTCATATTGTACAACGACTTTCAAGATGCAATAAGAAGAATAAATACTCTAAGGATAGCAAAACATCGTTCATTTTCGTACCAATGACTTCTTTTAATAATTAACAAAAAATATATGTATATTGTTGTACTTAGATTTTTTTCTGCATTGACGTTCAAAGATACAACAAAATGAATAAATACGCCAGCGATAAGAAAATAAAAATATGGTAGGCCTATTAATTTTCTTATAACTCACTTCATTTTAATAATTTACGAAAAGTATATGTATACTGTTGTACTTCGATTTTATTTTGTACAATGTCGTTAAAAATTACAATAAAAAGAATAAATACGCCAGCGATGGGAAATTAAAAATATGGTATTAATTTTCGTATAACTCAATTCATTTTAATAATTAACGAAAAGTATATGTATACTGTTGCACTTTGATTTTATTTTGTACAATGACGTTCAAAGATACAAGAAGAAGAACAAATACGCCAACGATAGAAAAATAAACGTATAACTCACTTCATTTTAATATTTAGCAAAATTTATATAATATTGTACTTAGATTTTATTTTCTACAATGTCGTTAAAAATTGAGGACCGTTTTTGCAAAACATGCTAACTGCAAAATTTGCAAAATTGAGATTTTGGTGGATTCGTTAACATAAAGCAGGCCTCTACACGATGTTAAAGTTATCTTAGTAAAATTGAATTATTTCTCTTCATTATAGTGTGTCAAAGTGTGATAGTTGCACCTATAACCTACTTGTCTTCATTCAGTTTTTTGTCTCTCCTATAAAATTTAGTTTTTTCAGTTGGCAAGTTTTGCAAAAACGGTCCTCAATTACAATGAATAGAATAAATATGCCAGCAATTGGAAATTAAAAATATGGTATTAATTTTCGAATAACTCACTTAATTGTAATAATCAACAAAAATTATTATATCTTTATTTTTATTCTGTTATTTAATAAAATGTCTTAAAATTATGTGGAATGCCCCCTGAGCACGAATATTTAACTTATTCTTTCTGGGGGTACGAGAATGATTATTATGTAAAAAAAACCATGTGTAGCCTATTTTTGTTCTACAAATAAAGTATTATTATTATTATTATTATTATTATTATTATTATTATTATTATTATCATTAGTATTACCGGTCTGCACTATATTGTTGTATCTACTTCGATTTTATGTTGTACAATGACGCTCAATGAATAAAGAAGAATAATAATTATGCTAGTTATAGGAAAATAAAAATATGGTATTAAATTTCATATAACTCACATCACTTAAATATTTAATAAAAGTATACCTATTATTATAATTGCAAAGATTAATCACAGAGTATTATTACGTATTTTGTACAATTAAGTTCAAAGATACAAGAAAAAATATAATTTACGAGCGATATCGAAGTAACACTTTACACGTAGTATCTATTTTCGTACCACTGCGCACTGATTTAATTTTAATAATTAACAAAAAGTATACATACGCTGTTATCGAAAAGATAATCCACAGAAGAGCATTATAAATTGCTATTCTGACGTTTGTGACAGATGCCTATAACTCTTTAACAGTCATTGACAATAAAATACAAAATGAAATGGAAATAAATATAAAATATGAATAATTTATAACCTTTATATGCTTCATAAACTTTCAGGTTCGCCATCAAACTCGTCAAATAATGCCGCACCATATTTTCCCCCCAGCTGCCATAGTTACGCATTTTAACGTTTTCGCCCGATAGGCAAGATAATACGATGTCATTAAATCAGATAAAGTCCCCTAAATCACTTCATGTAAATCGTCACATCCGCTTTACACTCGTTTAAATTATATGTCAAATGGGGTGCAGTACTCACCGTTAAAGATGAATGACGACAGCAGCCGGTGACTGCGTTGGAAACAGCTGATTCTTCACAAGTGATGTCTTCCAATGTATTCAGTTCAGAATGTACCTCTTCTCACCACGTTCTTTACCTTAAAATTAACACAAAAACCATCAGAGTTGTAATAACCTAACCTAAACCTATTTGACGTTCGTCTTTAACAACGATAAACCACCTATTTTGACACTAAATCACTACATTGTCTTGACAACGTCAGTTAATCTGTTTCCATCCTGTTTAAATCATAATCACCAACGTTAATTTAACGTTCATTTCCGAAAACAAAGTAAAAAACCACGCTTGCACGTCGGAAAATAAATAACTGTGAAGATGTCAGGAGAGAGGTGTTGTTGTTTCGAAATACGAATCGCCAGGCAACGCAACGAAAGTAATTGTGATTGTCCCGGACGTCGTTTTAACCACCAAACGGACACCGGCGCTAGACTGACTGACCTGATCCAAGCAATACCAGGCGGGCGTCTGTTTGGTGTACGCCGCTATGCTCAAGGTATGGTGTATCCTGTTCGTGCCTCTCCGGCCGGACTTCGCAACTAGCCGATGATTGCCGAGTGCTCCCTACCACTACGCGCCGTCTCACCCGAGGTGGCTACCTAGCATTCCGTGCGCTACTCACGTGAAGAGAAATCATCCAAGTAGCAGGGCTACTGCAATCAGGCCAATCGGCTTTCCTTACTGCATTTCCCTGAGAGGCGACCTATTTAACAACTTTATGTTATGCAGTAATTTATATCACATACCACTGGCTACTGGCTACGAGCGTTGCTAAGAACAACTACCTTATAAACTTATGAAATTTATAACTCTGAAATAAAATCAAACATTATTATGCTATTAGAGAATTGTGTACAAATTCAATATCGAAACTTAAAGTACGAAAATAAATATCAAATGGATTTCATGTAACGAAAGGTTAACGAAACGGTAACGATGCTATTATATTGTATTGTATGTATTTATTCACACTGCAAATGGGTGAATACCAGGTGGCAGTGGTAACTATTACACTCATTAATGACAATTAATAATTAAACATAAATAATAATAAATACAATTAATAGTAAATTAATAATAATACGACTAATAATAATAATAATAATAATAATAATAATAATAATAATAATAATAATCTACACTAATAATAAATCAGTAGCCGACATTTTTCTGGTAATTTTCGATTTTCCAAAAATAATTGGTCCTAACATATATAATTAACCACCCTGAAACCGAAAATCGCTTTTTTGAAATTTTTGTTTGTATGTCTGTCTGTCTGTCTGTATGTTTGTTACCTTTTCACGCGATAATGGCTGAACCGATTTCGATTAAAATTGGAATATAAATTAAGTTCGTTGTAACTTAGATTTTAGGCTATATGGCATTCAAAATACATTTAAAAGGGGGTTATAAGGGGCCTGAATTAAATAAATCGAAATATCTCGCTTATTATTGATTTCTGTGAAATGTGTTACATAACAAACGTTTCTTTAAAACTAATTTGAGGTAAGTTTTATTTCTTGAAAAATTTTGATACGACTGATATTTAATGAGATAAATGAGTTTTAAAATTAAAATAACTGCCATCTAAGGCCGTGTAATGAATTAAAAAACAAATGACTTCGTCTATAAGGGGCCTTGGACACAACAATCGAAAGCTATGAAAGATAGCCTACAGAGAATGTTTCTATGTTTGTACGAAGTAATATCCGAAGCTAAATTAACCGATTTGTATAATTAATTATTATTTCACCACTGGAAAGTGTAGTTTCTCTAGATGGACATAATGTTATAATGTTATTACAGTAACTTCTGATATAATATAATATAATATAATATAATATAATATAATATAATATAATATAATATAATATGTAATATAATATAATATGTAATATAATAAGTTATTTGAAGGATTCACAACCATAGTGGGCAAAGCGCCATTTACTGAATACGTAGAAAACAAAAGTTAAAATTAAGTTATTACCATAATTCATTGGAAACCTATAACAAGTAAAATAAAATATACAAATTAAATGTAAATGATGTCAATCTTCATTAAACTATGGTTGCATGTAATAAAAATTAAGAAACATGTTAAAGAAATTGTCATTGCACCAAATGAGTGTCTCTGGACCAAAATGATCGCATTTTAATTATTTGGATGCAATTTAAATTAAGTAACATATTAAACGATTTATTCTTCTATCAAACACGAATTTTCCCTGGATCAAACGTCCTATTTTAATTATGAAATTACTTTATATTTATTTCTAACGGGTGCAGCGGAGCGCACGGGTACGGCTAATAATAATAATAATAATAATAATAATAATAATAATAATAATAATAATAATAATAATAATAATAAATGATAACAACAGTATAACAAAATTAACAAAGAGCATCCTAAATTAAATGAAGCATGATCACTTAAAATAATATTTAAAGTAAATCTATCTTAACCTTAAGGGGAGAGGATGGTATTTTTTGGTAAAAAATGAGTAAATTAAAAAAAGAATCTTTAAAATACTCTGTGATATGTGTGGAATGCATATCATAATATTTTGTGGGTATTTGTGCCCTTATCAGATGTTGAGACGCCTTTTTTAAACTTCCTGCGTTATGGATTTTTAAATCACTCGCCCTTTTTTATTGTCGATTCCTGTAAATTGAATTTTCTAAAAAAAAAAAATTTGTTTCCTTTAAAATACCCTTTGATATGTGTGGAATGCATTGTATAACATTTCGTGTGTATTTGTTCCCTTATCGGATGTTGAGGCGCCAGTTTTAAACTTCCTGCGCTATGGATTTTTAAATCACTCGCCCCCTTTTATCGGTTTACAGTAACTTCATTTTTTTGCTACATTGCCAGACAAAAATGGATATAATTTCTGAACTATTAAAGATACATGCATGAAATTTAGAACACACATTCTTTAGACTTTTCTCTGTAACAGAATTTTTTAAATTGATTTCATTTTAAAACTACGTCCGTTTGTTTGCAAGAAAGGAAATCAGAAAAGCGTTATTAAATTTTAATTGTTTATTTTACAAACGTAGGCACTAATATCAAAATTCTGTTACAGACAGTTTGTAGAACATGCTTTTGCAAGTACATTGCAAAAAACTGGATGAATCTAACTTTAAAAATGGTTCAGGTATATCGGTTTTAGAAAAATCCTGCATTGGGAATATTTTTTTTCAAATCTGGGCCTCAATTTTTTTATATTTATTTTTGGTTGAGTTGCTACAGCTATGAACTCTCCACATACAAAAAATTAATATTTTACTCCAAATAGGAAAAAAGTAAAAAAAAAAGCATCCTCTCCCCTTAAGTTCGAACTAAAACCCACGAGTATATGTTCACACCTGCACAAGTACCTTTCAGCACTACACTCATTTCGCTGTCAACTCACTCACTGGTACTACGACACATTTCTGATTTCACTAACACTTAAAAAACATTTCACTGTTCAAATACTTTGCTATACCTCTAGAAACTCTAAAACTTCACTGACACAACACGCTTCACTGACACAACATCAAACACACCCTTTAAATAGTGTGCATAATATGCTACCGTCTATTAGTAACGTCCTTAAGCCTATTTTTAAATACATTTTTGGTTATTGGTAAAGCCTTTAGTAAGTCTGCAGGTAAAGCATTCCAGTCTCTGATAGTACGATTGAGAAAAGAAAACTTTCCAGTGTCCGTCCTTAGTCTACTTTCTCTCAATTTATTGTATCGTATCGTTTTGTATTGTATTATATTGTATTTACATTCCATGGTATTCGTACATCGTTTCACAGCTACATAGAATATGGAACATGTCAAACTGAAAGAAAAGCAAATCTTAATAGTACTAAAAAGTCTCGATTATAGTTACAGTCTAGTTGAAATATTTGCAGAAGAGTTTTACAACATAGTCTACTAGTACAACACAAAGTTCTAGTATCAATACTTAATACAACACATGAATATTAATGAAGCGTTGTTGTATGTCATAAATTCACCTACAGAATAGAAGGCGTGGGAAATTAGACACCTCTTTAATTTTGCCCTAAATAATCTTATATTTTGAGTTTCATTTTTATATCCGTAGGGAGGCTAATACAAATTTTTACTGCCATAGAACGCATTCATTTTTGATAGCACGATAGACTTGCCGATGGAGTATGAAACTCATTTTTTGACGCGTATTTATGCTGTGAATTATTGAATTAGTTAAAAAGTTTGCATGATTACATACGAGGAAGATTATTAATGGAATAATATACAAAGTTTTTCTCTAATTTTCAATTGTGAAAGTCAGTCTTTTATTAAAAAGAACCATTTTGTAAGAGAAAAAAATATTCCCAATGATACCGGAGCAATTGATATATATTTAAATCTAGCAATGTTTGCCATGCTGATTTCTTTAGGGAGAACTGCGTCCTCCCGATTTATCACATATAAGAGCTCTACAAAACCAGACACCTTCCAGATTTTTTTTTTTTTCCATTCTTACAACGAAACTATTACAGGATATTTTGAACCATACCCATTCCATGACATTCAAAACTTTTTCTTTCAGTGTTACACGAAAACTTAAAAAATATAAATGACAAATGGAAATAGGTCATTTTATGATCCAAACCCTTAAAAATAGGTAGCAATTGATGAAATAGGCACTATAAAACCGCTTTCAAACGTTCATAATTTATATAAAATGTGAAGATATTGAACTAGTTTAATTTATCACTACAGAAAAATAGGCATGTAACCTAAAATCCGAGGTCTAGCTATTACCACAGTCTAGTATATACAGTCACGAAGCTTGAGTTTATGAGGGTACTAGAAACAATAGACTGTGCATGTACTATTTCACATTGTCTGTAATGAGGCGATAATAGCGATCCTAGTGGTTAGCAACTATCTATGGATGCATATTTACTACGTATTGAGCTTCGTGACTGTATATACTAGACTGTGCTATTGCTACTGCATTAGGCTTCGTACTTTCGCAGCTTTAAACAAAGCAATGCGCTGTTGCAACATATTGACTTCAATCTAAGAGTTTCAAGAGAAACTCGATTTTTCCACAATCATTATAGATAGAAAAACAGTTATTCGAACTTACGTACTAGTTTTGATGATATCTATTATTAGTTCAAACGAATGCAGTTATACCCCTTTCACCCTGTATACGAGTATAAGTATATGGGTTGGTTAGAGTCGTAACTCACATGCTCCAAAAATATGAAAAATTGAGATACCGTTATATTCCCATGAAACATGATTCAGAATTTAATTATTCACATTTCTTACTGTACATGATGCTTGTATAAATAGGCGACAACTTCCCGGTTTTTGTCAAAAGTCCTATGATCCACTAGATCTTGTGAGTTCTGTTTTATAGCGCTTCTCGACCAATCACCGATATTTCCTTCCCGCTTCTTCATTTCTTATTGTGTGGAATAGAGTTGTGGACGAGTATCTTGCATGTGCTGTGTTATTTGTATAAATATCAGTGAATTTAGCGGCTGTAATTGAGCATTTTGTAAGCGTATTATTATAGAAGAGAACGTATTACCGGTTGGAGAAAGAGGACGACCACGAAAATGTGTAGCAACTCCAGAAATAACGAAAAGAAACCAGGCCAAATTAGCAAGGTTATTATTCTTTTCTGATCCTGCTTGGCTCTTACTGATGTAATGGTAAATTAAGCAGGACCGAGTGTTTTATCACACTTATAATATATCCAATTCCTACATGTATATCATTGATTTTTTTAAGTTGGTTATTTAACGACGCTGTATCAACTACAAGATTATTTCGCGTCGATGAGATTGGTGATGGCGAGATGAGGCTGAGGATTCGCCAGAGATTACCTGGCTTTCACCTTAAGATTTGAAAAAACCTCGGAAAAAACCTCATTGATGGTGCCGTGAATAATAATCAATTGGACAATACTGAACATATGTGCGAATTGATGGAAGCATATGTTAATCTTGTCATATAAAGGACTGTAGTAAGGAAAATTTGAGTTTTGATAAAATTTATAATCAGTATATCTTTTGTAGATTGTCAATTGAGGGGTCAACTCAAATAAGAAGAGAACCCGCTTTTCTAAGAAAATTTATTAAAATTGGTGCGCGAGGAACAATTCCCAAATTTACATTGGAGATCCTCAGAAAATTAAAGGTTCCTGATAAGACTCTTCAGACAATTGCATCAACCATTTTAAAATCTTCATTGAACATCATCAATCATCATCTCTATTCATCTTTATAATATTCAATGTATATTATTTATTTTCAATAAATTTTTATCTACCAATAGCTACCAAATCTTGTCGCAGAATATTCTTTTTTAAAATTTCATTATGTATTTTTTTAACATTAATTTACATTTTATTTTTTGTTCTCTTGAATTGATTAGGATGCCGATATTTTAAATCCAAGATTTGGACAGCTATCATTTCGATGATATTCATTCGTCTCTAGAATGATGTGTCATAATTTCAATAACTCTGGCAATAGTTTACCTTACTGGAATTCGCAGACTGTTCTCAGAATACTTAATTTCTCTATTCCAAGATTTGTGGCATTCTTCTCTGTGACTTGTACATTATACTTTGTTATTTCGTAAAATGTACTCATCTGAAGAATTTAATAATTGAACACCTATTTTTTTATATTGAATTTATGCTTGAGTAATGTTCTTGTGTAATATTTCAATTTGTTACTGTCAAATCCCACATGATCCCAACTGGTCAATTCCTAAACTCTCATGTTCCAAACGGAGCACTCATGATCGAAAGGTCATTGCTAGGGCTAGGATTTTGATGACTTATAAATCATGAAAAAATGTCCTAAAAACAATGCATTTTTGACTAAAAATCTTCCAAAAATGCCCTTAAAATGCCCTAAAAATTGATCTTACATAATTGTCTTAGTAGGAAAAGAGGTTTTGTACTACTTAATATTTAGACTAGTAATTAAATTAAATTTTACATAATTTTTAAGTAGTACACTTTAATTACTGTAATTATTTTATCTGATGTAGTTTCCATGTATGATCGTTCACCTCTGTGTGGGCATGTGGACGTGAGGTCAGGAGTCGGCTGGTCGGTCTTGGTCCTTCATGGGCTGTAGCACCATGGATTTACTTTACTTTTAGTTTCCGTGTAGTCTACCACAAGGCCACTCTTATCCGGAATTGGCAGATGTAGAGGAGTCTATATTGATGGAGTGGTTGGACTGATCCATTACATGGAGTGTACTACGTCAAAATGGCAATATTTATGTAGAAAAACGATTAAAATATTATACAAAATAATGAATATTAATGGACAAAATATGTAAAGAAAATATCAAAGGAAGTAGACATTATTTTACACTAATAATGGGGACTTATGACCAAAATCAAATGAAAATGCCTAAAAAATGACCGAATAAAACAAAAGATGCTCTTATGAGTTGAAAAAGGCAAAAAAATGCAAAAAAATTCTCTGACCAATATGTCTTAAAACACTGAGTTTATCACATAACATATAAATACTAAAGCAGCTATGTTTCTAGCTTACTAAAAAAAAATATGTAATTTCCTCAAAATCCTAGCCTTAGTCATTGCCAAAACTCGTATGATCCATAATTTATAGCTAAATAACTTTTACTTCTGTATAAATAAATACGGTTACAAATCTGAATAGAAATTTTGAATCATTGCTCTTTCATTTATTATCCTTCTTGTGAAGAAAATGGACTCCAAGTATTACAAATATGTTTTCCCTCATTTGTAAAAATTTTCATTTTTGAAACGAGTTATGATTCTAACAGACTCATAACTTATACAGAGTATGTACTTATTGTCTTACTTTTATGTAAGCAATGTTACTCAAAACATTATTCTATTCAATGTAGTTACATCCCTCTTCATCCAGCGGCAAGAATCCCTCTTCATCCAGCGGCAAGAACTTTTTTTATTAACATTGTGTACCATTTTCACCCTTGTATAAGCTAAAACAACATAATTTCCAGTAGCATACGATTTTTGCAGTGAGGAATAACACACAGTTTCCAAGAAATAAAAATATCAATAACAGCAAGCCTTCTACAACATTACGTAATTCAATAATCGTTACTAGTCAATGTCGCAAATGAGGATTATTATTTTCCTAACGTTCTGTATAGCAAAAATGTCGTGCTGAAAACATATCTAAAGCATTGGTCTCTGAAAAATTTCGGTTCAGTCTATAAACACAATCTTCTTGTCGACAGTACGTTAGAAATAAACCAACAGCATATTGTTAAATTATTTTGCTTATGAAACTGATATACAAAGAACTTTTCCACCTTCTTAGTGATCATTTAATGAAGCAATGGCCATTATCCGTTGATGATCAACGGGAAATCCGCAAAAGAATACATAACATGACATTCAACTTTAGAGCTATTTGACGAACTTAAAACATAAGCGAATTCTCCCATTACAGCTCAAAAGGCCAATATGATTTCCTTTATAAACTGAATTGCATTATGTGTACAATTTCGTATTGTATTCTACAGGGTGATTCACGAGGATTCACCGTCCTTTGTGGAGCTTATTTCCGAAGACATTCTGAGCAAAAAAATGTCATACAAACATGGGTTCTATTCTCAATATTTACAGAGTTACGTTTCGTTATTGGAACGCATTGCTGTGAACGCGTGATCTTGGTCAGCGTGCAGTCAGCAGCCAGTGCGAGCGTTACGGAAATCAAAGAGAGCCGTATGCAGCTACGTAGAGCGACGAGTGCCGTTCACAAGCGTGCGGCCAAGTGTACTCAAGCGGACGGCGACATTTTTTAAAATGTGTTGTAAACTCTCCAAGACTGTAAATTAGGATACGAAATTGAACTGCAAATAATTAAGTCGGTGGAAGTGGTGTGATTTGTAATAATTGTTGTGATAAGTGTGTAAGAATAATGTAATTTTCCTAGTTAAAAACAGAAAAAATGCCTGTACGAAGCAACTAAGGATTTCACAGCACATTTTTAGCTTCATAATATTTTATATATTATTTTAATGTACCGAAGTACATATGATATTTCCATGCAGATATTCTGCGTCATCATACGATGAAAGAGTAATGGAACGGAGAAAAATTCTCTCCGGCCGGCGCCGGGATTTGAACCCGGGTTTTCAGCTCTACGTGCTGATGCTTTATCCACTAAGCAACACCGGATACCACCCCGGCGTCGGATAGAATCGTCTCAGATTAAGCTCCAACTCTTAGGTTCCCTCATAACGAGTGCACCTCAGCACATGTGTGGACTTCGGTCCTACGTTCATAGACATCTATGACGTAGTGCAGAGGGTGGCCACTAGAGGGACTAATATTTGCCAATTAAAGAAATGATACTTCTGAATGGTTCATTCTCTATTTGTATTATTATTTTATCTTCAAACTAAAGAAAAAACGTATTTTTCAAACAACTTTAAATTAGTGTAACTCTGAAAATATTGAGAATACGAACTATGTTTATATGACATTTTTTGCTCAAAATTTCTTCAGAAATAAGCTCCGTAAATGACGGTAAATCCCCATGAATCACTCTGTATATCATGTATTGTCAATATAGACAGAAGATAATTTTTTTACCTAATATTGTGGCCATACATCATCCATTCACAGTCATTTATGGTCATATTCACAGACATTCTTAGCGCGAGCTTCCGGTGGATGATCAGCGAACTAACGTTTTTCGTATTCATAAACCAGTGTTAGCGATGTGATATGATATGAATCCTGTACAAGTAATCAGTTGATAGCCGAGGCTAGTTTAGCAAGCTCGTAGCGCGGTCTAGCGAAATGTCTATGAATAGCACCCTTACAGTTTTCACGTTAGAATGACTCTACGGGGTATCCCGAAAGTCTCCATATATAGATGAAAGTTAAAAATAAAAATATCACAGAGTGTGCTCCATGTGTCCAACCCGCTCCCCAGATCTCACACCCTTTGATTTTTACCTCTGAGATCATTTTAAGTCGTAGGTCTACCAGGAAAACCAGAGACATTATCGAAAAAAAAAAAAAAAAAAAAAGTTGTAATGCCTGAACATTCCTGGTTTTTAATCAGTGTATCAAATGTCCAACGTTATGTTACACTAATATTTCCAATTCTAATGTTTTCTTTTCTGTGATTGGACAGTTCTGTAGTCCCAGTTTCCACTTACAGAGTGCGCTGTATACTATAAAATCGCTAAAAATTGACATTTCTTGATTTCCCCAATATCCTTCATCTGCAAGTTACATCAAATCATATTAATAACTTTTTTTTTTTTCGTTCTTGGTAACTATATAGCATCTATTTAGATGGAGTTACTTGCCAATAATGTGACGCTGAAACGTGTGTTCAGGTTACTGCCCAACGACAGTCCTGATGTATTTTTATATATGTGATGATTGGTTAATTAATATTAACCCGGCACACTCACAATCACACAGCAAATCATATTAATAACTTATTTCTTTGTTTTTATTTTTTTTTTCGTTGTTGGTAACTCTATAGCATCTATTTATATGCTTTATGGTTGTGCTAACAGATGGAGTTACTTGCCAACAATGTGACGCTGAAACGTGTTCAGGTTACTGAACAACGACAGTCCTGATGTATTTTTATATATGTGATGATTGGTTAATTAATATTAACCCGGCACACTCACAATCACACTCAAATTCATATAAATTTCCAGACTCTAGACACCCAGGGGAATTCTTCTTCTTCAAGAAAAATTCACCGTGAGCCCTTGTAATTATTTCCTTCTCTACGATCACGTGCTAGTTCCTTAAGGGGTTAGGTACAGCTTATAGCACTAAAATTTTTAGAAATATTCAAAATTTTTTCCTCCATTACTGTATCTTGTACAATAATGAAAATTGGCATGTGTAAAACACTGTCCTTCTGCAATATGAAAAAGAATATATTTACAATTAAAAATACTTACAAATACTTTCAAAATTAAAATTGGTGGCAGTTTATTCTGCAGTGATGAAGCGTTTCCCTCATAACTCATAAACTTGTGAACTTTTTAATGTTCTCTCTCCTTTATTTTATTCCTCTTACAATATCATGTTCTTTCAACCACATTCCTTAATAAATAATATTTTTTTTTATTTTGTGTTAGAAGAAAATACTGATATTTCACCAATTTTTTAAAGAATTTATTTTTTATACGACAATCTATCAAAGGTAGAAGAATGATCTTGCATCATATTGTAGATATGACATTTATGAATACACACAAAAAATGTCATCACAGAATGTTGGATAGGTTTTGAGTTATGTGGGAAACGCTTCATCACTGGACAGTGAACTGAATTGAAAAAAAAAATGTAAATATATTTTTTTCATACAGCAGAAGACAGTGTTTTAAACATATAACATATAAATAAAAACGTTAAATTAAAATACCCCGAAAGAGCAAAGCTCGTGTTCGGGGACAGTTCCGTTACATAGATATACATACTTTATAGACAAAATACTTAAGAAAAAAGGCCACATAAAGATGATAATAAAATTACTAAATAACAATACTAGTAATAACTGAGTGAAAAATGAGACGATGTTGAGATTGATGGTTAATATTAAATTATTATTAGTAGTATAATTAGTGCAGGTCACGTTGACGTAGTAGACAAGATAAGATAGAAAAAATATACTTAGGATAAAAATAAACTTGTTTTACAATACATGGTACATAATATAAATACAGGGAAGTCTGTCGTATAATTTTTCTAATCCTGGATCTGAAAATTTCATTGCTTAAAGTAATCAATTCTGGATGAAATTTTATTATCGAATTACAGTAGCGTGCAAATTAATCCGAACAACGTAATTACTTATGCAAAAACACTCAAACGGGATAAAAAAAAAGGATCTAAGACATACCTCAGTAATCTATGTGGCCTCCCTTGTTCCTAATAACAGCTCTGAGACGATTTGGCATGGATTCCACTAATTTCCCACAAATATTCTTCATTTCTTCATCGCGAAACTATACACCAATGAGAGCAGAAATCATCTTCTCCTTTGTAGAACAATCCATTTTTTGCATTCTTCTTTTGCAAATTGACCACAAGTTCTCAATGGGGTTGATGTCGGGTGAGTTGCCTGGCCAGGGGAGTACCTGAATATTCTTCTTGTTGAAGAATTCTGTAGTTTTTCGAGACGTATGGCATGGTGCCAGGTCTTGTTGGGACACACCTCTGCCATCCGGGCTGGGGTACGATTCTGGTTTCCAATAAGTGAATATATTTGTCAGAATTCATCATTCCCTTGATAGGTATTAATGCTCCAGGCCCTTCATGTGTAAAACAACCCCAAAACATTACTTTAGGGGATATTTGGGTGCTTGTTGGAGATGAGCTGCTGTTACTTTTTCGGATCCTTTCCGTACGTAAGAAACACCGTGGCCGTGGACCTCGAAATGAGACTCATCGGAAAAAGTACATTCTTCCAGTCGTTCACTGTCCAGTGTTGATGTAATTTTGCCCACATTAAGCGTTTTTTGCACATACCAGGGGTTAGAAGTTGCATCTTAATAGGCTTATGAGCCCTTCGTCCAGCTTCCAAAAGCCTACGCCGCACTGTTGTGACGTGAATATTCGCCCCAGTGGTAGCCATTAACTCGCGGGTTAAGTCGACAGCAGTTAGTCTAGGATTTAATTTATTTTTCCTGACAATTAAACGATCATCTGCAGGTGAAGTCTTCCTTTTCCGGCCACAGTTTCCTTTTTCTGGGGTGTGATGGATCCAGTCTCTCTGTATCGTTTTATGATCGAATTAACAGTAGCCAAACCGATGTGACATTCTGCAGCAATTTGCCTCTGTGTCATAGAAGAATGCTCTGCTAATGTTATAATTTTAGACCGTTTTCGTGGAGTTGTATCCATTTGTGAAGACGACAGAATGTGCACAGGATTGCAGTATTAAGTCTTCAACACAACTGAAATGCTTATAAGTACAAAACGACAGGCAAAATGTCACATATTATAAAAAAATAACGACAGACCTTCAACAATGGAATTACACGTACTACAGATGTCAATTAAAGCGGTATGAGCAGCTGTGAGGCCAACAATGACAGGAAATGTAAAAATATGTCGTGTTCGGATTAATTTGCACGCTACTGTATATAGACGTGGACCATAATTTGTACTGTGTAGTAAAGCAGCAGATGTGAAACATTTAGGTTCAACTAATTTAAGAATTTCATTTCGTCTTGTATTATTAATATTGTATTGTAATAATCTTGTGTTAGTAATATGAATTTTCATTATTGTACAAGATACAGTAACCCATTAATATCTCATTAAGGACTCCATTTTTTTCGAAGTATCTGAACTGTCCATTAGAGTTTCCAAACTGAGGCGCAGTATTCTTATTCACACGATGAATTCGAGGCAGGATTAATCAGTATGGAAATGAAGACAATGAAGTATGTATAACCTTTGAAATTTACGATAATTTGTTTAAAGGTGGCTTGAAGGCCTACTTGCCTTCAAAGAGGATTTTCGCAACATCTTCCAGGTCGTCCTACGTCTTTACGCCATACGGATCAATACGAAGACCCGTGTTGTATGGATCCACTTTAAAAATATGTCTCGCCGCTTATTTTCAGGAAGGAACTCCAGCTTGGAGCAGCATTATCTGGTGTTAGCCTTGCAACAAACCCTAAGCACTCTCCTATTAGGATACAAGGACAGAAGTGCGTATTTGTACTGGACGGCGCACGAAGAAGTATTCCGCCTCTCATTTGAATGAATATAATTGACAGCTGGAAATCTCTTTATCGTATCGTATTGTGTCAACAGCTGCAGCAATGGTCAGTTTTATGCAATAATCGATAGTTGGCAGTCTTCTGTCAGTAGTTTATTTCATTACATTAGTCGAATCACGCGTTTGTATTCGAATTCTGTAAGATGACTTACTCGATAGAAGAATGAGTGCAAATTGTGGAAGCACAGTCTAGTATATACAGTCACGAAGCTCAATACGTAGTAAATATGCATCCATAGATACTCGTAGTTGCTAACCACTAGGATCGCTACTATCGTCTCATCACAGACAATGCGAAATAGTATCGGCCAGAGTGCTGCATTGGAGTTAAATCGCTCGCTTGAACTCGGTCGAGTGTCGCACCTTCGAGTGAGATACGATCGGTCGTGATACGCTCGTAATAAATAGAAGCACAGTACAAGGTCATCTCACCGACATGTCTTATCTTCTATGGAAGGAGACAGATAAGATACACATATGTTTTGCTCACTCGGTAAAAATAAGGCTTTATTTTCTGCGTTTATGACAAACGTTTAATGGATCAGTCAATGGAACGTACAAAAACAGGAACATAAAGTTATAAATAAAATAGTACGAAAAACTTCGATATACAGTTATTATTGCTAATTAATAATTATTCAATATTTGATTTACCACATATACAGGGACATCATTTTATTTTTACTAACATTTTTAATATTAACCTGTCTATACCTATAGAGAACCGGAAACACCGCTTGTTCCCCTCTCCAAGACTGGAGTTCGATGATACTGGCGTAAAACACAAATCACTCTACTAGGTATAGGAAGGAAGAAAAGTAGTTCACCCATTTACGTAAACTAAGAAATATCGCGATTTTGAGTTTGATAATTTTCATTAGGTTTTTCTTTAATCAAAGTGCAGTACTGTGTTAAGAATAAGTATTTTTACTCGCGAAGTGAGTTATCCATGCGAACGTATTCATTTTGCAGTGTATATTATACTGTCTACAGCACATTAGCGTACAATATAGAGAAAGAAGTTAAATTGAAAAATAATCATAATATGAATATTTAAACACAATTTTGAAAACGGTGGCCGTTCATTTCGATACAGGCTTCAGTTCTTTTGCGCATATTATCGCACTATATACTATTGCATCTAATTCCAATTACCAATTTCGTCCTTCGTACTAGTAACTCATGTTGAAATAATTCTGTACCTAATCTACGTACTGTAAATTCAATCTTCACTTCTGCCCGACCCGAAAATATAAAATTACTCAGACATGCTATCTACTGTCCGTCCAAGTGGTTATGCCGCAGGATTGTAGAAAGGAGGAAATCACGTGACAGTTAATTACTTAACGAGGCCCTTTTATTTAAGTTAAATTAAACAGCTGTATAATATTACGTAAACGTCCAATTCCTAAGAGAAATTAATGTTTTCAGAAAAGAGCTAAGACAGCCCAGCTATTACAGAGGGGCGAGCAGAAGCAGGTGGGGGAAATCGGGATGCGACGTAGGCAAACGGACAGTACCTGTGCGAAAATATGATTCAATATTGAAACCTCTTTCGTCACTGGAAAACGCGAACATATTTCTGGAACGTACTATACTCAGTAACTCAGTACTGCTTACTATCTGCGGTCTTGGTTCTGTGTGGAGTTGGAACTTCCTTAGTAGAAGGGGTGGGAGTGAAGTACATTAAAAAAATCAGGTACAATAAAAATTGAAGTAAAAATAAAATGATGTCCCTGTATAATATGATAGGTCCATACATACTGTTCCGCCTATACTGCGACAATGTAGAAGCGTTTTACAAAATATTATTGATATAAGAGTAGATTAACCCTCAACTGGTAGCTATGGGTCAATATAGACCTATATTGCTTGATATCGTAATGTACATTTAAAAAGCGATACCAGTTGAGGGTTAATAACAATATTAGTACAGAGATAACGTCACAGAAAATATAATAAAACGAATAATCATGCTGCCCAAAGATTGATACACTATTATTAGAGACTATTATTAGAGATTATTATTATTATTATTATTATTATTATTATTATTATTATTATTATTATTAGAGATTATTATTACTACTAGAAAACTTGATACAGTTCTTGCATTATCGTGATTGTGTTCTCCGTTTATAATAATTACATTTACATCCAATAACATCAGCTATCAGATGTGGCAAAAACAAAATCACTCCTGTGTGCAAAAGAAAAATAAAAAAAAAACCATTTATCTACAACATTTATATTACATTTTAAAGCAAGTTTTATAGTTTTACTATGGAGAGGTTAGTTAAACACTGCAAAGTTTGGAAATGATAAACATCTATGATGTTACTACACAGTTCATCACTGTAACAAGAACGAATGTCTAGTGTTGGACCCCGGACTCATTTCACCGGCATTATCACCTTCATCTCATTCAGACGCTAAATAACATAAGATGTTGATAAAACGTCGTAAAATAACCTACGAATGTCTAATGCTCGGCTTATACCGATCGAGGATATATCGCTCGTGACAATTTTACCCATCATGCATGTGCGCTACCTATCGAATTATGCTATGAACTACTTGGCGCTCGAGCGAAAACGTCCGATGCAGACCTCTGATATCGGCACAGTCTATTGTTCCTAGTACCCTCACAACTCAAGCTTCGTGACTGTATACTGGATTGTGGTGGAAGCATATTGTCAGAACTGGTTTGTTTAAGGAAACAAGTTTTCAGGGACAAGTTTCCGGGCAGAAGCCAATAAGAAGAGAGCTATACAGGCTTTGGTTAAAAAGTGGCGCTCTATGAGATGTGCGCATAAAAAACAAAGAGCCCCTTCAGTTCGCACGCCAGAAATTATTGACGACATTCGCCGAGGATTATTCAGAATTCTAAGAAATCAACATTGGGCGACTGAGAACCCTTATATTGTACATCGGCAGCCACTACTTGACTAAAAATTGGTATATTTACTCTTTACTGACCCTGGCTACGTTCTTGTGCGCCACCATATACAGGGCATTAAGAAAAAAGTATCCAATATTTTAGGAGATGCTAGTATGCATCAAAACAAGAAAAAATGTCTAATAAACATGGGTCCTACAACACATACTTTCTGAGATCTGAACACTTGTTGATAGGAGGTGCTCAATGTGTCACCCATTTAGGCAATGAATTCCTATGCCCTTCGTCGTAAGGAATCACGAACTCTTTGAAATTGACTGGTTGTTCTTGATAACCAAACGTCTAGGGGATTTAGATTTGAGGAATGAGCAGGTCAAGGTGTGGGACCTCCCCAGTCAATCCAGTTATCGTTGAATGTAGGTGCACATTTACTTGTTACATTTTTTTCATTCAGACCATTGGCTCAACAGACGACGTCAACATGCTACTGTATTTCCGTACAGTCAGAAGGAAAAGAAAAATAACGTACCTTGCAAGGTTCAGTCCTCGTCATCATTGATGCAATTACCAGCGTTGCAGTAAGGGACGATATATTCTCGTAAGTTGTCGAAGCTGAATCGTCTTCGCCTATCGCTTAAACAGTTTTTGGATCGAGAGAATTTCTGAAGAAAACCTCTAAAATGGGGATCACTCAATTTCTTTAGAGGAATATTTGTACTGAGCATAATGTTGCACGTGTCGTTAGACCCGCACAACTAGATAATGATGATGATGGTGATGATGATGATGATGATGATGATGATGATGATGATGTAGATGGTTTCTCAGATTTCATTTCAACGCGATGTACTGTTGCAATGTTTCTCTATAGCCTGAGTTGTTCTGGTTTTTATTTCAATTTTACATACATTACACACGATATTGTCTTCGTTAATACATAAAATGTCACTCTCATACTTTTTATTGGGTTATTTTACGACGCTGTATCAACATCTAGGTTATTTAGCGTCTGAATGAAATGAAGGTGATAATGCCGGTGAAATGAGTCTGGGGTCCAGCACCGAAAGTTACCCAGCATTTGCTCGTATTGGGTTGAGGGGAAACCCCGGAAAAACCTCAACCAGGTAACTTGCCCCGACCGGGATTCGAACCCGGGCCACCTGGTTTCGCGGCCAGACGCGCTGACCATTACTCCACAGGTGTGGACCTCATACTTCTTAATTGCATTTCGTATCTCTGAGCGAATTTAACGTTTTGCCATTATCAATGGATCAGCACAACATATTCAACGCGTACTAAATACTTGAGCAGGATAACACAACTGCACACATTGCGTTGCAATGTTACTATGAACAGATCGGGGTTCATTCGTTCTGTACGCTGCTGTACGCGCCAGGTACACAAAAGATGGACAGCGCGGCACGTGCCATATACTCTGACACGAAACAACTTCACTTTTCCTTAAGTCATCCAGCATCCACTGTCTACACATAAGTATAAGGATAGGGGTGAAACATCACTTACGGAGGGGTGTGCTTAAACTGTTTGTAGGGGCTGTATTACTTGGTCAACCTATCCTTGCTCCCAATGCATTCTCGTGAATTCTATAGAACAGGCGCGCACAAGGTTTGCGCTCTCCTAGCCGGCTGAAACTCATGAGCGGAATGCAGATATTAACTGCGCTCTGTATAAGGGTGGACTGGAAGAAGGGGTGGATCTCGTACAAAATATACACAAAAGGAAGTACTATTACGAGTGCTTATGAAATGAATTCCCGTTCAGTGTTTGCAAAACTATCTTGGACTAATATTAATTAATAAAGAAATATTTATTTTACAGAACTAATAGAAATTCCATAGCTACTTAAATGTACAATATCATTTTGTTATATTTGTATTTATCAGTACATCAAAACGAGGTTTTATGCTGTTGCCAGCTGAAAGGAACAGTAGCCTACTGATCGTAATGAAACATCAGTTACAGATGTTCGATGTCTGCCTTTATTAAAGTTGATTATAGAAAACAGTTGCTCACAAATATAAATGTTGAGCCAAACATAGCAATCATTTTCACAGCCAGTCTGTTTAGTCGTGGATATTATTGCTAATGTTTAGTCTTGTAAAACTGAACCAGGCTAGTAGTATTAGTCAAACGATCTTTAGCCCTTAGGTCACATTGAAGATCAGTAAGTTGGAGCTGTAATTCGTTAAATGTTAAATGTTATGTTCCGTCTTTTATATTCCTCCATACTGTACTGTAGCAGTAGGTAAGCAACGTGAAACAGTTACTGAGAATAGGCCTACACACTGCACTCTCCACTAGATAACTGACTGGTCGTTTCCCTTTCCTCTACCTATAGCAAGTCTATGTAAACACCGCTCTCCCGCTCCGAAGGAGCGCGCGCGCTCGTTGAGCGCTGTTTGTGCAGGCCTGCTATAGAGGAAACCTTTACCTTTTCTACATTCGTTACATAAAACTGGCATACTATCCGTACTAATGTCACGAGAGGCCTGAGATCTGCCGATAAATCCACGAGCGAAGCGAGTGGATTTATCTGGGAAATCTCAGACCTCGAGTGACATTTATTAGGACTATTTCGTGAATAAAATCAACATTTAAATAATATATCCCTAAAATTCGATCACAAAATGTTAATAATTGTATATTAACGAATACTTAACCTATTCAGACATTGTGAAGTTGAAATACTCGTAGATGAATATCGATTATTACAATGAAGAAATTCGATGTTATTATTAAGTAATGCCAATTGTGAAAAGCGAAATACAGGTTTAACAATGTTAATTGCATGTACTGCACTTTTCTCTTATTATTATAACAAATACATTTTCATTATCTGCTGAAATCATAATTTAATTTAACAGTAACAGTGGGGACAGCTATATACCAATGCTTATGTATTCACAGCGAGACATGTTGCTACGCAGTGAAGCCATCTCTGTATAGATAGGCCTAATTGAAACACGAATTTTTTACGCCATGCGAAAGGCAGTTTGATCAAAGACATTATTACTATGCAAGGTCTTTGAGTTTGATATGCGATGATGTTACATAAATTTGAACGTCTATTAATTGTTTAATTTCAATACAAATGTTATAGGCTATAATTTTATAGGTTACGTTAGGCCTACTTGTGGAAGCAGGACCAATGTCAGCTGTGCCTTGTTTCGGCCGTTACTTACAATAAGTGCTACACGAAAGCATTTTTTTATAGCTCGACAAACGCATTCTCGCTTTAGTGTGTAACGGAACTAAAGCTGCATCTACACAGTTCAATATTCCATCGCATATGCGTGCAATCTGGAAAGACTATTGAAAGAATCAAGTTTAAAAGGTACGTTCAATTAAGATGCATAAAGATTTTGTGTCTACATGGTGCGCCGTTGTGAACGTGGTCTTCACTGCGTAAATATATCAATTAATATTAAATATCAATCTTGCATTCATTGCTTTAAAGTTGAAAGAAAAGTTTAACCGTGTAGTTCATCTTAATGTATTCATGATCATCAATTTACGGGGAAACAGTTGGCGACAACGACTAAACAAAAGAACGACCATGCGATAAATTGATAGCGATAAATCTAGCTGCAGAAATTATCGCAAAGTCTGACTGTGATTGGTTGAAATTCAAAATTTCATTACACTCCATTGGTCGAAAATGGAATGACGTCATATAAACGAAATAGTCAACGTAAAAACATTCAGATCATTGAAGAAGATGGAACCGAAGAACCTTCACTTCATCTAAAACATGCTCCTGCCTTAGTTCCGCCAGTTGTGTTATTTAGCTGGCAGAGTAAAATGAAATACAATTTTGCACCACTAAACTAAATTGTACGTACAATACGCGTGCGTACAGCGGAAATAGCAAGCAACCTCGTTAAACAAAACAGCGATCGTAGTGGCAGTCGAAGGAAGTTACGGCCCCCTACATTACACTGATGTGTAGTCGGCTAGAGTCTGAAGCGGAGAAAGAGCTAACGGAATCAAGCTTCTCCTGCGAGTGCCAATAAGTTCGAATACTGTTCTTGAAGTAATTCTTTTTACAGCCGATCGTAATGTATGCGAAGTTTAAGCCACAGTTCTGAATTTGCATGAAGACTGGGTTGCAGGGACGTATTTCATGAATGTCTGTGCGTCACCAAAGTAATGCTAGGAGTTAGTTTAGGTGGAGACATAATGTTGACCCCATATTACGTAGACACACGTCTGTACACTCCTAATAAAGTTTAAAATGTCTCGAAATATACAGAATGGAAGGGGATCTATTAAACTAATCCAGAGTGGCAAGAGATGAAATAAATGCGAACGAGCTTTGTCAAATAAGCTTTTTGACATGTCCAATAGTTTTGAGCAAACGAAATGTAAAGTTTTGCAACGTTACTTGCGGTCATTGCTTCGCAGTGATGGTGAATGTAATTGCAATCATCCACTCCGCAAAACTTTTAAGAGGAGAATGTAAACAAAAACGTCTAATCAGATACGTTTCGATAAAGTTGCTATAGACGAAGAAACATAAATTATTGAATATTGTATAGAGCACATCTAGGTCAGAAAGCGTGGGTAGACATAACGGCTCGGTTAGAAAAGCCAACGAACTATGGTAGGAACGATCATGACTTTAAAATCAAATATAGGAAACAGAAAACGGATGTAGGTAAATTCTCATTTTTAAATAGAACTATAAATGATTGGAATGACCTACCTGCAGCGGTCTTTGAGGGCTGTCCTTCCTTAAGGAGATTCAAGAATAACTTAAAAAGTTATGTATAAAGTGCAAATTAAAATTAAGATGACATTCAACATTTAATTTTTTAAGGTGACATGTATTTATTTAGCCTGACGAGTTACTTCCTTGATTTGAATTGTAAATTATTTAAAAATGGCGTGTAAGAGGGCCTTAGATTAGAAATATTTAGCTTAAATGTAGTTCTGTTTATAAGTATGCATAGGGGTGTAATTATTTGACTTATTTGAACTGTTGTATCAGTGAAGCGTGGTGAGTCAGCGAAGTTATGGTTTTACAGTGCAGTGAATAGTTCCGATCAGTGATAATTTATAGCGTCAATGAAATGTGTTCTATAGTGTCAGTGAAATGTGTCTTAAGGTGTCAGTGAAATGCGTCATAGTGCCACTACAATGAGTGAGATGAGAGTAAAGTGAAAGACTATTGAAACTTATGTAGGGCCTATACATATGTAGGTTGTATTGTAAAATTAGGTATTTTATTTATGTTTTATTATTAATTGTAATTATTGTGATAAATTGTGTTGTGTATTCTTATTGTATTGTGTATTGTAAATTTCATTGTGTATTGTTTATGATTTTATTGTGTATTGTTTATCATTTTATTTTGTATTGTTTATATTGTGTATACCACTGCCACCGGGTGCTTGCCCACTTGCAGTGTAAATAAATACATACATACAATTGGTTACTTAATTTGTTTGGTTTCAATCATTCTTTATTATGCTATAACCACTTTAACTCTAAATTTAATACCATGAAACTTACTTAATATCCACAATATCTGTTGATTTCTTTTACTTTTACGTAATTACAAAATAGTAAAGAATATGCATTCTTATAAAACTAAACTATTTCCATTAAAGATTGTTTTACATATTTTGATCTAAATTCAAAATAACACTATTACTAACACACATTCTGTACCTCAATCTCCATTATTTTAAATCGTTATGTTTGAATAAATTAAAAATAAATTAATTAGAAAAGTAACTTTTCTTGTGTAATTATTTTATTTTCTTACCGAGTTTGTATTTAATTATGAAATAAATTTATTGGAATAATACAACATGCAGTATTTTTAATAATACATCATATCACAGTGTTCTAAAATTTAGATATACATCTATAATACCTCTCTCTATTTAAAAGTTCGCCCATCAATAACTTCTCAACCGTTACATTTTAGACATAGATATATTAGGTTAGATCGATGTAGGTTAACCAAAACTAGATTATCATGCATTAATTTATATTCCTCCTGAGACACCCTGTATATAGTGTGTTATTTACATCCTTCATTTTCAAGGTTTAATATCTGATCGACCAATCAAGTAGCAGTAAGCTTACTATAACTTGCATAACTATTTCTTGGCTTAAAAATCAATAATGTGTTAAATTGGAAAAATCGTATTAAAATAATTACCCCCAAACTAAATTCAGCTTGTTTTGCTATTAGATCTATGCAAAAGATAGTAAATATAAATACTTTAAAAACAATATACTTTGCATACTTTCACCTCGGTAATGAGTTTTGGAATAATATTCTGGGGAAATTCCACAGATAGTAACAGTATATTCCTATTACAAAAAAGAATAATTAGAATAATAGTAGGTGCCAAATCTAGGGAATCTTGTAGGACTATTTTCAGAAAACTACAAATAATGCCCATGGCTTGTCAGTATATCTTTTCATTAATAATCTTCCTCTTATGTAATCGTGAAAACTTTGTAACTAATTCAACAGTTCATAGCATAAATACACGTCAAAAAATGACTTTCATACTCCATCGGCAAGTCTATCATGCTATCAAAAAGAAGTGCGTTATATGGCAGTAAAAATTTTTAATAGCCTCCCTATCGATATAAAAAAGAAACTCAAAACAAGATTATTTAGGGCCAAATTAAAGAAGTACCTAATTTCTCACGCCTTCTATTCTGTAGGTGAATTCATGACATTCAATAACGCTTCATGAAATTGATACTAAAACTTTGTGTTGTACTAGTAGACTATATTGTAAATCTCTTCTGTATATACAGGGTGATTCAGACCACTCGTAACAGTCATTTATTTCGGAAACTAGAGCATTAAAATTTTCGAGATAAAAATATTTATCACTAAAGCACATGTGAACTTTCACTTGATCTTGATTTCATCAATCAATCTTAACAGGAAGTAGGGTCAGTGGCGTATCACTTTAAAATTTCAAATGGGAGTAGTGGTCAAATATGGTACCATTTGGTAGAGCGCTTCAAAACAACTTTCAAAGCAAACGTTTTTATTAATTCATACTCTTTCAATGAGAAAACGTACAAAAAAGCAATGGGTGATTCGGACCAACGTTGTCATTTATTTCGGAAACTAGTGCATTAAAACTTTCGGGATAAAAATATTTTTAACTAAATCACGTGGTCTTCCACTTGAGCTTGATTTCATCACTCAGCCTTAAAGGGAAGTAGGTTAGTGGCGTATCACTTTAAAATTTCAAATGGGAGTCGGGTCAAATAGGGTACCATTTGATAGAGCTCTTCAAAACAAACAACTTTCATAGAAAACGTTTTTAACAATCCCTACTCTTTCAATGAGAAAACGTACGAAAAGATAATGTCATTAACACTGAGTAATGTTACGAAAAGAAAATGTAAACTAGATAAGTACATTTAATATTAACATAGTACAGACGCACAATTACCTGGCTGAGTGTAGACCTGAGGGCCGGCAGGGGTGAATACAAGTAAATTACCCCTTCCCCTTTTCGTATTGTAACATTTCTCTATATTGATGGCATTGTTTTTCGTACGTTTTCTCATTGAAAGAATAGGAATTAATAAAAATGTTTCCTCTGAAAGTTGTTTGTTTGGAAGAGCTCTATCAATTGGTACCATATATGACCACTACTCCCATTTGAAATTTTAATTTTTTTAGTAGGTTATTTTACGACGCTTTATCAACAGCTTAGGTTATTTAGCGTCTGAATGAGATGACGGTGATAATGCCGGTGAAATGAGTCCGGGGTTCAGCACCGAAAGTTACCCAGCATTTGCTCATATTGGGTTGAGGGAAAACCCCGGAAAAAAACCTCAAGCAGGTAACTTGCCCCGACCGGGAATCGAACCCAGGCCACCTGGTTTCGCGGCCAGACGCGCTGACCGTTACTCCACAGGTGTGGACTTTGAAATTTTAAAGAGATACGCCACTGACCCTACTTCCTGTTAAGATTGATTGATGAAATCAAGATCAAGTGAAAGTTCACATGTGCTTTAGTGATAAATATTTTTGCCTCGAAAATTTTAATACACTAGTTTCCGAAATAAATTACTGTTACGGGTGGTCTGAAACACCCTGTATTTCATCTAGACTGTGACTATAAATTAAGACTTTATAATAGTATTAAGCTTTTTGACTTGTTCCATATTCTAGCTATGAAGCAATGTATGAATACCATGGAATGTTAATAAATACAGGGACATCACTTTATTTTTACCAACATTTTTAACATTAACCTGGCTATACTCAAAAACACTGTTACCTCCTTCCATTACAGTAGTTTGGTGTTACTAGTGCAATATGTAAACAAATCATTTACTAGCTATAGGAGGAGAGAAAAGTAGTGTATCCATTTATGTTACAGGGAAATACAGTATTACGATTTTCAGTTTGATCATTACTTTTACAGTATTTTATCAAAAAAACAGTAGAATAGTATTTTTTTTTTTTACAAACTCAACTCTTCAGGCGGCTATATTCATTATGTAATGTCTACTTTATTCAGCATATTACTAACCTAATTTATTCCTCAGAATTTTGTGACCACTTCCGTAAGAAACCCCAATTTCTACAGCTAACTTCCTGGCCGACTTATTAGGACCTCGCTGCATCCTTTCTCTACAGCATCTTCTGTCACAGTTAATAAAACCATTTGTTGAAATACTTTGGATTACGATAGGTATAAATCTATGATTTGCCCCACAAATTTTAGAACATTGACCTTTGCTGGCCATCTTACACTTTTCTTCCTTTCTGTACACTCTGTTACTCTAAATGTATCTACCAGATTAGTGACATTTCTACGAAAATACTCCGTAATGATATAATCAGGAAATTGTGAAAAAAAACTGTTATTCACATTCGGTTATATTGTAATTCCAGTTTCCATCATCGTCCTTCATACCTACAAACAGTAAAACAAAACTCTTGTTTAAATAATGCTGTTAAGTACCGTACCATATTATAGGGTAACGTACTTTCGGTAACTCTAATCTTCACTTGTGCTCAGTCCACACAGATAAATTCAGTTATGCTACACACGATACCTGTGTGAAAATAAACTTCAATAATATAAGCACTTTCTTCTATAGACAATGCAACATATTTCTGAAACACACTGTACTCTGTACTGTTTCACTGCTAGCAACAGCAGCCGTAAGTTTGTGTGACTGACGTTAGCAAGGACATTAGTCAAAGGGGTGGGGGTCAAGTATATTCAGAAACGCAGGTACAATAAAAATTGAAGTAAAAATAGAATGATGTCCCTGTACAATACAATACAATACAACAAATCACGATTGCCACCTTCCATTTCCCTCTCCCTTTTCTATACATTATCATGTCATCCACACAGACACGAAGGGAAGAGTTGTAAAAATATGTATGTATATATATATTCCTCGATTTTATTTTGCCAGAAGTTTGAAGTTGAACTCTCGTGATATGATGCGGAGCTCTAAGACGTAGCAGTTCATAAATGAACAAGTAACGGGGAACTTATGAAGTCTTAGTTTCATGCCGTTAAATTACTCCACCTTCATCTCTTCTATAATGCAGTAAAATTCTAGCATCACGAAAGGCAATGAAGGTATTAAATCCCAGCGCTATAAAATAAATGTCATTACAGCAATCCGTTGCTTCAAATACAAGCTTATTTTAGACACGGAGCAGTGAAACTAGACGCTCACATTTGTGTTAACAGGTTACAGAAAGTCATTATTTTCATTCCATCTGAACTGTATTCAATTTTCAATTTTGTTATTCAATATGTTTCATTTCATGTTGGAAATAAACGTTCAACGTGACAGGCACGGATCCAAGAATAGCCTTTTCATTATATTCGCAGAGGATGAATGTATTTACAGAACATCTTGAAAATACGTCACTTTCCTTCAGTGAACTGAAACTGATTTGTAGAATTATTATTAAAGTGCACGGCATTGTCTTTGGCGCAGGCCAGTGCAACTCAAGCTTATCATCCAAGTAGGGCAGCGGTGGCGAAAATGTAATCGTGCGCCGAGCCACTGTGTAACCTACAACGTGCATAGCACCTATGGAGGGAGGCGGACACCCGAAAGTGAAGTGAAGCAACTGTCTGACTTATTAAGGATTTTCATTTTCCTTATGTCAAGTACTTAAATATAATTTTATACAGTACAAGGCTACAATAGTACATTATCAACGACCCTATAATGATAGTAATTAAGACGCAAGTATGTTTATGAAACGAGCGCAAGCGAGTTTCATAATTTTCATACGAGCGCCTTAATTACCATTATAGGCGAGTTTCATACGACTTTTTATGCTAACTTTAAATTATTCAGAATTATTCATTTTATTTGTATCTGAAGAGCGGAACTGACCTTGTGCAATACCTCGTAAATTGTGAGATGTGCGCAGACGCGAAAGTATTGATTTTTTTCCCCAGGAACAGATCTCCACATTGACTTTGATAGCCTATAACCTACAGAGTAAACTAAATATTAACCTTGATATAACCTTGAAATTAAATTAGACATTGAAAAACGAGATGACAAATTGAATTTATTTGAATATTATTTACAATTAACGCTAATTATTATAGTAACAGAACATAACCTTCTGCGACAGTATTGGATTTCCAGCCTCCGTGACGTTTCCCTCGTTGTCTTTCGATTGCATATCCGAGAATGATCGAAAACCTGAACTTTAATGAATAGATGTACTTTAATGACATGCATTAAAGGACTGCTACCAGGTGTATAATTATTACATTTCGGCATGGTCGAGCATAAACTAATGTTTAGTACGTGTAACGAAGAAAGAAATGAACAATAAATTAACAATATCACAACCTAAAATTAACTGTCTTCAGAATGTCTCTGTGACAATGTTTCAAAATCAGGATTTATGTCACTTAGTTGATCACGAAAGTATTTGTCTGTCAGTTGTGATCTAAATTTGGTTTTTACTATTTTAATTGTTGAAAATTATTTTTCACAAACGTAAGTTGTAGCGAACATGGCTTCAACAGAGCAAGCGAAAGAATAAAGCTTCGGATATTTATTTTTTGGCAAATATTTGAAAGTTCAACATTTGTCAAGTCCTTACATCTAGCTTTCATTTGATATCACATAGCAAATCAGTGAGTTCAAATTGAAGAGCTAACCGCATTATTAGTACATCTGCTGAAAAAGGGTCGACGTACAGAGATGATGATAATGATGATGATGACAACGACAACAATAATAACACTTAACCTTTTAATGTTTCATCAGTAACATGTAGTATAATGCCGTTTTATGTTATACAACCGTTTTCCTCGTAATACTTGTGAACAAACCATACATTTAATATTCTCATCATATTGACAGCAAAAAAATGCGTCCTCCCATCCTACTTGGAACTTTCGTACATGGTTTCGAGAGAGACATATGCCACTCGCAGGTCAGAGACAAATACAAATGGAACGGAGTTTGACTCCAGTGAGTGAGAGGGTGGGAGTTGGCGAAGGTTAGAAGCAAGCGAAATGCACAGCTATCACTGCGAGCCACAATGTCTCGCGAGTCACGTTCTCGCTATGGCTGAAGTAGGGTTACTTTGTGAATTTTTAGGAAACATACTAAATTCTATATGAATTCTAGTTATAGTCTTGGGGTGAATATAGTTCGTATTTAAAGTGAACAAACAGACTTTAAAAGGAGTTCATTATAATGACGTAGGCTCCGACAGGCATAGGCGGAGTTATGGGAGGGCATAGGGGGCACTGGCGCACCAAACGTGTGTGCACTCTCTATTTATTAACGTTAGAAAATATTGAATTCAAAATATATTTTCTGTTTTTCTTTATGATTAAGTTTCTGTGCTCAAATTGATGAATTAATGTCTTCAGATCATGTCTGGACTATAATATTTATACATCTTGATTACATTCATTTCATTCATTCATTTTATTCCATAGATCTTACATGAGCAATGAAGCTTTAAGTTGTGGAACAAGTCAAAATTTTACAATATTACAATTACAATTTTTACAAATTTTTACAGTTTTGCAATTTAATAATTTTCTTCAATCTTTACAATTTTGTGCAATTTTTTACAATATTTTGGCGAGATGTAGCGAGATGAAGTGAGGTCCGAGGATTCGCCAAACGATTATCAAGTATTTGCCTTTTGGTTGGGGAAAACCCAACCAGGTAATCAAATCAAAGAAGGGTAACTTTTAACATTGTATCACTTAGGAATTTGTATTATATGACTTTCTCGTGTTAAATTCTATCGTACCTGGTTCTGAAGAAGGCCAATAACAGATCGAAACATGTAAACCAGGTACGATAGAATTTAACACGAGAAAGTCATATAATACATATTCCGAATATAATATTTATTTTAAATTTCTGAATGTATAAGAATTCCTATACCTCATTTGAGGAATGACACCACTGAAATGTTGATTTTGTAACAGCCTGTACACAAGTGTTAGAAGTCTGCAGGTGTTCAGGCCGCGACTTAGAGAAGTATGAATAACATATTTACTGGCTTTAAGGAACCCGCAGGTTCATTGCCATCCTCACATAAGCCCGCCATCGGTCCCTATCCTGAGCAAAATTAATCCATTCTCTACCATCATACCCACCTCCCTCAGATCCACTTTAATATTATCTTCCCATCTACGTCTCGGCCTCCTCAAAGGTCTTTTTCCCTCAGCCTTCCCAATTAACACGCTATATGCATTTCTGGATTCGCCCATACGTGCTACATGCTCTGCCCATCTCAAACGTCTGTATTTAATGTTCCTAATTATGTCAGGTGAAGAATACAATGCGTGCAGTACTGTGTTGTGTAACTTTCTCCATTCTCCTGTAACTTTGTCCCTCTTAGCCCCAAATATTTCCCTAAGCACCTTATTCTCAAACACCCTTAACATATGTTCCTCTCTCAAAGTGAGAGTCCAAGTTTCACCACTATAAAGAACAACCGGTAATATAACTGTTTTATAAATTCTAACTTTCAGATTTTTTGACAGCAGACTGGATGATAAAAGCTTCTCATCCGAATAATTACAGGCATTTCCCATATTTATTCTGCGTTTAATTTCCTCCCAAGTATCATTTATATTTGTTACTGTTGCTACCAGGTATTTCTACCTCTTCAAAGGATAAATTTCAAATTTTTTATATATGAATAACACTGCACAATAATGCAGAGAAGTGATCCCGGTATAATGTGTAAACTTAAAGACGAGATTATAATAAAACAATTGGAGTTTACATTTCATATATCTTCAGGAACGTAAGCGTCATGTAAACAAATTTCTGTTAGCACTGTTACGTAGTTTTAGGCCTACTGATGCATGCATGTGTTTCTGTACGCGAGAGAAAAAGAGGGAGATTGTTTGAAGTTACGCCCTATTATAATTTGTAGTATACCTACAATATTTGACTTATGTAAGGGCGGCAATGAACCTCCGGGTTCCTTAAAAGCCAGTAAGTAAGTAAGTAAGAACGTAGTATACCTACAGTTAAAACCCTATACAACTCGGTACGAAACATCTTGGATATGTATGTAACACTGTAAGAAACATACCCCCGAAAATACCTTTATTAAATTATCATATTCCGTTGTACTGCACCACGGTCAAGCTATAACGGGAGGAGAGGAGGTAAATGATGTCCCTCATAATCCCGTTATATGGGAATTCTATGGTTTTGCTTTGCCCTCCCTCCCTCCAAGCAAACGGTTCACTCTCCGCCTATGCCGACGGGAGAGTTAAGGTTTTTATGTCCAGGAGGAGTGGACTGGTTTAGGATGTAGTATGTTACCAATAATCAGGGTCCGAAGTCAATATTTTCTCCAAGAGGGAGACATTAAAATTAAAAGAAATCAGTAGTCATTATTTATTTTTAAGCCATGCAGTTTTGCTCGTCCGGTAAAACTGTGTTAAACATGGCCTGCGGCCGCATTTAGATGGTCATTATCATTGTTACGGGTTTCTAGAGACGAAGAAAACTAAATTTTCTTAGAAAAGCGGGTTCTCTCTTATTTGAGTCGACCCCTCAATTTACAATCTGTATTTACAATTTTATCAAAACTCAAATTTTCTTTACTACGTTCCTTTATATCACAAGATTAATTTACCAATAAATAACTAGGACCCAGGCAGGATCAGAAAAGACTACTAACCTTGCTAATTTGGTTTGGTTTCTTTTCATTATTTCTGTAACTTCTGTACGTTTCCGTGGTCGTTCTCTCTCTCTCTCCAACTCGTGATAGGTCTCTTCCATAATATTACGTTTACAAAATGCTCAATTAAAGCATCTAAATTCACTGATATTTATAAAAATAACACAGCACATGCAAGATACTCATCCACAACCCTATTCTACATAACAAGAAGTAGAGAAGCGGGAGGGAAAATCTGATCGGTGATTGGTCGAGAAGCGCTATACAACAGAAATCACAAGATCCAGTGGATCATGAGGCAGAAACAGGAACTTTGTCGCCCGTTTACTTAAGCATCATGTAAGAAATGTGAAAAATTAACCTCTAAATCATACCTGCACAAACAGCGCTCAACGAGCGCGCGCTCCTACAGAGCGGGAGAGCCGTGTTTACCGCTCGCCGAAACGGAGAGGAAGATACGTCAGAATGACATAGACTTGCAATAGGTAGAGAAGAGGGAAACGACCACTCAGTGGAGTGCAGAGTGGAGTGTAGGCCTATTCTCAGTAACTGTTTCACGTTGCTTACCTACTGCTACAGTACAGTATGGAGGAATCTAAGAGACGGAACATAACATTTAACGATTTACAGTTCGAACTTATTGATCTTCAATGTGACCTAAGGGCTAAGGATCGTTTGAATAATACTACTAGCCTGGTTGAGTTTTACAAGACTAAAACATTAGCAATAATATCCACGACTACACAGGCTGGTTGTGAAAATGATTGCTATGTTTGGCTTAACATTTATATTTGTGAGCAACTGTTTTCTATAATCAACTTTAATAAAGGCAGACATCGAACATCTGTAACTGTGTTTCATTACGATCAGTAGGCTACTGTTCCTTTCAGCTGCCAACAACATAAAACCTCGTTTTGATGTACTGATAAATACAAATATAACAAAATGATATTTTACATTTAAGTAGCTATAGAATTTGTATTATTTCTGTCAAAGAAATATTTCTTTATTAATTAATATTAGTCCAAGAGTGTTTTGCAAACACTGAATGGGAATTCTTTTCATAAACACTCGTAACAGTACTTCCTTTTGTTTATATTTTGTACGAGATCGCCCCTTCTTCCAGTCCACCCCTACACAGAGCGCAGCTAATATCTGCATTCCGCTCATGAGCTGTGAGCCGGCTCGGAGAGCGCAAACCTTATGCAGGCCTGCTCTAAATCATATTCTTCGCAGATAATCGCATGGGTATATAACGTTATCTCAATCTTTCATTATTTAGAGCATGGGAGTCATGACTCTATACGACTCATATGACAACTGAGGGAAAAATCAAAATAACCGATTCAGTACTTCTACAGAATGAGACCTAATAAACAAGGGAAACCATAATTAAATGAAGAAGACAATATGGTAATCCTGTGCATACATGATCTCATGATTTTATAACTTCTAATCTGTTAATTCCCCTTGTAACTACATTATGATCGCAGTGTAGAGTTGTTTGAAGTGATCTACTTTTAATTCAAGCATTACAGACGCAGTGATCTCTGTACGAATGCTACAGTAACAGAAAACACCCTTCGTTAGATCGGGGCCCGCCCCACATTGCTTGTTACTGCTAACGAACAGAACTGCTACTTCAATTTCTCCTTTCATTTATAGTTTAACAAGGGCACGTTTCTTTTGACATTATAAACCCCCAGCCGGCAGCAAGGGTTTCTCTTGAATGTCAGCTTTCGATCCGCAGAACTAAATGGCCTGAAAACCAATAACATGCACGAGTGTTCAGATTGATAACAGAAGTCAATTTTATAACCGCGTGACAACATGCAATCTTGTTTGTTCGAATTCAGCTCAGACATAATCCGCCTACGTGACGACTCATAAGTATATTATGCCCCAGCACAGACTCCTTTTGGCTCTTGCGAAGTGCACACAACACAAAGCTGATCAAACTGCAGTCCGCTCTAGCCGTTACTGTAATACACCATTGCAATCGATGGTGATAACTAAGGAGCGGACTCCTATGTAATTAAATATTATTTTTGCGTGTGATAAAACACAATTAACAAAGTAAAAAATTCCGAACATGAAGTTTCATGAAGCTTATTCCGTCGGATCCCGGCCAACTAGTCACTCATATCGAGTGCACCTAAGCACATGTGTGGACTTCGGTCCTGCGTTCATAGACATCTATGACGTAGTGCAGAGGGCGGCCACTAGAAGGAACCCAAGAGTTGGAGCTTAATCTGAGACGATTCTAACCGGCGTCGGAGTTGTATCCGGTGTGGCTTAGTGGATAAAGCATCAGCACGTAGAGCTGAAAACCCGGGTTCAAATCCCGGCGCCGGAGAGAATTTTTCTCCGTTCCATTACTCTTTCATCGTATGAAGTTTCAAGTTTAAAACCCGAATTTTATTTCACATAAATACACATATTTTCACAAAAGAATTATGTAAATACATATTTTCATGAAATCTATTATAAACACATAAATCTTGGAGTTTTTTTACTTAAATATTTTGTTTACAAGAACTTTTAAACATTTTAAAACTAAATCAATTATATCACTCAGAAGTACGTTATCTCTTTAAGAATTCTTGGTTGCTTCGTATTTTCAACCGCTGTCTGGTGTATCCGTAATACATTTTTGTAATACTTTCGCCTCAAGTTCTGAGAACTTGTAGGCAGCATATCAATGTTATTATTAGAGAATAAATTAACATGAACAAGGAGGAGAGATTTTGCAACACATAATTAGGAATGTTTATTGTTGCTGAAGATGATTTCATTCCGCGCTTTGTTTGTGAAACACAACAGATAAGAGCCTCTCGCTAATGTCTATCAAGTGAGGCAATACGTCTTGTTGTGATTCCCTGTTACCCGGCTTCGTCAATCGATATCCTTCAAGATATACTGAAAGATGGTTCTTTAAAAACGATTTAGCTTTCCTATTAGCAAATCTAAGCTTTTTGTGAGACACCATAAAAAACTCGAAACATCCAAAAACCTGTTGTCTGAAACAAGGAGGTGCGTGCCGTGAAAATTAAACTAGACTCGCTACCAGGTTCAGAAGTACAACTAAGGGACAAATTCCAGAATGTGTTTGGGAAAAACAGTGGATATAAAAAAATGTGTGAAGTTGCTCAAATATTGGAGGGTGTGCTTGTAGGTGAAATTGACGGTGTTTGCGTTTGTGACATTGCTGTCTTTAAATATGCACGTCTGACGTCCAGTGATATGGAAAGATCGTTTTCACAGTATAAGTCGTCGTTCAGAGATAATCGGCATGCATTTGTGATGGAAAATTTGGAGATGATCTTTGTTGTTCACTGCAATTCTCGGCCAACTACTAGCACTCAAGTGTGGTTGGTGAGTACCTAGTAACATTTTTTTTCCAAACTAAGTAAGGTATTTTTGTCATATTTAAAATATATATATATATTTTTTTATTTTTAGCAAATATTTTCGTACTTTTTAGCACATAAAAATAAATATATTTAAATTTTTTAGCACATAAAAATCCGCCCCCTAGTGATAACATAAAACAATAGCTAATACTCATCAAATCATCACCATGTATAATAGGCCTATCGTTTTATTGAAATATACGTACTTCTAATCAAATCGAACATTAGAATTTAAATAACAGAAGGCAATCGACTTCAAATAATCCGATCCACCTTAGATGTTGTTCAGAGTACTAAGCAACCTGCTTTATAAAAAGATCGTATAGAGATTTTTAATGCAGATTGTCATGAAATTTCTTTATAATCTCTCTCTTCTTGTGTTTCATAGTAACATTAAAATTATTAAAAATATCGATAATTATTGTAAAATTAAGCACAACTTCGATTCACGTCTATTTCTTGCACTTATTTCAGATTAATAAGCACTTAAAATTATGTGAAACATAAGGTATCGTAAAAATGATCGTAATTTTATTTTGAGTATTAAAATATTTGTTTCTATTAATGGAATAAATGGATGGATGGCCAAGAGACAGACCGACAGATCAGGAGACACAGACAGACAGTCCGACAGGCCAAGAGACAATCTACAAACAAAGAACTCAAGAGACAGACCGACAGGCCAAGAGACAGAAATAATAATAATAATAATAATAATAATAATAATAATAATAATAATAATAATAATAATAATAATGATGATGTATTTAATCTGGCACAGCTAAGGCCAGTAGGCCTTCTCTTCCGTCCAGCCAGACTCTAATTCTAATAGAAATACAATTGGTTACATAGTTATTACTTTAATATCTAGACCATAAAACAACATGAAAGTAAATAATGAAAGTTGGATAAGTAATGTTAGTGTGACATTAATAAACATTGGTAATAAATAGTTCTAATAATAATAATAATAATAATAATAATAATAATAATAATAATAATAATAATAATACTGATAGATCAAGAGACAGACAGTCCGACACACAAAGAAATCAAGAGACAGACCAACGGATCAGGAGGGAGACAGACAGACCAAGAAATCAAGAGACAGATATTCCGTCAGGCCAAGAGACAGACAGTCCGACAAGCCAAGAGACTGACCGACAGACCAAGAAATCAAGAGACAGACATTCCGACAGGCCAAGAGACTGACCGACAGACCAAGAAATCAAGAGACAGACATTCAGACAGGCCAGGAGACAGACAGTCCGACAAGCCAAGAGACTGACCGACAGACCAAGAAATCGAGAGGCAGACAGACGAACAGACCAAGAGACAGACAGTCCGACAAGCCAAGAGACTGACCGACAGACCAAGAAATCAAGAGACAGCTAATGCGACAGGCCAAGAGACAGACATTCCGACAGGCCAAGAGACTGACCGACAGACCAAGAAATCAAGAGACAGACATTCAGACAGGCCAGGAGACAGACAGTCCGACAAGCCAAGAGACTGACCGACAGACCAAGAAATCGAGAGGCAGACAGACGAACAGACCAAGAGACAGACATTCTGACAGACTAAGAGAATGACATTCCTACAGGCCAAGGGACAGACATTCCGCCAGGACGAGAGGACATTCCGAGAGGCCACGAGACAGACATCTCGAAAGGCCAAAAAGCAAGAGACAGATAGTCCGACAGACCAAGAGACAGACAGTCCGACAGAGCAAGAGACAGACATTCCGACAGGCCAGGAGACAGACATTCCCACAGGCTAAGAGACAGACATTCTGACAGGCCAAAAAGCAAGAGACAGACAGTCCGACAGACCAAGAAATCGAGAGACAGAGAGTCCAAAAGACCAAGAGACATATATCGAGGGACAGACAATATTCAACCCACCAAGTGGTAGGCATTTCTATGTAGCCTACATACTGCTGATCCATTATACGAGTATTAAAATTATGATCCATCCTTCGTAGTACGTTCAGTATCAGTCATAATATTTGAAAATAACTTTAAAATAGCACATAAATTTATAGGAACATGACTATCATAAATAGCGATCAGGCAATCGGAAATTTGCCTTGGGCTTTTTACCCAGAGGCAGAATTCTTTGTAATATCTCAAATCTAATATAAAAACCTCTCTTGCAAGAAAAGGCAAGTTAAGGACTTACATTATTGTATTGGCAAATATTAGAATCAGACTATGACTATTGGAAGCCGAATGTCGATCTCTATGTTTATATATCTTAGAACTTACTAGGCTTATACATCTATGGAATATTGAATTAAAACACAAAATTATCACAAAAAAGAACAATAGCCTATCGTCTATATCAATCCTATGACTAACGTAAGTAACCTTTATGTAATTGAAACAGCAATTTTAAACAAATGTGTAGAAGCAGTTTAACATATTCTACACGCAAAAGGAGACTAATGTAATAGGAAAATAATAAGTCATGAAAACGAGAATGTTCACAAAAATGCCTCACTGCATTAACTTATAATAATAATAATAATAATAATAATAATAATAATAATAATAATAAATAATAAATAATAATAAATAATAATAATGATTTATTTCAGCTGGCAGAGTTAAGGCCGTAAGGCCTTCTCTTCCACTCAACCTGCGAAAAGTGTATATAACTTACATATGCATGAACTTACAAAGAATTCAACAATTTGATTTAGATGAGAATTACATGCACACAAGAGTTATTTACGAATTAAACAACAAAACACTATGAACTATTAATTAAACACTGAGATAAATTGTGTAGCAGAATTAATCTGAAATACATAAAATGTTAATATATTTCAAATAAAATTAGATAATAGAAAGAGATTATTATGAGAGAATTTTGAAAATAGAGCACTATCAGGATGATGTCTAAAGAAAGAAGTAACAATGTAGTCAGTGATAGTTTAAATCAGTATGATTGGAGTGAAATGCTAATAAGGTTATCTTTGAAGCTGTTCTTAAAGGTGTTTATTGTCTTGCAGCCCCTAATACTTTGTGACAAGGAATTCCATTCACGCGAGGTGGATACTGTAAAAGATGATGAATAACAAGATGTTCTATGAAGAGGTATACTTAGCGTGCCACAGATAAGTGATCTGGTATTTACGTCGTGATTGGAGTATAGATAAGGGAACAGAGACGAAAGGTAATTTGGTGTTGAAGTGTGCAGAATTCGAAAGAATAAAGACAAAGAGTGTAAAGTTCTGCGCTCCTTAAGTCGGAGCCACGAAAGACATGCGAAGGACTGTGATATGTGATCATATCGTCGGATGTTGCACATGTATCTGACGCACATATTCTGATCTCGCTGTAACTTGAATGACAGTTCAGAACTTAGGTCACTTAACAAAACGTCACAATAATCGAAGTGCGGCATTACTAGGGTTTGTACTAGGATAAGTTTTAGTTACTGGGGTAAGAAGTTTCTCAAGCGACTCAAATAGTGAATGAAGGAACATATTTTTTTTATCGTTTCTTTAACTTGAAAATTCCAACTTAGATTATTATCAAAAAAGAAGCCAAGATTTTTTACGACAGATGAATAAGGGATTAGCGTGTTGTTACGGGTAACAACTGAAAGATTGCTGTTATTAAGAGAGTTAACTAAACGCTTATGTCCAATAATTATAGCTTGAGTCTTACTTGGATTAAGTGCGAGTCCGAAATTGGCCGCCCAAGTGGAGACAGTGGCTAGGTCACAATTTAACTTGTCAGTCGATTCATTGATCGTATTGGGTCTGTATCTCAAGTAGCTGTACTTGCATACACCCAAGAAGTGCAGTTTAACGGTAAGTGAATACACAATCACTGTTTTAAATCCCGTCTCGGACATTAATGAGTTCGTGGTCAGTGTAACACCCTGTGTTATCCATTTCGCGTGGCGTCAGGAATTTCTAGTGTAGGTGTAACTCTTATAGTATGGGCTTAAGATCCACCCAGTTATTGTTGTGAAACATCTTCAACAGATATAGTGTTTATTATCAGTTTAAAAGCCCTCTTTCTTCTTAATCTCAGGCAAAGAAGGAATGTAATTAGCTATTCTATTTCCAAGTTTTTCCGTAACTTAATTACACTTTTTCTTGTCTCATAATTACGATAGCACACTTCGGCCAATAGCAGCATTAGAAAGAAAACGTAATTAATTCAGCGAGACCCGTGAATGAAAAATAGCTCAAGGGTAAGAATCTGTTAATTAAAAGAAGATGAATTACAGAAGAGCTAAATTGCATACAGTCCAAGAGGATTTTTTTCAATGTAGCGAACTCCAAATACCGTCGTAACACACTGTAACGAATTTATTTCAAATGAATCTACACTGCCACAGAATTTAAAGCTTGAATAGTTTTAATATTAGTTGTATAGAAATTTAATTAGTATCCGTAGAAAGCAGTGATATGTCGGATGTGTTTTTAGTATGTTGCGTTGTTAGTTACTCGTACATGGCTTATCAAAAAGTCACTAATTAAAGAATATATATACAATGTGTACACTGATTATTAATATTACATTATCCAATAAAAAGGTATGTATTACAAGAACTGAGCTTGTTCAGGTAAAATTTCTTCTTTGTTATACATAGTGTCTCACAAGGGAAGGATTTCGGCTCGAACAGGAATTTCGTATCCAAAATTTGTATACAGGCCCATCTTTACATCTCTGTAAAGTTCCCAAAAGCATTAGTTTGTGTAATGTGTGGTTTGTCTGTTAGAGCACTGTACAAGTTTGGGGGGGGTGAGGAGAGCACTGCACAAGTTAAGGGGATGGGACACCTTTCCCGTAAGCCTAGCCTAGCCTAGAAGCTAGAGCGAGTGGTAAAATGTCTAGAGCCCATTTAAGAACATTTTTCTCCAACGTTCTTTCTGAAAATATTGCAGCTAATCAAAAATGTACATTGTTGTGTGAGTCATTGAATGCGCACAAGGACAAAATCTTAATAAATGAATCATTCAAAGGCTATGACATGGAATGTATGATCATTCCACCTAAAAAAACTAAATATTTCCAGCCTCTGGATATCTATTTCCTTAAACAATACAAAATATATGCTCGGAGGATAACAGATTACATAAGGACTCTTGCTGAGAATCCAGAACTTAACTTGGAAAATCGAGTGTTTATAATGAAAATGCCCTCTGTTGTTCATAACCAGTTGTCTGCTCCAGTATACCGCCCTATGCTTCAGTATTCCTGGCAGTCAGCTGGCTACGTGAATCCTGAACAAGTCTCGGACTTCAAAAATTTAATTCAGGTAGCATTTGATTTTTGAGCACTGGAGTGTGATTCAGAAGATTGTTCAGGTGTTGCTTCTGCGTGTTGTGCTTATTGCTCTGCTCCATGCTGTTTCATGCATTTTGTAGAGAATCCTCATGTACATTTTTAAAGAAGTGTATTGACCAATACCAACCAAACGAAGAGTTACACAAATGAATGCTTTTACGGTCTTCATCACCATTGTGAGGAAAGCTTCTGTACAAATTTTAACCAGAAATTACTGTTCGAGCCGAAACTCTTCCCTTGTCAGAAGTCCATACAGTTCATTTCAGACATGACGAAGAGACCAAAACAAACAATTTGTGTCACACAGATTAGGGTCGACGTGGCCCACTACACGGCGTTAGAATCAATAGTGCTGTTAGTTCAGCTGATAGGCTATAGGTGAATGAGCTATCAGAAACAGAACTTTTTCATGATGGTTAATATACGAATTTACAGGCACGGAATTTCATCTTAGACTAAAACTTATCCTCCCATTTCATACCCATTGGCGACTTAGCCACGGCAGATGATAAAGTCACAGGACAGGTCTTGCACGCTGTTTGGTTCCATCTTGCTTCCAGTCCGTCTCAACGGTCAAACATAACTCCTCCTCCTACAAGAAACCTTCCTCCTTTACTGGCGGTATGGCAACGCATGTGGTTGCAGTATGATAATGTTCGTGCGTTTTTGGACAATGACTTTCTAGATAGGAGGATTGGTCGTAGCGGACGTATTGCTTGGCCACCAAGATCTCCTGGACTCACCAGGCTGGAGTTTTTCTTAAAGGGTCAATAGGTACCGGTATATTCTTGTACGCCACTCTTGTAAATGATGAGAATGGCCTAAGAAACAGAATTTTGGCCACAGCGGATTCGATACATGATATCCCCAGAATCTTTGAGAGAGTCCGACAGGCAATGGTCGTCGTTATAAGCTCTGTTCAGGGTTAACTGTTACTCACTTTGAGCACATCCTAACTTGTACAGGGTGAGCAGTAAACAGTTCTATCCAGCAAGCTGTCGTGTTTCACATGAAGCATTGCTCCAAACTCTAACGCCGACTAGCGGGCTAAGGGCGCGACGCCGACCTTAAGTTGTCTGACAAAAAATGTTTTGTCCTCTTCTATCACTCTTTAAATTTAATGCACAGACTTCTGTGACACACTGTATATCTGCCCATCAAAGGAAAACCTATTATTATACGACTAAACCGTTAACAAAAAAATTGCCAGAGTTTTGTTTTGATAACATTGTTGGCCCTCTTCGCCATTTACACAGCGCGTGGTTTACAACATGTATGCTCCAGTGCATGTGACTCATTTAAATATTGTCATATTTCTGAGACTTGTGAATCAGACCTAGGAACCATCCAACCACATTCACTCTACTATATTTATCTTCAATTCTTTAATTTATTTTTTCATTAATCTTCAATTTGCCTATTATGTCTTATGTCGCCAAGAAAATTTAACTTAATTTATCTTCAGTTCTTTAATTTATGTTGTGAATCAGGCCTAGAAACCGTCCAACCACATTCACTCTAGTGTATTTATCTTCAATTCTTTAATTTATCTTTTCATTAATCTTCAACTTCCCTATTATGTCTTATGTTGCCAAGAAAATTTAACTTAATTTATCTTCAGTTCTTTAATTTATGTTGTGAATCAGGCCTAGGAACCGTCCAACCACATTCACTCTACTATATTTATCTTCAATTCTTTAATTTATTTTTTCATTAATCTTCAATTTGCCTATTATGTCTTATGTTGCCAAGAAAATTTAACTTAATTTATCTTCAGTTCTTTAATTTATGTTGTGAATCAGGCCTAGGAACCGTCCAACCACATTCACTCTACTATATTTATCTTCAATTCTTTAATTTATTTTTTCATTAATCTTCAACTTGCCTATTATGTCTTATGTTGCCAAGAAAATTTAACTTAATTTATCTTCAATTCTTTAATTTATGTTGTGAATCAGGCCTAGGAACCGTCCAACCACATTCACTCTACTATATTTATCTTCAATTCTTTAATTTATTTTTTCATTAATCTTCAATTTGCCTATTATGTCTTATGTTGCCAAGAAAATTTAATTTAGTTTATCTTCAATTCTTTAATTTATTTTGTGAATTAGGCCTAGGAACCGTCCAACCACATTCACTCTAGTATATTTATCTTGAATTCTTTAATTTACCTTTTCATTAATCTTCAACTTCCCTATTATGTCTTATGTTGCCAAGAAAATTTAATTTAATTTATCTTAAATTATTTAATTTATGTTGTTAATCAGGCCTAGGAACCGTCCAACCACATTCACTCTACTATATTTATCTTCAATTATTTAATTTATATTTTCATTAATCTTCAACTTGCCTATTATGTCTTATGTTGCCAAGAAAATTTAACTTAATTTATCTTCAATTCTTTAATTTATGTTGTGAATCAGGCCTAGGAACCGTCAACCACATTCACTCTATTATATTTATGTTCAATTCTTTAATTTATCTTTTCATTAATCTTCAACTTCCCTATTACGTCTTATGTTTCCAAGATAATTTAACTTTATTTATTTTCATTTCTTTAATTTATTTTTGTGAATCAGGCCTAAGAACCGTCCAACCACATTTACTCTACTATATTTATGTTCAATTCTTTAATTTATCTTTTCACTAATCAACTTGCCTATTATGTCTTATGTTGCCAAGAAAATTTAACTTAATTAATCTTCAGTTCTTTATGTTGTGAATCAGACCTAGGAACCGTCCAACCACATTCACTCTACTATATTTATCTTCAATTCTTTAATTTATCTTTTCATTAATCAACTTGCCTATTATGTCTTATGTTGCCAAGAAAATTTAATTTAATTTATCTTAAATTATTTAATTTATGTTGTGAATCAGGCCTAGGAACCGTCCAACCACATTCACTCTAGTATATTTATCTTCAATTCTTTAATTTATCTTTTCATTAATCAACTTGCCTATTATGTCTTATGTTGCCAAGAAAATTTAATTATTTAATTTATCTTCAATTCTCTAATTTATGTTGCCGCGATCCTTACGCGGGTGACTGAAATGAATGCGGGCGATTCATCTTCCAGATCCCGGTAACCGCGGTATCAGCGACGCGATAAAATGCCGTAAAGTTTTGTTTGGATCTCGCTGTATATTGAGATACTTTTGTTCAGTTTTATACTAGGATTTACCTCTGCTTTCCATATTGTTGTAGTGTCAGCTACATAAATGCTGAAAAGCATAGGCGACAAACTACAGCCTTGCTTAATTTCCTGGCTTGTTATTATTTCCTCTGATTTTAGTGAACTTGTAAGAATAGGCCTACATAAATAATTGGGAAATTAGTACAACATTCCTCTTCTTGAGGCCAATTAGAACTTCACGATGATGTCCATAGAACACAAAGATTGTAAGATGAAGAACAAGAAAGGAAACTAGTGAATCCCAGTATACTTGAAGAATTCATAGGAGGTTATATTTCGTGTATTAACTCTCAAAACAGATTTCCTTTCCTCTTACAATGTAGCAAGAACGAATTTCCTAGAAACAGCATACCGGTTCAGACTGACGTTTGCTCCTTGAGAGTTAGTGGCACAGAAGAGAGTGAGATCTTTTGTTTTATACATGTGAAGCTGCAATGAAAATCATAACAGTGAGTGACGGACAGCTAAATAAACGATCAACTTCAACTTGACTTGGAATATATTATTACTTTGTTCAATGATACTGATTAATTCAAACACTATTTTCTAGTAAAGCACCAACATGTTTTAGAATTCAACATTCCTTTCTTTAAGAGGTTACATACACCTTTCACAATTAAAAATATATCATCTTCTATAAATGTTATTCCTCCATATCTTTAAGCCCAAGTTTGATGGAAATTTATGTGTTTAAAGTCAGTCATGAATCAATAGCGAACAATGACAGTTGAGTTTAACTGAGCTCCATAGAGCAATATTAATAGATGCAGATCTACCTTGGAAAGAATGAACATATTTTTAATTGGTTATTTTATGACGCTTTATCGACTGCTAAGGTTATCTAGCGTCTAAACGAGATGAAGGTAATAATGCCACCGAAATGAGTATAGGGTACAGCGCCGAAAGTTACATTTGCTCTTAAGGTTAGGTACAGCTTACAGCAGTAAAATTTTGGAAATATTCAAAATTTTTTTCCTCCAATACTGTATCTTGTACAATAGTGAAAATTAGTATGTGTAAAACACTGTCCTTCTGCTATAAGAAAAAAATTATTTTTACGGGTTGAAAAAATATTTACATTTTTTTTTTAATTCAGTTCACTGTGCAGTGATAAAGCGGTTCCCACAAAACTAAAAAAACTATCCAACATTCTGTGATGACATTTTTGTGTAATGTGTAACATTTACAATATGATGTAAGATCACTTCTCTACCTTTGATTGTCTGATAAAATAAAATAATTTTAAAAAATGGTCAAATATCAGTATTTTCTTCTATCATAAAATAAAAATATATATTATTTATTAAGGAATGTATTTGAAAAAGCATGATATTGTAAACATGAGTTTCAGCAATAAAATGAAAGAGAGAGAACGTGAAAAAGTTAACAAGTTTATGAGTTATGAGGGAAAAGCTCCATCACTGCACAGTGAACTGCCACCATTTTGAATTTTGAAAAAAAAAATAGAAATAATTTGTTTTAATCTTAAAAATATTTTTTCCAGATAGCAGAAGCTCAGTGTTTTACACATACCAATTTTCTTTATTGTACAAAATACAGTAATGGAGGAAAAAAAATGTTTAATATTTCCAAAAATGTTACTACTCTAAACTGTACCTAACCCATTAATGGATTGGCGGGGAAATCCCGGAAAAAAGCCTCAACCACGTAACTTGTCCCAACTAGGATTTGAACATGGGTCCGCTCGTTTCAAGGTCAGATGAACATGTTTGTACAGGGCAGACTACTTGTGCTTCCATTATAACTGAACGATTTACAGAGTTTCCTACAACCTCTGTTTTTCTGTCCTGCACCTTTTCACAATCGTTTAATTTAAATCCGAAACAGACACCGGCGTAGCTCAGTCGCTTAAGGCGCTTGCCTGCCGACCCGGAGTTGCGCTCGGGCGTGAGTTTGATTCCACAACAGCGTGGCAAATGCTTGTCAGTGAATCAAGCGAACGTTCAAGCGAACGTCAAGCAGTCTTGAACCGTCAAAGTTGCTTATACCAGACTGAACTTTTATGTATAAACAATCAGTTAGCCCAGTGATTCCCAATCTTTTTTGACTGGCGACACACTTTACTGAACGCCCACGATAACGCGACACACTTATTTGATTTTAATAATAATAATAATAATAATAATAATAATAATAATAATAATAATAATAATATTTTTCTGGAGAAAATATTTATAAAACATATTATAACATTTTATAGCGGACAGGGAGATAATTACTGTTCACTGCACGAGAATTTTGTCGTTTTTAACCTCATTTTCGTCCAACTAAGACTTTCAAGATCTAAGCGGAATTCAAAGAAAAATTATACTAAAAACATAGTTATTCACACATATTTCGGTTCCATGATGAAAAATGCAACAAAAAGGTGTCCAAACGCCGTTCCAGCGTGTTCCGCCAGAAAAAAAAAGCACTGATAACAACTTCTATGTAGTTTCGGATATCCAGTGTTGTAGATAGGTTGGTGTTAACACGCAATCGAAAATTGTAAAAGAACAAGCAGCAACTTGAGTGGCATTAGAAAAAAAACAAAGATATGTGTCAAAAATCCCAACCTATCTATGTAGATATTGGATAAAAAAATGCATTATCGTTTTTGAAAACTTGCCTATTTAAATTGATGTGAAGTCTGCGCTTGGTGAGTTGCACAGAGTTTCTATATACGTGGCCTTATGTTGAAAAACTGAACTGAACATTGTTGCAGGTGTTCACGTTTCATTGGTAAAGTCTCTCTAAAAATAAAATATATCATATCAAAGAATTCATTGCAAATAAAAATGCGTTGTAAAGGGACTTTCTGGATTGCATAAAATTTATTTTTGAATTCCAAAATTTCGCGACACATTCGAAGGAGCTGCGCGACACACCGGTTGGGAACCTCTGAGTTAGCCTGTATGATACATCATCTGTACCTTTCAGTGTATAATAATACGTTCCAGAATCTTTATTTAATTACTAGATTCTTAGTAATAGGCTAGGAGTGTTTTTTTTTTTTCGTATGTGAGACCAAGTGCACAATCTCAAATAAAAGCTTATTAACACTTTATTTAACCTTGTGTTTAATGTTTCTTAGAAAGGCAAATTTATTTGAGATTTTTTGTACTTATATAATTAAAGGTAATAACTGATAATAGAGCCACAACATTTTGATAACTATGATACTGTTTTGTTTTGTCTTTTTTTATCAATTAAACATCTCTAATGTTATTTATATCAATTATGTATGCTATTCAAAGGTACGAAATCTTTCAACTTCGACCAAATGCTATTTCGAGAATGATGAGCGAGACTCGAAGCGCACGAGAATGACGAGACGAGACTCGAAAGACAAATGCAACGAACACAGCGAGCGAGAGCGGCAGTTAGTTTTGTTTATATCTAATTCAGACGCTAAATAACCTGAGATTTTGATACAGCGTCATAAAATAACCTACTAAAGAACACTCAAAAGGCTGGACTCCACTGCACTAGCCATTTCGCGAACGATTTACCGCGTCCGTATATTTTTACACTGCAGGACGACGAAGAATTCCGCTCATGTTTGGCGCGAGAAAGGTTTTAATTGCAAAACTAGTTTGATACGACATCTCTTCAAGTTGTAATATTGTTGAGATGTAGGTTAAGCTCTTGGGAGGTGGATCGATACCCGGGGGGTAACTAATTTTCCTCGCCAGCTAAAAATTAAAGCACTGCCTCACCAGTCGAAACGAAAGCGGACTGGAATGACTGACTTTGTCTGTTGCGAGACAGGCAGGCAGGGAAAACACATCTCGGCCTGCCCCTGCACTACGTGTTAAATGCATTATTAAAATTTCCCTCCTCGCACTGTTACATAGCCCCACAGTACGGTCCGCAAAGCGCGTGCTACTGCTTCGCTAATTGGATTATCCATTCCAAGCTTTTCCATATTTGATTTTCTAACTTTATAGAAAAAAAAGTCTCTCGTCGCGTACATCTCTGACGTGCAGTTATAGCGAAGTGGAAAAATATGTGAAGAAATTCATACACATCACGCTTAATATTAAATAATTTATTTTGGAACGTTGGTTAAATGTCAGAGTCGTTTTCAGCTGGAGCCATATTAACTCCAGCACCCGTTTTCTCGCCCGCATGAAATAATTCCCTCCTCGCTGAAATGACTTTTATGGACAATCCAAACTTTCCATGACGGTCATCCCGATGAGAAATTCTACGACGGAATGCGCAGTTTGAAAGAAGCGACTAGCTCCATACTTCAATATCGATTTACTTGGAAATTTAACCAATTGAACCACAATTTATTTTTCTGAGGAAAATTTATATATGAGTAGTTTACTGTCAAAGACGGACATCTGTCGTCTCCATAGTTTTGATCTGGAGGCACTTTTTTGTTTCACAGTGTTCTTTGTAGTATTTTAAAACAATTTATTTTTATAAATGTAGTGTTAGAGTTTGTATATAGTTTCACCATAACTGAAAAAAGCATGAAAAAATGTATAAGACTCCACATTATCTCAATTTTATCTGAAGGTCAGATGTCCGCTTTTGATATTAAGCTACTCATATGTACTTTGAACATTAATTGACAATAAATCATTAATGGTTCGACCAATTTTCATAAATTAGGGCTTTATCAGTTAAGACTCATTCACAATGAAAATTAAACATAGCGTAAGCGTTAACTTAGGAATATAAACGTTAGGGTAAAATCAAGAAGTCATATCATCATTCACGATGGAAACATAAACATAACAGCAAACATAGCTACTTGGTAACCATGGAAACATAACAACGACGCCATTTCCTCATATTCTGTCGTATACTTCAGCGCTCCACGATTGTGTTCTTTTTGCAAATCACGTAAGCATAAGCATGAAAGTTTGGAGTTTGCAAACTTTCATGTTAACGTGTTACGGTAATGTTTATGTCAATGCTTATGTGAATCATTATGAATGATCCCATTTGGTAGCCTGGGCGCAAACTTCTGTGTTTATGTTACGGTTATGTTTAATTTTCATTGTGAATGGGCCTTTAATCTTCCAACATTCCATCGTAATGTATTGTATTTTTTTGTATTTATTTATTAACTTATTTATTTATTTACACTGCAAGTGGACAAGCACCCGGTATCAGTGGTATACACAATATAGCTACGCTTACATTTTACATTTTTGGCTGTGATGTCTGTACTTGGCTATTTTGATTTGTTTTTATTTGGTATATTTCATTTATATTTCTATTTTTTTATTTAGGTGGTATCTATTTTTTTAAATTTGTAATTAAACTTGTATCTGTTTTACCTCTTTTTTCGTGTTGTATGCAATATGTTTTTTATCTGTACAGTCTGTTGTAATTGGGGCTTTGCCCTGTTATGTATGTATTTATTCACACTGCAATGGGTATACACCCGGTGGCAGTGGTAACTAATTACACTCAATAATGACAATAATAAACTTATTAATTAAAAATACAATTAATGATAATACTAATAATAATAATAATAATAATAATAATAATAATAATAATAACAACAACAACAGGGAATATACTAAATTAAATGAAACGATCACTTAAAATAACATTTGAAATATTCTAATTTGTATCTTAAAACTAAGATCGGACTAAACCCCACGAGTATGATATGTTCATATCTGCACAAGTACCTTTCAACATTACACTCATTTCGCAGTCAACTCACTCACTGCACTGGAACTACGACACATTTCACTGATTCTATCCTGATTTCACTAACACTTCAAAAACATTTCACTGTTCAAATTCTTTGGACTGCCACTATAAACTATAAAGCTTCACTGACAGGAACACGTTTCACTTACACAGCACACTTCACTGACACGACATACTTCTTCACTGATACAACACACTTCACTGACACAACATAATTCTTCACTGATACAACACTTCAATAACAACATATCATTTACACCCTTTAAGTACTGTGTATAATTACCGTCTATTAGTAAGGTCCTTAAGCCTATTTTTAAATACATTTTTGGTTGTTGGTAAAGCCTATAGCAAGTCTTCAGGTATGGACATAAATAGATAAATAGATAAATAAATAAATAAATAAATAAATAAATATGAACAATACACAATACAATAATTAGATACGCAATACAAAAAGAACACACAATACAATTATACACAATAATTACAATTAATAATAATACATAAAATAACCTAATTAATATGTGAACCTATATTTACATTATAACCTACACATGTATAGGCCTTACACGAGTTTTACATTGATACTGATAATAATCTTTCACTTTACTCTCATCTCACTCACTGTACTGGCACTATGACACATTTCACTGACACTATAGAACACATTTCATTGACCTATAAATTATCACAGATCGGAACTATTCACTGCACCGTAAAATCATAACTTCACTGACTCACCACGCTACACTGATACAAGAGTTCAAATAAGACAAATAATTACACCCTTGTTCATATTTATAAACAGGATCACATTTAAACTAAACATTTCTAGTCAAACCAAGGGAGTAACTCGGCAGGCTAAATAAATACATGTCACCTTAAAAAATAAATGTCACCTTAATTTTAATTTACACTTTACACGCAATTTTTAAAGTAGTCTTGAATCTCCTTAAGGAAGGACAGCCCTCAAAAGCCGCTGTAGGTAGGTCATTCCAACCATTTATAGTTATATTTAAAAATGAGAATTTACCTACATCCGTTTTCTGTTTCCTACATTTGATTTTAAAATCATGATCGTTCCTAACATAGTACATTGGCTTCTCTAACCGAGCCGTTATGTCTACCCATGCTTTCTGACCTAGATGTGCCCTTTACAATGATGTTATTCTAGTTTTTCTACGTTTGTTTTCCAATGTTTTCCATAATAAGTTCTTTTATCGTATAATTTACGTCTTTTCTTTTATCTTCAAAAAATTTAGCCGCCCTATACTGGATTAAAAAGTAAAATAAATATTGTTTATTAAAATTATAAAAATAGGTCTGCATCTACCTGTCTTGTCAAATTCCAGGCATGCCATAGAACCATTTATTTAACATGGGCCCCACCCTATCCATATCCTCAGACGAGATACTGTACCGCAGCGGGCCTTACTTATCTCTGGTATGTAGTTAAAGTGATGTGGAAAAATTAGTAAAGAAATTCATACATATCACGCTTAATATTAAATAATTTATTTCGAAGCGATGTCTTAACGTTACAGAGTCGTTTTCAGGTCGAGCCATAATAACTCTAGGATCCGTTTTTTTCCCGGTCTATACGTCAGCATGATGTAATTCTTTTCTCGCTGAAATGACTTGTATAATATAATATGTTTTATTTAACGACGTTCGCAACTGCAGAGGTTATATCAGTGTCGCCGGATGTGCCGGAATTTTGTCCCGCAGGAGTTCTTTTACATGCCAGTAAATCTACTGACATGAGCCTGTCGCATTTAAGCACACTTAAATGCCATCGACCTGGCCCGGGATCGAACCCGCAACCTTGGGCATAGAAGGCCAGCGTTATACCAACTTGCCAACCAGGTCGACTGACTTGTATAGACATTCCAAGCTTTTCATGAAGGTCTGCCGATGAGAAATTCTATGCAGAAATGCACGCTGGTTCGAGTCCTCATGGAAAATGAAATAGCTCACGGAATCTCGACCAGTGTATGGAACCGGTGCCCACACATCATCGTGATGAATTTGGGGAGCTACGCCTACGATAGGTAGCGAAATCGTTCACCTCTGTTGAGGCATACGAATGTGAGGTCAGCATCCGGCTGGGCTGTTCGCACAGACTTACTTACTTATTTACTTACTTACTCGCTTTTAAGGAACTCGGAGGTTTATTGCCGCCCTCCCATAACCCCGCCATTAGTCCCTATCCTGAGCTAGATTAATCCAGTCTCTATAATCATATTCCACCTCCCTCAAATCCATTTTAATATTATCTTCCCATCTACGTCTCGGCCTCCATAAAGGTCTTTTTCCCTTCGACCTCCCAATTAACATTCTATATGCATTTCTGGATTCGCCCATACGTGCTATATGCCCTGCCCATCTCAAACGTCTGGATTTAATGTTCCTAATTATGTCAGGTGAAGAATACAATGCGTGCAGTTCTGTGTTGTGTAACTTTCTCCATTCTCCTGTAACTTCATCCCTCTTAGCCACAAATATTTTCCTAAGCACCTTATTCTCAAACACCCTTAACCTATGTTCCTCTCTCAAAGTGAGAGTCCAAGTTTCACAAACATAAAGAACAACCGGTAATATAACTGTTTTATAAATTCTAACTTTCTGATTTTTCGACAGCAGACTGGATGATAAAAGCTTCTCAACCGAATAATAACAGGCATTTCCTGTGTTTAATTTCCTCCCGAGTCACAGACGGACGGGTCTATTACGGAAATCTTAATACGAGACTAATTTTATGTTATATGAAATGTTATTGTCACTTAAAAGAACTAAATGTGAATCGGAAGAGGAATTTATTGTTTTTGAAGTTTGACAATCATTTCACATTATCGCTATTGCGATTTTACGTGTTATGGCCAGACAAATAGGCCAGGAAGTTCCTTTTCCATCGAAAACTGTACTAATATGTACTATCAGATGTGTGTATAACCAACTACTACAATGTTAATTTTCAATGCATATATCAATGGCTCAGAATTAGACTGTTCCAAGTCCATTTTACTATTTGTTTTTTTTCAAGAGAGCTATTTTAGAAATACCTCGTCTCTGGAATTCGTTACCTAATGGCGTCAGGGACTACCGGACTTTATCACAATTTAAAATTAAATTGGAAAATTTTGTCTTATTTAATGCTTTTTAGATATTGCTAGAAGTGTTGATTTGTGTTTTTACTCTAGATTAAAATCGCAAGTTTCTTGTTTATGTTAGTTAATTAGTTAGGATACAATTAATTATACTTAATCACTCATTTAAAGTTTGTGTGACTGCAATCTGTGTATATTTTTGTGTGACTTTACTTTGTTTATAGTGTTTTATTTTTCCTTTTTATTTCTGTTATTGTATTTGTATTTCTGGTGGTGTGGAAGAGAAGGCCTGATGGCCTTAACTACACTAGAATAAATAAATAAATAAATAAATAAATAAATAAATAAATAAATAAATAAATAAATAAATAAATAAATAAATAAATTTAAGCTCCTGACATAAGCGTCATGAAACAATTTGGAATAGTTTCATATCAACCTTATGGAGAGGAATATTTACAATTTTGTCCTATTCATATATGCAGACAAGAACTGGAACACAACGAATCCCAGATTTCTTTCATGCAAAAAGTTGGACTTAGAACAGTCTGGTTCTCAGCCATCGATATTCATAACTTTTGCATATAATATTTCAGAATGTTAAATGCAACATGTATATTCATATAAACCTCGGCCTGGATATCAACGTTTAGTGAGGTCACGTTCCATTTTAAACAGTCAAATGATGAACTAAATGAGTTAATTATGGAGATTGAAAGAATAATTAGGCCTACATTTAAAACAGAAGTATTCCCAGTAAATATGGCTTACCACCGCCTAAATTCCACAACTTATAAACTGCATTCTCTGAGGTAAATTAAAAGGAGAGCACATATTAACACTAGATCTTTTCGTATGAAATTATACAGAACTAGTTGCTTGAGCAGCAAATGCTGCAAACTAAGTTCATTAGACGTTCAAATAAACATTTTTCAAATTTATTTTCAATGAATACCAGACATTATGAAAGTTATTTGCTTCTATAATAATGAAACATACTCCCTCTAAATATTTTTTTTAATGCCAAATACTTTTTCTTGAACATATACACATTCAGTTTTTTAGTTTGAAAGCGAAAACGCAAGTAACAATGTCAGGACGATTAGACGGTTTTTTATGTGGGAGTAATGCAATAGCTATTTCAGGTCATTGTTGATTGTAGGTGAAAGTTAAAAAAAATATCAGGTTTGCTATGCTTTCGAACAATAGACATAGCATCTTGGTATAGCTGCTGCATGTTTCGTAAACTACCATGAAATGTAGAGAGTAAAATAATTTTATCCAGCTAAGAGATCTTTCTGAAATGATCGGGAGACTACAAAATCTTGTACGCCTCATATTTTATCAGTAATTAATACCTTTTGATCTTTCCCTCTTAGGAACTCTAATTTTTGCGCTCTATCGAGCGAATGCTGAAGAGAATCACGCATATAAATATCTATACCACACCGCCATTAAATATATGAAAAAGACCCAACCCCATGTGATTAATAACTAAAAAATATTTGATTTTTAATAACAATATTATCTTACGTAAGTTTTATAGTTTTCAGTAACATATACTGTATATACTATATAGCCGCCACTCAGTAAATTATAGAAATCAAGATCTAATTTAAGATAATATGCTCTACATCTACTTACATAACCCCAAAACGTTTCACTTTCATATAATCAATATAGCATTAATATGTATAATTAATGAAAAATAGTCACATCATGGCATTAACTACAATAATATTTAATTTCTAATGGTAATAATGTCATCAAACCACCTCAAGTTTTGTAGTTTTTAATATCCAATACACAGCTGTACTCAGAAAGTTACACACCACAGAATCAGATCTGTAAATTTTTAGCAAGTCTTGAAGTTTTTAATCACCAATTTAATTTGAGCTCTAAATATGTCAGCATTCTTGCAGATCATGGCCTTCGTGTAATATTGTTTACTCTAGTGTGTGTTTTGTTTCATTCTGAAATGCAATTAGTAAGTGACGACAGATTGGTTTTAGAAAATAGGAAAATTATGTTGAAAAATTGACATTTCACTGAAAACTACTATTTTTCTGAAAAACTTTGGATTCCAAGTTTCAAAATGAGGGGTCATTTATTAAAATCCGTTCAGCCGTTTTCCCGAAATTTCCATTACCAGTTCAAATTATATGTATATATGTTTCAAAAAGGACTTTACAGCTTTAGAAGCCTATAAACATTTATTCACCGTACAGAAATGGTTAAGGTGTAATTTTAAAGGACAATAAATTAAGTTGCTACCAAGCAGTTATTTGATTCGAAATGACTACCGTTTGTGACATGACAGACATCCAACCTTTCTTGCCACACGCGAACTAGTAGATTACGAATTACTTCTGCAACTGCGGCATTAATTCCATTTCTCAGCTTAGCGACATGGGCAGGTAAAGGAGGAACAGGCACTCGATCTTTGCGAACCCCCAGAGGAAAAAATCGACGGGAGTTAGATGTTATGTTTTATTTAACGACGCTTGCAACTGCAGAGGTTATATCAGCGTCGCCGGATGTGCCGGAATTTTGTCCCGCAGGAGTTCTTTAACATGCCAGTAAATCTACTGACATAAGCCTGTCGCATTTAAGCACACTTAAATGCCATCGACCAGGCCCGGGATCGAACCTCGACAGGAGTTAGATCTGGTGAGCGAGGTGGCCATGCAGTCGGTCCTGCATGACCAAACCAACGACCTGGTAACGCCGATCAAGTAGCTCACGATCCTCGAAGCGGTAATGAGGTGGTACCCCGTCTTGCTGGTAATGAATGCGTTCATTTTCGTCAATATGCGGAATTGGGAAATTTTCGAACATAGCTTGATACACAGTGCCTACCGTCTATAATTAATTTCGTACTACGCCACTATATGAGTCAAACTTGATGTATTATCCTTTAAAATGACACCTAAACGATTCTGTAACATATGTGGATAAATTTCTATAAGCTTCTACAGTTGTAAAGTTCTTTCTGAAACAGCCTGCATAGGGTCATTCAGTAAAAGCGTGCAAAATTAAACAGGAAATAGACGAAGCTCTACTGGACATTTTGAGGTCAGGAACTTGAGGTCTGCTGAGCCAGCTTCAGGCGATGAAGTAAGTTGCGCTGTTATATCTGAGTTGGCATTGTAAACTACAAGTCCATCTCACTGGACAATATCTCCTACATGTATTCATGCACTACTTGCCGTTCGTGAAAATAATTTTGCCCGAGTTGCTAGATAACGTGCCCTTTGCTGCCCGTGAGAGGATGTGGCAGCAGCACGACGGAGCACCGCGTCACTTCAGTGCAGATGTTCGCAATTATTTGAATGATACATTTCCTGGTCGCTGGGTTGGAAGAGGAGAACCTATTCTAATACCTTCGAGGTCACCAAATAAGAATCCTATCGGTTACTTCTTATGGACAGGGTGCGAACTGAATATTTTCTCCAGAGGTGGATACCTTTTTCTTATAATGCCTCTTTATCCTGTTTCGGTTTCAATTCCTTCGAATTCTAGGTCGTCCCATCTATCTTATTCCTAATCGTCTATTGCACTGATGTCAAAGCAAGCGCATTTTTCTGACCTTGACGTCGTGCGCGGGCAGCAAGTGCTAAGTATGGAAAGAGGAAGGGTTGTGTATATGAATAAGCAACCTGTTGGATTAAGAAAACAGTGGTGCACAAACTTCAAACGGAACGTGAAATTTTATGTCGTTATTTTTATATAGCTTCTTTCTGTTTAATATTAACTATATTGTCTGTAAAACAAAAGTACTAACACTGATTTCTTAATATTGCACTTGTGTTTTAAATCTTAATAACATAATAGAGAGTTAAGAAGGAATATTCACTTAAATTCCATAGCAGTATAATATTATATTGTATTAAGTGGATGAAACACATCATCCATAAAGAAAGTGATATTCCAAAGAAAGAGATTGAGTATGACATGGTAAGTTGGAATTTATATTGCTGGTATCTTTAGCCTTACAAAAGTAATCAATAAACTAATCAAAACAATATTACAATACAAAGTAAAGTTACCTAGGTACTGTATCTGTTTTAAGTATAACTAATATTACATAACAAAACTCTTATCGCATTATGCTTTGAAGGTGATATTTGTGAGCAACTTCCTATCATCAGAATATTAAATTATTTTCTCGAAATCTGCTGAAGCTATAGAGTTGACATTTTTACAACACATGGGCACGTATCTTTTGCTTATGATGTAACAGTAGTTGCTTTGTTAATTCATTTCCTTACAAACAATTTCCATGCGAATATTTTCAAAATTTTCAATACACTATCTTCAGTAATACGTAGGTTTATACGGTATATTAGATTTACGAAAACATTCTGTAAGGCTACTAAATAAATAGGCCTATACCTGAAAATTTCACTTTTCTATAAGAAAAGTTGAGAAAATATTCCTTTTGAATAAAAAAATCAAACTTGTGAAAAATGAGCATTAAAATTAAAACTTACATTCTTATAATGTACTTATACTTCTCAGGCAAATCTAAAAATTAACATGGATACAGTTTTATTAAGTTCTCTTCCCTTTATCTATTGAATCAGTGCTGGCCATCCCTGAATATAGGTCGACCAAGCGACGTATACCACCTCTTTCGTCTGTCTCTTTTCTTTCCGCTGTAAAGCGCTCATGCTCTCCTGGGCTCTAAAGCGCGCGCTTGCTCCTGTGGGCATCAATTGACATGCCTGGTCTATCGTTTAAGGCTATTTTTGGTATTCGTGATCTGTCCATCTTCTTCAGATTATCTTTCCAGTTTTGTCTGTATTGTAAGATTTTATTATTGATTTTAAATATGTTTATATTACTCCTTATATTGTCGTTACGAATTATATCTATCATTGAACAGCCTTTTACAGATCGTAGATATTTCATTTCTCCTGTTTTGATATATTTTAAATCTTTTTGTCTGATTGTCCATGATTCACATCCATAAAGTAGGGAGGGGACCGTCATCACTTTCGTGTATTTTTAGATTTCGTTTAATTATTCTACATATAATTTGATATCGATGTATTTTAGTCTCTATTTTCATAAGTGAAGCCCAGTATTTGGTCACATTAAACACAAGTTAGGAATGCAGTGACTATATGCTCAAGGCTACAGAAAGGAGTGCTAGATAATTCTGTTCCTCTCCTGTATCTTATATGGGGTTGCAGTCGTTTGGTACAATAAATAAAATTGTATACAACTATAAACAATTACTTTTAATCACATTTTTTCTTTTTCAATTTTTGATGGCATTATTCTTACGCACTTATTAGAACAATTGTTACAAATTATACGACTTCTAGGAACTTGATTCTTTACAGTTCAATTCTGCATCCTAATGCACAATTTTAAACAATTTACAAGAATGGCGTGATTGGTAACAATTATTTAATTATTGTACTAGATGTTCAAGAAAAATGTAATTTTCTAGTGAAAAATATAATAATAGTACATTATGCAACGAGCCTATAATGGTAGTAATTAAGACGCGAGCATGTTTATGAAACGAGCGCAAGCGAGTTTTCATAATTTTCATACGAGCGTCTTAATTACCATTATAGGCAAGTTTCATTCGACTTTTTATGCTCGACCATATTTCTAACTTGATATTATTCATAAGTATTCATGTTATTCTTATCTGACTGGGGAGCGGAACTGACCTTGTGCAATATCTCGTAAATTGTGAGATGTGCGCAGATACGAAGGTATTCATTTTTTCCGAGGATCAAATGTCATTGACATTGATATAATCTAGAGAGTAAAATGAACATTAATCTTGATATAACCTGGAAATTGATTTAGATATTGAAAAACGAGAGGACAAATTGAATTTATTTGAATATTATTTACAATTACGGTAACGCTAATTATTATAGTAACAGACCATAACCTTCTGCGACAGTATTGGATTTCCAGCCTCCGTGACGTTTCGCTAGTTGTATTTCGATTGCATATCCGAGAATAATCGATACTTGAGCTTTCATATTGCTACAATGGTGTTTTCTGATTGGTGGAACACCTGAACTTTAATGAATAGGCGTACTTTAATGAGGTCCATTAAAGGTTGTATAATTACCAGACATCGGATTCTAGGGTAAATGCCTATTTTGTTTCTTTAGGAGAAAAGTAAAAATAATTATTAATATTTGTGTTTCATGGAAATTGAAAGGTATTCAAAGAGTTTTATAGTGCCCTAAAATGCCCTAAAACGGTTATTAGAGCCTAATTTGTTAATATTCGCCTAAAAATGCCTAACTCACTGTAAAGTTTCGCATTTTACTCTTACTTTTTATAATTTATACATGCATTCACTGCGAAATTTAAGGCATTTAAAAAGTGGAAAGTTTGCTTCACACCGGCCATGAAACCATTGATAAAGGAAACAAAATGTTTTGAATCTCACGACACTCGCAATAGATTTCACCGAATTTAACATGTTTAGAGGCATAAATGCCGACAAAGAACCAACCTTAGTTTTGAAGCAGGCAACAATCACAACATGTGCTGCTACCGATTCAGAGATATACTATACTATAAAAATGACTGTTTTCGGTCTGAAACCGATTAGCTGTACTGCCCTTCATAGTGTCATAAAATCACAATTTTTGGAGAAAAAGTGTTTTTGAAATATTTATGAAAAGTCGTAAAACTGCGAATTAGTAGGGTACACCGTTACAAAATATTTAAAAGAATGGCCCTCCTAGTGTTAATACTACCAGGAAATGCAACAATAAGTGGAACTTTGTATTTTTGTCCAATTGAATCTCAATAACACCGGTACATTTGAATGCTCGTTAACAGTTGCTCTTTCCCTCACCTTATTTGTGTTGAGAAGTTTTGAGCGGTAGGACGTTTTCCTGTGAAGTTTAACGCGATAATGCCGAAAAATGTAAGTGCAAAATCTACATTGATCCGGCAATGGCTAACAGAATATTCAGAATTCACTTATGATGGAAAAATAATATTCTGCAAGACTTGTAGCAAACAGGTATGTAACAATAGTTGAAATATATAAATTCTATTAATTTTAATGAGTAGGCCTATAATATTTATACATTGACTGAGCTATCCTGAGGTATAATTCTTTTTAAGACCACTACACTTTAACCTTTTAAATTCCGATAGTTAAAGTATTTGCAGGTCATTAAAATTTTGATTGTTCGAACCCACTAACTTTGTGATAGAAATACGGCAATACAACAATTAGGAATTTATTTTAATTCAGTTTACTTTACATTTTTAGATTTCGCAAGAAAAGAAGTGCCACCTAAAGCAGCATGTGCAAGGAGCGGCTCATAAGGCTAAAGCTCAGCAGAAAAATCAACTGCAACAAACTTTACTAACATAGCCTACTTCATCCAATCTCAGCAGCAATTTCTATGCTGATTTAACCAGAGCGTTTGTTGCTGCTAACATTCCCTGGAATGCAATTGAAAATATCCGGTTTTAAGACAGTTTTTACAAAAATACTGCAAACAAAATATCCCATCTGAGTCGACCCTAAGAAAAAATTACTTAGAATATACAATGAAACTTCAGCTTCCATTCGGGAGGATATAGGTGATTCTTACATATGGGTCTCTGTGGATGAAACCTCAGATCCTATGAATAGGTATATAGCAAATATGGTAGTAGGAAAACTTAGTCCTGATGGACCTTCGATTCCACATCTCGTATGTGTTAAGGAACTTTCGAGAGTGAATAGCCAAGCCATTGCTTATTTTGTAAATAAAGGCCTACAGTCTTTATACTCAGGTAATACAGACGATTCTAAAGTTCTGTTGTTTTGTACTGATGCTGCCTCATACATGGTTGCTGCAGCTCCACTTCTTAAAACATTTTATCCTAACCTCACGCATGTAACCTGTCTAGCACATGGCCTTAACAGGGTTTCTGAAACAATCCGGAATGAATTTCCTCTTGTCAATTCGTTTATTTCTAACAAAAAAATGTTTTTGTAAAGCCCCATCCAGGATTTCAATATTCAGAGAGAACTTTCCAGATATCCCACTCCCACCTCAGCCGGTTGTTACACGATGGGGAACCTGGATTAAGTCAGTTGTGTATTATTCTAAGTATTTTAAAGAAGTGGTCACAGTTATTGATAAATTACCTGAAACTGATAGTTCAGCGTGTGTGAAAGCAGTGAAAGATTGTCTGAATGACTCACGAGTGAAAAACGATATTGCCTACATAACATCAAACTTTTCTTTCATACCTGCAAGCATTGAACAATTAGAACGTGAAAAACAATCTCTTTGTAGCCAAATAGCAATAGTAAAGGACGCTCAGGTGAACATACATTCTGCTTTGGGCGAAACTGGGAAAAAGTTAAAAATAAGTGGGACAACGTATTAAATAAGAATGTAGGATTTTCATTGTTGGAAAAAGTATCAAGAGTGATATCGGGGAAAGTGTAAATGTTCCAGTAAGTATTGATGTTTCTATTGTACCTAATTTAAAATTTGCGCCTCTCACATCAGTTTCGGTTGAAAGAAGTTTTTCTGCTTTCGAAATGATTCTCAGTGACAAAAGGCAAAGGTTAACTGTGGAGAATTTAGAAAAATTCTGGTGGTGTACTGTGCAGATAATTATAATAAAGTCTGAGCATGGAACTGAATTTCAATAACTTAAAATGAGTAATCTTGATATCAATAATCATTATTTCATTAGTTTCAATATATTAAATTTGTGCAGCTCTGTTTATAAATATAATATAGTATTCTTTTTAATGTTTAAACATAATTTTTTGTGCGTATTTTAGTGTATAACTAAAAATTTCAGTGGAAGAAATAAGTATGATACCTTGATGTGCCTAAAATGCCTATTTTAATTAAAATAGAGCCTAATTTTACAAATTTTGAGCTTATTTTAGGCGCCTAAAACTGCAATTTTTAGTGCCTAAAAATCCGATATCTAATAATTACTACAGGGACATCATTTTATTTTTACTTCAAATTTTATTGTACCTGAGTTTTTGAATGTACTTCACTCCCACCCCTTCTACTAGTAAACTTCCAACAGTTCACGACACAGAGCCGAGGGAGCGTAAGCAGTACTGAGTTAGTGAGTATAGTACGTTCCAGAAATATGTTCGCGTTTTCCAGTGACGACAGAGCTTTCAATATTGACTTATATATTCGTACAGGTACTGTCGTCCGTTTGCCTACGTCGCATCCCGGTTTCCCCCACCTGCTTCTGTTCGCCCCTCTGTTAAGTCTAGTAGCTGGGCTATCTTAGCTCTTTTCTGAAACATTAATTTCTGTTAGTAATTGGACGTCTACGTAATATCATACAAGTGTTTAAAATAACTTAAATATAAGGTCCTCGTTAAGTAATTAACTGTCACGTGATCTCCCCTTTCTACGACTATGCCACAAAACCACTTGAACGGACAGTAGATAGCATTTCTGAGTAATTTTGTCTTTTTGGATCGGGCAGAAGTGAAGATTAAATTTACAGTACGTAAGGTACTCTTTTATAGAGTAGGTACAGAATTATTTCAACATGAGTTACTCGTACGAAGGACGAAACTGATAATTGGAATTAGGTACAATAGTCTACAGTGCGATAATATGCACAAAAGAACTGAAGCCTGTATCGAAATGAACGGCCACTATTTTCAAAAATGTGTTTTAATATCCGTATTATGATTATTTTTCAATTTAACTTCATTCTCTATATTGTACACTAATGTGCTGTAACAGTACAATATACACTGCATAATTAATACGTCCGAATGGAGAGCTCAATTCGTGAGAAAACACTAAGTGTTAATAAAGTACTATATTTTGATTAAACAAAAACCTTATGAAAGTTATCAAACTCAAAATTGCGATATTTCCTAGTTTACATAAATGGATGAACTACTTTTCTTCCCTCCTATATCTAGTAGAGTGATTTGTGTGTGTTTTACGCCAGTATCATCGAACTACAGTAGTGGAAGGGTATAGCAAAGTGTGTTTCCGGTTCTCTAAAGATATAGACAGGTGAATATTAAAAATGCTAGTAAAAATAAAATGATGTCCCTGTACATTTCGGCATGGTCGAGCATAAGAAATATTCTGTACCAAGGAACTAAGGAACTCACAACACATTTTTAGTTTCATAATACTAGCTAATTAAAGAAATGATAGTTCTGAATAGTTCATTCTCTATCTGTAATATTATTTTACCCTTAAAACTAAAGAATAAAGGTATTTTATGAAAAACTTCAAATTAGTGTAACTCTGAGAATATTGAGAATAGGACCCATATTTACATGATTTTTTGCTCAACATGTCTAGAAATAAGATCCGTAAGTGGCGGTAACTTCTTGTGAATCACCCTGTATAGTTAGTATGGCGGAAAGTGAACACACGGGACAACACAATAAGAATAACACAAATACGGTGCCTAGGAAAGGAACATAATCTCAACTTCTCTGCTGACAACCGAACTCGGGTCCACTGCATGTGTAGTCAACCACAGCAGTGCTGTCTTGGACTGTTCACCACATTATAACGACTAGTTTGTCCGGATGCGGGGAGCCATCTCACGCGTTGATGACGTTTGATATATTCTCGTGGCAGTTAATTATTGTGTGTTTGTTTTGTCTCTGGGCTCCATCCCGATGGGTAGCAAGTGTGTACACTAGTAATTGAAATGCTGCGTGGGAGACTTCAGAACTCTGGCACGAAGTCGAATGAACACAAACTTACAATGTTTTATACGAAACTACTCTTTCAGTTGTCAACGCACAGGGATAAAATAATTGTACACTCATTTGCACTGAAAATATTCACATTTCTTTGAAAGCTGATCGCATGAATTTTGATTCAAAAACTCAAGTAAATATCTGCTACTATGACTTGGATAGCCTGTGCGCTTCCCAGCCAAGCGATGGTTCTATTCCCGACGTGAGCAGAAATGGTACGTCCATTTTACGGCACTTGATTTCAATCACTTCTTTGAAATTGTGGACCGTTTTAACAAGATTGAACAAACGTCCAATTTTTTTATTTGCAGCTTTTGATGGATTATTGTTCTTTGTAAGCAGCCCCACATAATGGTAGATACAGAAAATTACGAATCACGAAATTTTTCATCGACACGAGGGCCTGAATATCTAGAGTTTTCATAAAACTCCGTTACTTTCAGATTGTTTTCAAATTCATGTGGCCCTAAAAATGAAAATTATGCAATGACTGTTATGCTTACTCAGTATCTAGAATGTGTCATAATAAAAAATAAACATTTCTTCTTAGCCGTTGTTACAGCCATATTTATTCATTTTATTATCATTTATTTCTGTTTTTATTATTTATTGATTTATTATATATTTATTTATTTATTCATTCACTCACTCAATCCTTCACTTATTTATTTATTTATTTATTTATTTATTTATTTATTTATTTATTTATTCACTTTTTATTTTAGTTGCTTATTTACTTATTTATTCATTCATTTAGTATGTATTTATTCATTCACTCATTTATTTATTTATTTATTTATTTATTTATTTATTTATTTATTTATTTTTTTATTCGTTCACTCATTTATTTATTATGTATTTATTTATTCATTTATTCACTCATTTATTTGTTTATTTTTATTTATTTATTTATTTATTCGTTCACTCATTTATTTATTATGTATTTATTTATTCATTTATTCACTCATTTATTTGTTTATTTTTATTTATTTATTTATTTTTTATTTATTTATTTATTAATGTACTTAACTACTTATTTTAATATTTCATTTATTTAATAGATTTATTCCTATTGGCAGAGTTGAGGCCATAAGGCCTTCTCTGCCTCTTCATCATATGTTTGGCATGAATAAAGAACCGAGGTAATGTGAATCTATCGTTATATCATCTAAATATTAGGAAAATGTAAGCTATTTTGGGGAAATAAAGCTTTGATGAAAATTGGCAAATATATGATACAAAATCCATTGCGAAAAAATATTGTATACCTGGTATGTAAACATTCTAAGAGACAAATAATGTGTATTATTGCACATATTTTATAATGAATACCTCTGAATTAAATAATGTTTGATAATGACTTAAGGCCGGGGGTAAGGGTTGCGTTGAAAGCTCGCGTGGTTGATTCCGATGGAATCATGGATTTGATCTAATCCTTCCACCAGCTGCACTATGGGTCTGAAGTATGCTCAGCCTCTAACAGAAATTACTAAGAGAAAAATTTCCTCATGTGAGAAGACGGTCAGCATGTCACCAGGCAATAAAGCCAAGTGGGAATCGAACCCACGCCCGATCGCAACCCCGGATCAGCAGGCAAACGCGGTACCGCCTGAGTACCCCTGTGTGGAAAGTTATGTGTTATATAACAACTTAACAGTTAGAGAGTAATTTTACATTTAATAGTTCAACTACTAGGTTATTATAGTCGATGGGATTAGTCATAGCGAGATGATGCCGAGAATTCGCCACAGATTACCTGACATTCGCCTTACGCTTGGGAAAATCCTTGAAAGAAACCCAATTCGGCAATGAGCCCACGAGAATCGAAGCCACACCCGAGCGCAGCTCCGAAGAAGCAAACTTATTTCTTCAAAATCAGAGGAATGAACCCAGTGGCGGGTCCTGCATATTTCTTAAGAGGAGGAAAGAAGTTAACAGCACGAAATGACACCTCCTTGAATGAAACATGTTACAAATTAGCCTACATGCATACATGTAAGACCAGGTAGTGTTGGGGTTGCCTTCCCTTCTGTATAGCAATAATCTGTTCTTGTAAACTGAGTTTCCTAAATTGTCCAAAATATATTATGTTTTCACTTCCATTCATTGTTGAATAATTGCGCAAATTAACAATTGCAAGGAAATTCACAGCCTCGTAGCATTTTTCGAGCACACTACGGCATCACACGTGTTGGAAGAGACTAGCTACTAACTCGTAACCAGAACCGTTTTACGAAAATGGAAATGGGAATGGGAAATAATCTGAGGAAAGCGAAAACACTGCACCCACTCACGTGGTCTGTGTTGCCACATGTACATTTTACAAGTTCAGTATCACATGCTTTTGAAGAATGTCAGTTCTTGTGAAGTCATACTATCGTTATTGTTCAAAGCTGCCGGTGGCCGATTAATTTTTTATGTGAAAAATGATGTAGTTTGGAGCACCTACTTTCAGTTTCAAATATATTTGTACAAAACTGACAACTTGGCTGTTGCCCTATCTAGTAATCAATGAATAGAAGTGAATTTCAGGGGTCAACTACGTAGAACTACTTCCTCTTTGTTTTACATAAACCCGACTTTTAACTTTCAAATATCCACGAAAGTTTCAAACCATGAATAGTAGCCTATATAAAGTGCAATGAATAATATTTTTGATTTGTAATTTAGAAAAAGTTTACATGGTGTCTTTCATAGCGTTGCGTTAAAACTGTTTTTGTTGTGTCTCCTCCTAGATATGTTATAGTCCGGTTGAATGCAATATCGTTAGGTGGCAGCGGTAGCGAGCTTGCTGCACGACCAGTCGGTTTCTATTTCCCGCCTATGACTGATTCAGAGGAGGATCTCCTCCCTCTCCGTTCATTTACTTGCTGCTTCTTTCTCTGGCCGCTAGTGCGCTGTTGTCTATGTGTGTTAACTGCAGTAGAGGAGGAATGGAGTGCCTTTCCTCCACACAGACATTCTCGCATCTTTCTCACAGTTTTCTACAGCACATGAGCGCGCGTCGTTTAAAACTCGATCAACCGAATTTTTCTTACAGCTGTGAACTTAAAAATTATCGAATCTTCCTCGAATTTCAAGGTATATATTTCATTTGGTATTTACTTTCAAAAGAAGAAAATGTGAGGAGGACGTTCCTCCCTTCCCTCCCCCGAGGAACCGCCACTGAATGAAACCCAATCGCCACAACGAGTGTTTATTTTATTTTAGTTGGTTATTTAACGACGCTGTATCAACTACTAGGTTATTTAGCGTCGATGAGATTGGCGATAGTGAGATGATATTTGGCGAGATGAGGCCGAGGATTCGCCATAGATTACCTTGCATTCACATTACGGATGGGGAAAACCTCGGAAAAAACCCAACCAGGTAATCAGCCCAAGCGGGGATCGAACCCGCGCCCGAACGCAACTTCAGACCGGCAGGCAAGCGCCCCACAACGAGTGATTGGTTTAAAAAAATAGGGCAGGTTTGACCATTACCAGGTGGGTATAGCAGCGAGGGGCTCGTAAAATGTACTGTAAAATCGGATTGAATAGTAGAAATATAAACGTAAAACTGCTGTAAGAATTTTTATGCTGTACATATGAGCAACTGACTTCATAGGAATAAAAATCACAGAGAGTTTTGAATTATTCCGATAGTACAGCTTTTTCTTCGCCAATACTCTCAATAATAAATCGAGGCATTTTATTACGCAGCGAACGTGACGTCTCTACAAGAGAACGCGAGCATAGGTTTCCGAGCATAGACACTTAAAAGCTGTTACAAAACCGCACTAATACAGCTCCAACTCTGCAGCAAGGCGGATTCTAAAGAAATGTTCTCAAATCTATATAAAACGCAGGCAAAAAGTTTGTACAGTAAGAACCGTATACATTTCAACACACTTTTAACGCTCCGTGGTTTGTGCTGGAAATCGTAATTTTCCGAGGTTACGGGCTGGCATGCCATCCCTGCTAATAAATGCAGAATCTACGGAAGTAAAAGTGCCTTCCATATCTCGACGGAGTAGATGTAAGAACACCATAAATTCTTACGTATCATGTACATTGTCATGTCTGTACAATTACCTGATAAAACGTAGCGCAGCAGTTTCTGGCATCAACCAACGGTCTACAATCCTTATTTTCTCATTATATGAAATATAACAAAAAGCATTGTGATGCTGAAATAGTAATGTACGTTACAAGAGCGGTATGTTGACGTTTTCACGGTCGAGGAAAAGATTGAAAAAGCGAAACGTAGTTGAGCTTTTTAATTTCCGACAACATGAAAACAAACATACCGCTCGTGTATCGTACATTATTTTGTGCGAAGATCGTTTATTACATACCTGAAAGACGAATTTCTAATTAGTTGCAATGAAATCTCCGTCTTGGTTTCTGTTTAATGACGGCAACTTCGGAAAACCAAAATATCTTTCTTCAACATTGTTGCTATAAAATGTTTTCTGTGTTTACTATACTCCAGCAGGCCGTGATATACGTCTGTCTTTTTTTTTCCACCAGTCTATAAATGCGAACTTAAAACAAACGGTAAGGTTATGTAATGATTTATTCTTCATTTTAATATTTTAACAATATTATTTATATAACATATTGCAGTAATAACATCGGCATCTGGAATCTTGTTGATTTTTTCACGGCTTCCTTAATGTTACTTGTATCAGGAATGCAATAAGTTTCGTGGAGTAGTAGACTTTACTTAATTTTTGCAAATATTTAAAAACAATAATTAACAGTGCAATTTAGTTCAAATTGCAATGGTAAGTTTCAATTTATAATTATTACTATGTTAAACGTCTCTAAAAATAATATGTTAAAAGCCTAAAGCAGTAAAATGAATGTCGCGCTTAAGCGGTAAGAAGAGGGAAATTGTTATGTGCGTTACGTTGGGAATAGTGAATGTGGTATTTCACACTTACCGCGTATTGGTTCTGTGCGGAAAACAAGCAAATATGCACGATCTCGCACAAATTATATTTCAAGATTTTCGCGGAAAGACGCGTTTCGGGCGTGTCGCTTGTCTGCCTGTCCATGTACAGCGAATTCTTCTAAACCTTAGATGAATTCTAAGGGTGCTATTCATAGACATTTCGCAGCACGCGCTACGAGCGTACTAAGCTAGCCCCGGCTATCCACTGGTTACTTGTACAGAATTCAGATCATATCCTATCGCTAACACTGATTTATGAATACCAAAAACGCTGATCATCCACCGGAAACCCGCGCTAAAAATGTCTATGAATACGGCCCTTCATATTTTGTATCTACAGGGCGATCCACATAAACCTTTACAATTTTAATTACTTATAATTTCCCCACTGGAAGCTAATAGGGTAAAGGTTGGTATTATTGTGATTTGAGTAATATTGTCATAGTTCTTTTTGAGAATTTATTACAATTTTACTAAGCGAGAGGAAGATCGGTTGTTTGCGTCAGCATATTAAGGGAAATTTCGTGGACAAGTTTCTGCACAAAACCGGTCCATCTCTCACTCAGTAAAATTGTAATACATTCTCTAAAAGAACTATCACAATATTACCAAACTTTACCTATGTACTTGAAATTGAGTTTAATGATCTCAGTAGCTCTGGGAGAATCTATATTGGTATACCTTACCATCCATTGTTGCCTATTATGATTATTGTTGGCTATTAGTAGAGCCCGGATGTTTAGGCATTTATAACAGTTAAAATAGGCAGGCAAAAAAGGCAATAAAAACGTAAAAAAAGGCACAATAATCTTTGAAAAAGGAATTATAAATTTTAAAAACACATAAAATATTTTAGCAATAAATTTAAATTACATCAACATAACTCACATATTTACTTCGTAGGAGACACATGTTGTCTTATAAAATACTTTTGTGCCAGATCGTGGTATTTGCTTGGTTTCCGCACAAAACCAATCCGCGGTAAGTCTAAAATTCCACATTCAGTATTCCCAACCTAAAACACATAACAATTTCCCTCTTCTTACCGCTTAAGTGACATATTGATTTTACTGCTTTAGGCTTTTAACATATTAATTTTAGAGATGTTAAATATAGTAATAATTATAAATTGGAAACTTGCCACTGCAATTTCACCTAAATTGCACTGTTAATTATTGTTTTTAAATATTTGCAAAAATTAAGTAAATTCTACAACTCCACTAAACTTACTGCATTCGTGATGCAAGTAACAATAAGGAAGCAGTGAAAAAATGAACAAGATTCCAGATGCCAATGTTATTATTGCAATATGTTATATAAATAATATTGTTAAAATATTAAAATGAAAAATAAATCATTACATAACCTTACCATTTGTTTTAAGTTCGCATTTATGGACTGGGGGAAAAAAGACAGACGTATATCACGGCCTGTTGTAGTATAGTAAACACAGAAAAATTTTGAAGCAACAATGTTGAAGATAGATATTTTTGTTTCGTAAATTTTCCCATCACTGAACAGAAACCAAGATGGAGATTTCATTGCAACTAATTAGAAATTCGTCTTTCAGGTATGTAATAAACGATCTTCGCACAAAATAATGTACGATACACGAGCGGTATGTTTTCTTTCAATTCTCGGAAATTAAAAAAGCTCAACTACGTTTCGCTTTTTCAAACTTTTCCTAACATGGAAACTTCAACATACCGCTCTTGTAACGCATATTACTATTTTTCGTGATTAACTGTTTTTCACAAACCTTACATAACAAAACTGTTCCGTCGGTTGAAAACACATGGGCACCAAATTCACTAACACTAACGTAAGCCTAAAGTTTACTTTTCAATGGTTTACTGAATTTAGACATTCTAGCTAACCGATCTTACCCCTTCTGTCACCCGACAATAATTAACTGTTCCTTACTCAAATTTCTTTCTCTTACAACAATAAACACGTGTAGCACAAAACTGTAAGAGTAAGATTTGAAAATATGAAAGCAAACAATAATGAAATGCTACGTGACAACTTCTTTGAGAACGAGCTTAATATTTAAAGTTATAAAGTTGACTGTTGGTATCGTGAAGACATAACAATATTATATTTGTAACTGTTGATTGTCGATTATTATTCATATTACACCAATAGTATTAAAGCATGATTATTAGCAGATTAAGCACCGAAATAAATTACTTTTATTTACTGTTGTCAGTAAAGCTAGTCATTATTCCAAATATTTAAATTTCATACATATTACATTACAATTAATTAAAAAATTGCAAATAAACAATAAATGTTGCTTTAAATTGACAAACAAGGCATTTATTAGTAAGAAGACATCTTAATAAGGCAAAATAAAAATTTGCCCTATCACTTTGATTTACTCCAAATCACATTTATATCTATGCAAATGATTTACTTCCAGTAGAAAAGGCATTTTGCCGAACATCCGGGCTCTAGCTATTAGTAATTAGTCTCTGTCTCTAGTCTGTGCAGTCATAACACAAACATGCAGTTCTCAATTCGGCAGCGTGTTTTTATTGTGAAAACATATTGGAAGACGAATTCCTTGATTCAAACACAATGGACACTTCAAAGAGAATTCGATGTGTGCAATGTTCAAACCAAACCAACACAAGAAAGCTGGAGACAACCGGCTCGGTTTCAGCGAGAGTGGAAAAAACAGACCAGTAACGAGTCAAGATTGTGTTGATGATGTTCGAGGACGTTTAGTGAACTCACAAAAGAAATCACTGTGCCGATTGAGAAAGAGACCGACTACAGATGTCATACGTCTAACGATTCCATGGAACTTACAGCTAGCTTATTCGGTGATCGCCTAACCCAGTGATCGCCAAAAGCTGTGTCGTGACACATGCCCCTGTCTCCACTCAAGCGTAACCATGACATCATATCCCCACCCTCTGTTTACAGCCTTCACTTCGATATAAGTAAAGACATTTATCAGCAGCGGACGTACGCATGTAATGTTACAAGTGTGTAGGATATTATATTTCGATGTCTTTTCCAAACAGATAGTACGTAAAAACTTAATTTTAAGGAGCATGGAAGGAAAAGTATTTATTTTGTGTAGATGGCAAAAATATGAGATACTTAATTTGTTGTAAAATTTTAAATGAAGTATAAAAGAACAATGTACGTTGTCATTATTTTTCTTGTTATGAAGATTACCACGCCCTTACCTGTAACGTGAATAATAAACGAACAATAAAAAGTAACGGCTTCTATGTCTTAATCGGGGTAAAATACTTCGACGTATGTAGTGTAATTTGTATATTTCATTAATAAATAAACAATAAAAAGTATTGGCTTCTATGTTTTAATCGATGTAAAATACTTCCACGTTTTTTTTTTTGCTACGTATGAGTGTAATTTCAATATTTCATTAATAAATAAGCAATAAAAAATATCGGCTTCTATGTCTTAATCGGAGTAAAATACTTCAACGTTTTTTTAAGTATGTAGTGTAATTTACAACTTCGTGACCAGCCTGGTACGTTTTTCTAATTTCAAATTACTGCTGATGTAAAGTACACGCTCTTTTTATGTTAAATAAGAAAATAAATTTATGTTATTTTATTAATAATACAAAAATAATTAATAGGAGGATAACAAAATTAACATGGAAAAAAGTGTGTATAGTTAATAAGTAGAAGAATCTTATATTGCTTTCGTTTTTTGGTAACAGTCCGTCTCTGCACTGTTATTCACTGCATTACCTGAGGAGATACCCACTCCACCCTTCTCCCTGCGATAGTGGTGTGCGGGTTGCATTTCTATTACGTCACAATTTCGTGGTGTTTGGCAACCACTGGAATCTCTAAAAATCTGTGGCCCGCGCCTGCCATATCACATGACTTAACCCCTCCGGACTTCTTCTAATGCGGCTAACTTAAGGACAGAGTATACAAGAATAGACCGCGGTCTCTTGCTGAAATCCGTGAGGCCATTAGGAATGAAATCAGCAACATTGACGACGATACACTTCGGAGAACGTCACGGAATATGTTGTGACTAGTATAGTTGTGAAGAATCTCCCACAATTACTATGTAATTCAGAACAGATTGCACACGTTTGCTATTATTGGTTCAGAAGTTATAACTCATTAAAATTGTAAATATTTATATGGATCGCTTTGCACCCATCAATTTATCAAGGAATCATGCACATAGACTATAACGGTAAACTGGAGAAAAGATGCGGAAGCTTTCATCCGTGCCGTTCTGATGACAACGAAGTACACAGTGTCGTCAACATGAAGAAACTAAATTATTAAATGATCATACAAAAAGTTGCGTTTTAGCATGCTTTATAATGCACTGACATTCGTGCCAGAGCAGGCAGGGAAAGGTGGTGCTTTATACTACACATTTTTACTTTCGTAATGAAGCGTGTGAAATGGACAGACAGAATAAGGAATGAAGCTGTGCTGGAAACAGTGGGTGAAGAAAGAATGATGCTGAAATCGAACAGAAAGAGCAAGAGGAATTAGTTGGGTTACTGGCTGAGAAGAAACTGTCTACTGAAGGATGCGCTGGAACGAATGGTGTACGGGAAAAGAATGGGGGACAGAAGAAGGTATCAGACGATAGACAACATTAAGATATATGGATCATATGCTGAGATTAAGAGGAAGGCAAACAATAGGAAAGATTGAAGAATGCTAGGTTTGCAGTGAAAGACCTGCACTTGGATAGAAAATATCAATGAATGAATATCAATGAACAGTAATGTTTTTTTTATTGTTTATAACCTTCAAATTAGCACAATTTGAGTCCCATTTTAGACAAATTTTGTTTCAGTTGTTTATAACAATTTAATTTGTTATTTACACTTCATTTTAAGTCTTGAAAATACATCACCTTTACTTCAATTTATTAAAATTTGTACATAAAAATCGGACAAATTTCAGATAATTTACTGACAAACACAAAGCCAAAGGCATGGATACAATATGTTTCTTTGAACCTAAGTGTGTAACGAGCACTGTCTTCAATAATAGTAGTAATTTTGGTCCTAGAATGTAAATCAAATTAATTAAGAAATAGCCTATAGGCCTACTCAAGCAGCTTTAAATCACTGCATGTGCGCACTTTGTTATTAGTGAATATTAATTTTTAAGTTGCTCTTTATTGTAATTTATATTTGTAAATTTGTTGTGTTGTTAATAGCGTGTGGAATAATATCCGAGATAATATCAAAATTGCAGCTGAGCAGAGCATAGGTTATTATGAAACTAAGAAAAAGAAACCGTGGTTTGATGAAGATTGTTGTATTGCAGTAGATAGAAGGAAACAGGCAAAATTCAAATTCTTACAGGATCCAGTTGAGGAGAAGAGATAATTATTTCAATGAAAGACGGGAAGCAAGTCGTACACTTAGGAATAAAAAGAGAGGTTACTTGAACGAAAAACTGAATGAGGTAGAAACAAATAGTAAGAATAAAAATATTAGAGATTTATATAAGGGTATAAAAGAATTTAAGAACGGATATTAGCCAAGGGTAAACGTGATCAAGGATGAGAATGGTGACTTGCTTGTAGACTCTGCATCAGTCCTAAACAGATGGAAAAACTATTTTGCGCAACTTCTAAATGTACATAGGCCAAATAGATATGATCGGGACGAAATTGAAATACAAACTGCTGAGCCATTTATACCCGAACCCACGCTTTCGGAAATCGAAATTGCGATAGAAAATCCGAAAAAGTACAAGTCTCCAGGTATCGATCAAATTCCAGCAGAATTAATACGAGAGGGTGGAAGTGCATTATATAGCGAAATTTATAAACTTGTACTTGCTATTTGGGAAAAGGAAATTGTACCAGAACAATGGAAGGAGTCAATAATTGTACCTATTTTTAAGAAGGGGGACAAAACCAACTGTGGTAACTTTCGAGGAATATCACTTTTGTTGACGTCGTACAAAATTTTGTCCAATACTCTTTTGAGAAGATTATCTCCGTACGTAGATGAAATTATTGGGGATCATCAGTGCGGTTTTAGGCGTAATAGATCGACTATTGATCAGATTTTTGTATTCGACAAATAATGGAGAAAAATGGGAGTATAAGGGTAAAGTACATCAGTTATTCATAGATTTCAAAAAGGCATATGACTCGGTTAAGAGGAAGTATTATATGATATTCTTGTTGAATTTGGTATTCCCAAGAAACTAGTTCGGTTAATTAAAATGTGTCTCGGTGAAACATACAGCAGAGTCCGTATAGGTCAGTTTCTATCTCATGCTTTTCCAATTCACTGCGGGCTAGAGCAGGAAGATGCACTATCACCTTTACTTTTTAACTTCGCTTTAAAATATGCCATTAGGAAAGTTCAGGATAACAAGCAGGGTTTGCAATTGAACGGGTTACATCAGCTTCTTGTCTATGCGGGTGACGTGAATAAGTTAGGAGAAAATCCACAAACGATTAGGGAAAACACGGAAATTTTACTTGAAGCAAGTAAAGCGATCGGTTTGGAAGTAAATCCCGAAAAGACAAAGTATATGATTATGTCTCGTGACCAGAATATTGTACGAAATGGAAATATAAAAATTGGAGATTTATCCTTCGAAGGGGTGGAAAAATTCAAATATCTTGGAGCAACAGTAACAAATATAAATGACACTCGGGAGGAAATTAAACACAGAATAAATATGGGAAATGCGTGCTATTATTCGGTTGAGAAGCTTTTATCATCTAGTCTGCTGTCAAAAAATCTGAAAGTTAGAATTTATAAAACAGTTATACAGTATTACCGGTTGTTCTTTATGGTTGTGAAACTTTGACTTTCACTCTGAGAGAGGAACATAGGTTAAGGGTGTTTGAGAATAAGGTGCTTAGGAAAATACTTGGGGCTAAGCGGGATGAAGTTACAGGAGAATGGAGAAAGTTACACAACGCAGAACTGCACGCATTGTATTCTTCACCTGACATAATTAGGAACATTAAATCCAGATGTTTGAGATGGGCAGGGCATGTAGCACGTATGGGCGAATCCAGAAACGCATATAGAGTGTTAGTTGGGAGACCGGAGGGAAAAAGACCTTTGGGGAGGCTGAGACGTAGATGGGAGGGTAATATTAAAATGGATTTGAGGGAGGTGGGATATGATGATAGATACTGGATTAATCTTGCACAGGATAGGGACCGATGGCAGGCTTATGTGAGGGCGACAATGATCCTCCGGGTTCCTTAAAGCCATTTGTAAGTAAGTAAATTTGTTGTGTAATGAATCCTCCCCTGAACATTAGACCATTCTCTTTCAGGAGAGTGCTAGAAGTTTTGTTCCTTGTGTATTACTTTTAAATGGTCTATTCTTATCTAGTAATAATACTAATACTAATTCTAATGCTATTTGGTATAATACGCTATCACTTCTGTTATTGTTTTAGTACTGTCGAGTATGAATTGATAGAAACAAATAAATGAATAAATTCGCGTCAATATTCCGAGTTAATGAATGCTTACGTGGGTATGATCACATGCATTTTACGTGGGGGAACCACAGAGTTGAATATTTATTGATTTGCTATCATACGTAATGTTGACGTATAGTGGATACACAATTCATTCCCGTCACATTTCCTCCTCAAAACGAGTCCTTCTCCTTCAAGCTACGTCTACATCGTTCAGTTTCTGACTAGCCGTCGTGACAGCATTTTCCAACTTCCACATTTATCCGAGTTATTACATGATATATTTCGAAATGTGCGTCATATTTACGTATTAATAGTATTAACAGAAAAATTCTGTCAGTGTAGCTCATTTACTTATAAGTTTGTTTTATCTAACAAAGTACAGACGTAGACAAATTATTAGACTAAATTAATTATATGTACAACAAAGCTGTATTTATCGACAGAAATAATGAACAAAAATGTATTTTGGACAGAAAAAATGGACAGAAAATTTAATCTGAAGATTACTAATATTTTGTGAACGTTCCCTTATTCTTTACTAACACGTTGATTTTGATATAGACGCTGGAAACTAAAGTTTGACACTTTCTTTGAATATCGGCATCATTTAGCAGATATCAGACAGTGCTTAAATGAGTCCATGTTTTGTTGTAAGCCTCTTTTTGTTCACTTTCTTCTTCAATATAGATCACAGATTTTCATTTTTGTTCATGTCCGGTCTTCTTGCAGGCCGTGGGAGAACAGACAGTTGAATATCTTCTGCAGTATATAATTAAAACATCAGTAGTACCAACACAGCCAGGCAAAATATACTTAACCATTGAAAAAATATACTAGAATATGTAAACAATCATATTTACAACAATAGAGACTCTGTGAATAATACTGTTAGTTGATATGACGAATTATATTATGTTTCCAAGAAAAATGTTTTAGTCTAATAATTTGTCCACTGTAACAATGAAAGGAAACTTACGTGGTTATCTTGACACTATTGTGAAAATTATAGACGGCATTTCAGGTGATAGAGCTGAAGATGCAGCTTAAGGAGAAAAAAATAATAGGAGATAAAGTGTGAGAAATGGAAAATAATTGTAACAAATTGACGAATGAAGGAAGAAGAAAAGGAGAAAGAAAACAGGAAACGAAAAACTCAGCACTTAATTCTTCTATCGAATTAGAAAGTTCCACCTCCTCTTAGGGTCGTATTCATAGACGAGACTTTGGATCAAAGTTGACTTTGGAAAGTACAAAGTCACCATTTTCCTATTCACAGTCGACACTTTGAGGAAAGTAAACTTCAATCTTGACTTTACTTCGAAGTCGCCGAAAATCTAGACTTTGACTTTGACTTTCGTTCGTGGACATAAGGAAAATGGCTGATATTTAGGAAATTGTTGAATTTTCCGAGAATATTGAAGACATCTAGGAGATTATTAAAGCTGCCCATGTTCCTTAGCGTATTGTTATAGATTATAAATGCAAATCAAGGCACAGATTTGATAAACAGACAATATTAAATATCCTCGTTATGTTTCAGCTTTCATTGATGAATAATCAAGGAGGATTGTCTGTTCCACCAATAAATAATACAACTCATTTCATCGCGACTTTACGCTGTAGGTAAGGATTAATAGCTTAATATTGATTATTACTATTTAATTCTATAGAGGATAGGTTATACAGCTGGAAATTCAGTTAATTTATAATCCTTGCGGTCGTCTTAATAATGTTTTCTGCTTATTGATTTAAGATAATTTTTAAGTAGTTTCTGCAGACATGCAGGGAATAACTCTGCCAACTGTCAGCAGAATAATATATCTCTTTCATAGTCTGTCATTGGTGGCATCTTATCTTCTGTATCATCACAACAAAATTATTTTACAATGAAATAATTTCAGGGCTTAATGTGAAACTCACGTAACTGCAATAGATGCTTTATTCACAACAAAATTCTTAACAGGCAATACTATTTCAGATAAACTATACCATCATGTTTTGTAATTATGAATTGTGTTATATACAACACTGTTCGAACTCAGTTACGATTTATTATTATCGATTGGTGTAAAGACCTAAAAATGTCAATTTGGTACTTACGTTAGTTTCACAATAAGCCCTCGAATATTATTATTATTATTATTATTATTATTATTATTATTATTAAAGCTGCAATAACTATTAACAATGCTTAACATGTGCCGATGTTCAATTGTTTCATTGATTTGTGACTCAAAAGATGGCTTTGATTGTGGCAATGCCTACTCTCAAAATTAATGCCAATTTAGCAGCAGTTAGAGGAGTACCTGGTCGCTCTTTGGACGGATCCCGGTGCAGACATGGGTGCCCGGAGACTGAAACCCTTGCTCACGTCCCAGGTCAGTGTAACAGAGGTTTACTCCTCCGAAATGCCAGACACCATCATGTTCGATCCTTAATTGCAACTGCTTTAAGAGAAAAGTCTTGGACAGTAGAAGAGGAAGTTTTTTGCCTTGCTACTAATGGCTCCTCTAGACGTATTGACATCATAGCGTATTCCCAGACTACCAAGAAAGGATATATAATTGATCCCACCATAAGGATTGAAACGGGGAGTAGCCAGCCGGAGGATGTCAATCAAGAAAAGATCAACATTTATCTCCCAACAGTTGATTACTTCAAAGCAAAATACCAACTTGAAGACATTGAGGTGATTGGTCTTCTTATTGGAGCTCGTGCTATGATTCCCAAGTTCTTTGAACGCTTCAGAAAGACTTTTGAACTACCACAGACACTTACTGCTGACATCATAACTTCAGTTTTGAAACGCTCTTGCCAAATTCTGAGTCATCATATTCACTCTGTTTAATTTTTTTAAATTCACTTTCTATTCATATATGTTTATATTAATTTTCTTTCTACAAAATTTATGTAAACATTTAATATTGCAAAATTCATGTAGGAGAGTATACTGAGTCCTTCTGGGCTACCTCCAATCGGAGGCAGTTATTACCTTATCTCCGCTATCTATTAATTTAATTCGTTTAGAAGGCAATGATTGTGATTGCCAACATTAGAACAAGATCGTCAAATCTTGACTTACCAAAGTCAAAGTCTCAGAAGTATTGTCTATGAATAGGACTTTTAACAAAGTTAAACTTTATTGCTAATGTCGACTTTGGGAAGTCTTCATCCAAAGTCTCGTCTATGAATACCGCCCTTAGACACAGCAGCACGATAAAGCTCACCATTAGCCTAAATGGAGTACCAAACATTATGTTGTTTGTTGATAGGTGGTTGCCTTTTAGGGCAATCGCTAGTACCACGATTCATCCACCGATGTGCAGTAACGGTTAGGATGTCTGACTGAAATGAATGGGAGCGGGTTCAAATCTTGGTTGGGACAAGTTACCTGGTTGAGGTTTTTTCCGGGGTTGTCCCTCAGCCTATTAAGAGCAAATTCTGGGTAACGTTCGGCGTTGAACCCTGAGTTCAATCGCTGGCATTATCACGTTCATCAGTCAGAGGCTAGAGAACCACAGCAGATGACAAAACGCCGTAAAATAAACCAACAAAGAATAAAAGTACCAAGATTCATAACAATCCGTTGATTTTCATTGCTTTTCACGTAAATAAAAGTTAGAAACAAAAACCAAATTACATAAAAAAAATAAAAAATATATTCTGAAACACAGGGTATTCAGCGAATAGGGATTATAAAGAATGGACACTTCTCGTCGGTACCTTTGATGTAGCCGGACCGATTTCAATGACCTTCAAGCCAGCTAGAGCGTGAGATTCTGCTTTCTCCCTAGAGTTGGCGCTGACATCACACCAGCTAGCAGTCGACACAGCGGAAATATAACACATAATTCTGTGGTGTTTGGGTAAAGGGAGATAAGTCATAAAAATGAGTTCGGAGATAAATGAAAATTAAACTTGGAACCCTTATTACAAATAATTTTCTACACAAATAAAACACATCAACTGCTAGTATTCTTTGATTTTTGCACACCCACTTGTATAATTTAACTTGTGTGTTCATCTGGGGAACAAAATTCCATCTGTACAAAAAAATGACTTATACCCCTTTACCCAAACACCACAGAATTAATACATCTAGGTACATTATGTACTCAAATAAAATAAATTGGATCCATAAAATAATAAATTCCTCATTAACTGTAATGTGTAGACTCTAGAGTTCCTTTATAATGAGAATTCAGACGTTGACCCCAACAACAATTAAAATATGTAATGATTTGATAGCGCTGAAAATGGAAAAACAAAACTCTTACGAGAAGTAAAACCATACTCGTATACCTATATTATATTATATACAAATATTAAACGAATTCGATACTTAATTTTATAATGTATTATATTATTTTATAATATAATTTATGATATCTGAAATATAAAATATTATTATTACAACTAGTTTGTCACTGAGAAATAAGGAAAAGCTGTTAACTTGAATTTATTTGAAGCAAAGCGTTACTGGATTATGCAATGAGGTAGGCGATGTGTCTCAATTTATTCTCAATTATTATCTTTGCGTATGCTCGATTACACTACCTCTAGCGCTTGAAAGTGGAACTAACCGCTTGCGCACAGAGAAACAAAAGACAGGAAAATTCGCTCAGTGTCCATTCTTTATAATCCCTATTCGCTGGGGTATTCACGTGAAACCTTTGCAATTTAATATGTAAATAACAAATTACTGAGACATTATAACTGAATGCGATTTTCTGCATGTTAATCAGAAACTGTTTAAGTTTTTGTGGAAATTTTGTTGGATTGCTGAAATACGGTTTTTTGGTTGCAGGTGTGAATTTGATGAAATCTTAAATCTGACAGTGAAGGACATGGCACAATGTGTATCCTGGTCATCGAGATATTATCAGTAAGCCCTAGCAAGGCTATTCGCAGTGCCGCCAGGGATTTGAACTTGCCGTGTTCGACTGCCAACAAAGTCCATTACAAGAATCTGAGGCTGTAAGCGTACAAAGTTCAGCTACAGCAAGCTCTTCAGCCAGATGATCGTGCACGCCGCACAGCGTTTGTTGTCGACATGCTGGCTAGAATTGACGGCGAGCAAGGATTCCTTCAGGAACAAATTCACCTTGCACACGTTCGAAATTCTAATAAAATACTTGAAAGTATTTGATTTAGGTATGCTTGTATTATCACGTGGGCGTCATCTCTGGCATCTCCATACTTATGCTTGACCGCCCAATGTCCTATTGCCGCAACACACTCCCAGTCTCTATAAATTTCCTGTGTCACTCCTGGATTGTTGGCCGTAATGGCGGTTCTCTTCTATATTGATCCGGACGTGATGTTGCACCTATGTATCTGATCGTGTCTCGATAAACCAGGATACACATTGTGCCATTTCTTTTACAGTCGGATTTCACAAAAATTCACACCTGCAACCAAAAAACTCATTCCAACAATCCAACAAAATTTCCATAAAAACTTTGATAGTTTCTGACTATTGATCTAAATGAAGTGGGGAGAGAGCAACGGTGAATTGTTCAATGGTTGAGCTGTTTGGACTTTTTCCATTGCTAATTTTCAAAAAATTGTAGCACAACGTTTCGAAGAGTGGATCTCTCTTCGTCGTCAGTTGAAAACCTACTGTGGGGATCGTTACAAACAGCTAGCCTGTCTGACTGATCGACGACCATCAGGTCGGTGCGAAATATAAATACGGAACACACGATATCATAAGCTGTCGTAATGTGCATTATATAGAATGAAAAGAAGAATTCCGTGATTGTAACTAAACTAATTATATGGAACAATAACAACAAGAAGGAATAATACACTAATGCAGTGAAAATAATGAAATTATGAAACAATAGGAATAAATAAATGGGCGGGGAAACAAACTACTACTGCCATCTAGTGGTGGAAGAGAGTATTAAATAAGTGGGACCAATTAAACTGTTATTGCCATCTAGTGGTGCAGGGAAACAAACTACTGCTGCTTTCTAGTGGTGTTACTTCTTGCATTTTCTTGAAAATTTCTTGATGTCCTGTTCGACTATAGGCAGCCATATGTTCGGAAGAATGAGATTGGTTTGGCTAATAGCGTTATCCGAAAAACTCATATGTGCGGCTTCCTTGTACTTCTCTGAACCAGAGAACGCTCGGTCTGTAAGCTGGAGGCGATTTCCCACTTTATTCTGTGCCCAGATTTAAAGCTATGTTGGGCTATTCTGGATTTGTCTATGAGGCATTGTTTAAAGTTCTACTTATGTTCTTTGATTCTTGTGGACAAGGGTCTGCTAGTCTCCCCTATGTACACATGACTGCATTCACAAGGAATGTTGTAAATGTATTCTCTGGTGTCCGCAGGGTCTGACTTCGGTTTGTAGATTTCGTATCTCAATAAATTGTTATTTACATATGAAGTTGTAAAGGTTTCATGTGAACACACTGTATATTCTTGTAATTAGATCTACATAGAAGATTTTGTGCTTCCTGCAAATGTATTTTCACGTAAATGAAAATTAAGAACAAAAAACAAACCTAAACAAATAGAACGACAGAAAATAATAAGAATTATACTCCAACACAAAAAAGCGCTCGAAAATTTTTTTCGTCTATGACGTCATTTTTACTCATCATGAGCAATACAATATTGCACACTGACGATAGCATTCTAGGGTTAATACTGCTGTATTTAATACTGTATTACGAAAATATTCTGTTTAATTATGCAGAAACACTTTCTCTTGACCTAGTTTCATTTCAACATTCAACTTCTACGGAGTGATAGAGTTGATATTTTAAGGAGAAGACAATAATTATGAGGGGGAAGGAAGTGACCTTCAGTTATAAAATGTAAAAGAATGTAGTTATTTTATAAAATTATTATTTATTATTCCGCAGAAACTTATATTTAAATTAGGTTAGAAAGTATGAAATGAGTGGCTCTAAAAATAAGGTCAAGTAATTATAATAACAAGAAATGTAGAAGCGTTGCTTCGCGTGTACTTATCTCCTTGTTAAGTTTAATTCCCTCAGTTGAGGCAGATCACGGAATGCTATCGCCATAATTTATTTATAATGTTGGTTGCAGATGCACAGCCTTATTTCTGCACTCAGTTACTGGCATTGCGGTTTTCCGTACTCTTACATCTGCAATTATTTATCACGCGAGGTAAAACGTCCCAGGAGAAGCGCACAAAAGTGCTGAAAAGTGATATGTACGAAACAATGGATGGGCCCTCTATTTCATACAAAGTATGTATTATATATGAGTACGTGACGTACACCATTCTTTCTGAACTTCGTTCCATCTTAGTGCATGAAGATCTTTATTTTATATTTCGGAAAGGAATTCCTGGCTCACAGTTACCCGCACAGATAGAAAGCCTTCTACTCACGTACGAGTACAAAATCAGAGTTTTAACCACAGAGACAACAAACAAAAGTCATCTTCTTTGTATTAGTCATTTTGATTACTGCGACACTCTCTACTGTACACTGACCTTAACATGAGACTGACTGACAGACTACAGTGTGTTCAAAATGCGTGTGTTCGCAGATCTCACCGTATCACACCTTCACTAAATATGTTGTCCTGAGTCCGTCTCAAAGAGCGAAGAACTATTTCTTTAGTTGGTTATTTAACGACGCTGTATCGACTACGAGGTTATTTATCATTTATCATTATCTCACAAATGTAACAAACCTCCTACATCTATATTAAGTATTACTTACTTACTTACAAATGGCTTTTAAGGAACCCGAAGGTTCATTGCCGCCCTCACATAAGCCCGCCATCGGTTCCTATCCTGTGCAAGATTAAGCCAGTCTCTATCATCATACCCCACCTCCCTCAAATCCATTTTAATATTATCCTCCCATCTACGTCTTGGCCTCCCTAAAGGTCTTTTTCCTCTCGGTCTCCCAACTAACACTCTATATGCATTTCTGGATTCGCCCATACGTGCTACATGCCCTGCCCATCTCAAACGTCTGGATTTCAAGTTCCTAATTATGTCAGGTGAAGAATACAATGCGTGCAGTTCTGTGTTGTGTAACTTTCTCCATTCTCCTGTAACTTCATCCCGCTTAGCCCCAAATATTTTCCTAAGCACCTTATTCTCAAACACCCTTAACCTATGTTCCTCTCTCAGAGTGAGAGTCCAAGTTCCACAGCCATATAGAAGAACCGGTAATATAACTGTTTTATAAATTCTAACTTTAAGATTTTTGGACAGCGGACTGGATGATAAGAGCTTCTCAACCGAATAATAACACGCATTTCCCATATTTATTCTGCGTTTAATTTCCTCCAGAGTGTCAATTATATTTGTTACTGTTGCTCCAAGATATTTGAATTTTTCCACCTCTTCGAAGGATAAATCTCCAATATTTATATTTCCATTTCGTACAATATTCCCGTCACGAGACATAATCATATACTTTGTCTTTTCGGGATTTACTTCCAAACCGATCGCTTTACTTGCTTCAAGTAAAATTTCCGTGTTTTCCCTAACCGTTTGTGTATTTTCTCCTAACATATCCACGTCATCTGCATAGACAAGAATCTATATTAAGTATTAAATTACATAATTCTGATTGTTGTCTTATACAGTGTAAATGTCCGATTATTAAAGAGTCCTCTGAAGTTAAGTATTTGAGCATAATTTTCGATAATCATTTAAAATGGAACCAACACATTAATTACCTTTGTAATAAATTACGTAAAATAGTATATTACTTTGTTTTATTGAGGAATTACTTGTCAATAAGTTTATTACGTACAATATATTTAACTTTATTTCAATCGGTAATTATGTATGGAATTATAGGATGGGGTAGCTTATTTAAATCCAATTTTAATCCACTTTATTTATTACAGAAGAAAATAATTAAAATATGTCTTCATAAACCTATTGATTTTCCATCTCAAAAATTGTTTCTAGACTTTAATGTACTTAACGTAAGACAAATTTATTATATTGTATTAATAAAATTCATACATAAAAATCAAAATAATTTTGAATTGTATTCTCATAGTTATAAAACAAAAGGTATGAATTCTTGAAGATTGTTTGAACCAAAATGCAACACTGTTACAGTATTTAATCATAGTAGTTATTTAGGCCCAAGAATATATAACAAATTTATATATAAATAGCCTAACCTTGTCAATTCTAATAGTTCTAGTATTAAATTAAAGAAGTTATGTATGGATTTTATAAAACTTGAAAAATTGTAAATCTAAATTTATATACTATAATTGCACAGTACGCATAAGACAAATACTGTATTGTATAATTATTAATTTCAATTCAGGAATCCGCCCCTGAGCACGAGTTCTACTCTTTCAGGGGCGAGCTAAAGTTTTTCTGTATACTTTATATTTTATGTTACAATTATTAGCCAGATAATAAATAAATTAATTAATTAATTAATTAATTAATTTAGCATCGATGAGATTGGTGATAGTGAGATAGTATTTGACGAGATGAGGCCGAGGATTCACCATAGATTACCTGGTATTCACCTTACGATTGGGGAAAACCTCGGAAAAAACCCAACCAGGTAATCAGCCCAAGCGGAGATCGAACTCGCGCCCGAGCGTAACTTCAGACCGGCAAGCAAGCACCTTAACCGAATGAGCCACGCCGGTGGCTGCGAAGAACTATTCACTCTCTCGCGTTTCTCTTCAATATTCTTCAGAACTCTAACCCTAGCTACTTAGCTTCTCGTTTTCAACATTTGTCCTCATATCACGAAATAGATACTCGCTCACAACACCATATCACACTCGCCATTCATAAACACACAACATCCTCCTACTCTTCATCTTTCACCATCTCTGCAGCTCATCTCTGGGACTCTCTACCACAACATGTCAGAGACTGTAGGATATTATCTAGTTTCAAAAATAAACTTAAAGTTGCACTTTCTCAATTCAGATTCCTTTCACTTATAAGCCCTTTTCTCTGTGATAGTTTTGTAAAAATATATATGTTTCTTTTTCTTCCTTTTTTTTTTTTTTTTGATGGCCAGATGAATTTATTATCATACTTTTTTATTGTTATTGTATTTAAATTTCGTATTTTTTTATTATTTTATTACATTCCATCTGTTGTATCCTTCCTTACGTATTTCCCTGTTAACTTTTGTACAAACTGAGTTGCTTTTATTATATTCCAACCTTTGGATCTGTATTTTACTTTCCTTTTTCTATTATGATATCATTTTCATGTTGTTTAGTGTCGATTTTGTTATGCTATTATTTTTCGTAATATATTAGTATCCTGTTCTTTAATTTTTTGTTAAATTTTCACTCCTTGTATATTTTGTCATCTGGTAGAGAGTAAGAGAAGGCCCTATGGCATTGACTCTGCCAGTATAAATAAATAAATAAATAAATAAATAAATAAATAATAATAATAATAATAATAATAATTATTATTATTATTATTATTATAAAAAATCTAATATCGAAGTTTAATTAATGGCTTGTTACGAATTGGACTCTGTGATGCACATTTCAAATTGACATTGAATCTGATGGCAAATAATGAACCCTCTAATTATATTCTCTCCGAGTAGAAATAATACAGTTAATTACAGCACTGAAATTCTGAATAAGAATCTAATGAATTTTAGGAAATTAGTTTCAAATGAAATGGATTTAATGACGAATAATTTTATTTTACTATGGGTTCAATACCCGTATCACATAAAAATGAGATTAAATGTTCAGTAGCCAGTGACAGAAAATGGGAGTGAAGTCTAACAATATTCCAATATCACATCCAGAACCTTTTGTACAGATTAAAGTGTAAATTTGTCAGACGTCATATAATCAAATCCCTAGCTTAAATTTTCAACATAATATTACGCAATGAAACTGGGGTTCATCAAATAATAAAATTGCATTTTAAAGGAGAATATGAAAAATGATTGTTTATTCAAGACAAGTTTTGGCTGCAATTCTTCAATTTCAGGTGATATTGAAATTATATCGCATTTGAAAAGAAGGCATAGAAAAATATAAAAATTCATGTTTTAATAAACACTTTTTTAAAGACAAGAGGTGTCACGTTATTTGAGAAGCTATATTGCAAGTTTAGTGAGTGTGATTGGTAGAAGAAAACTAAATGGGGTGAACAAGAGAACAACTACATGAACATACTAACAAAAATTCAGACATCTGCATCATACTAGATATATACTACATTAGCTAGATATTTAATGACCACTATCCAATTGCAACATTATAATATAAATTGGTCTCTACTTGCTAACGAATTTTAACCTGTATTTAAAATTTCGTTAAAGTATATTTTTCCAGGTAAAGGAGCGAAATGTTTATTCTATTATACTGAATTTTTCGTAAAAGCGAAATTCGTTAAACTGAAATATTTCAATATCAAATTACACTATAAAAGGCAAGGGACAGAAAACAATTTCGTGATACTGAATACAGTGGACTCTCATAAGTTCGACTGAACAGACTTGAACGTTCAGTCCAATAAGGGTAGTGAGTGTGGCAGGTGAAATGAATACAAATTCTTATTGGTTATCCATCAACGAATACAGTACTGTAGGCTACTTGCATTTCCTGCCCGCTCCGAGACCTGTGTATGCGCTTGTAGTACCACAGTGGGTTTCGACAGTTACATCTCACAAACGGCACAATTCTCAAATAGAAAAAGAAGAGTTCATTAATTTAAAACCAGTGATTAAATATGAATGTCCTAATCAATAAAATATTGTAACTTTATTACAAAACAAGAATGTAATTTTATCGTTTCACTATAGTCACTTTCTATAATTTAGTTTAAATACTCCCGTCAACAATGGGATTTCCACTCCACACAGTAACACAGTATTCGTTATCACACTCTACAGACGACAATGACAATTTACTTGAATTATTGAGAACAACAATGAACTATTAATCTTAACTAATGTTCACAAAGCACTATTTAGAAAACAGAACTGTTAGTTCTCAGTTCACAGTTCGTTTGCCTTGTCTAGTTCTTCTAGCTCAGTCACTCAAGTTCACAGTATCTCGAACCCAAGACCTTCAGAGACAGTCCACTGAACTTCGAACTCAGGTCCCCCAACTGCGGTCCACTGCAGTCGAACTCAGGACTTCGGACGCTCACATAGCTGCGGACACACTCAAGTCGAACTCCGGTCTCGAAGCTGGCTTCACTGCTACACAAGACTGGCTGGCTTGCTGTCCACCGACTATAACAACTGCTCAAGTTCACTCACGTGTCGTATTTTATAACCAAACCATAGTTATGAGAAAGTACGATGCTACAAATTTCCACGGATGTCCAGAAGATGGCACTCTCGAATTCTTTGGATTTCTCCACTCACTGCCGCGGTCGCTATCTCTCCTCTCCTCTCTACGCCACAGCACATGCCCCAGGAAGCAGATGCGCGCGCAACTTCCGCGCCGAACCACGGCCGACCTTGCGCTTCTTCTGCCGGTCGTGAGATCGAATCTCAGCTGTCACAATATTCTGTTTTCCTTTAACAAAAGTATCACTACAAGACACAGAACCAATTCCCATATCAAATGGCAAACCCGCTTCTTAGTGTCCGTATAGGAGCGTGTTTAATTCTCCTACGTAAGCAGTCGAACTTGTTTTGTGTCCAACTTAAGAGCTTCCGCTGTATTTTGCTATACTGGCGTTCGTTTTAACGACAGTTAATTGCATACCACCTGAAAGCTGTTGATTTTCTGATCATTTTTCATATAACTTGGGGTTCAATAAGGTATTACAGCCCTTTCAGTTGTTGAGTTATCACTAGAGCTAGGAAGTTGGTACCGAAACTATTAAGTTCTGTGAGCTTGACTACATCTCTACCGAGTAAAAAGTAGTAGTATAGCTCTAAACGTCAACAAACCAGCACAAAAAACGTTTACAGACGGGTGGTAAACAAACTTGTCTTTGTGCAAATGATCCATAGCCAAAAAACAAAAACACAATAAGCAAATAATATAAAACGACACTAATTGTCAATTAGAACCTTCGTTATTTTCAAGCTAAAGTAATTTACATTTAAAAATAAGAACTCAAATACATAGTAATATGTCTCTAGGCTTATTACAATTGTTAATAACGTACATTTTCAGTTTATCAAAAGACATACTCCTATGTTCAGAAAAAAACTATTTGTATGTAAATGTTTCTTCCAAGTCACAAGACGTGAATGAAGCAAATCTGCAATATGATACAGCATATCTTACTAGACTGCATAATCAAGTGAACAATAGCTTTGTGAATCTAATAGTGCAGCTCATATGTGCCACATCACATTAAAAGTCATAATTCTTTTCAAGGCTAATTTTCACATTTGCTTTAATGGCTATTCGGACTTCTACGGATTGGTAAATATACATGAATAATATTGTGAATTTATTTTCACTCAACAATAGGATTTTATTCTTCCAACAATAATTCCTTTCTACAATTCACCTTAAACGCTCTCGTCAACAATTTGATTTTCACTCAACACAGTATTCGTTATAGCACTCCACTGACGACAATGACAATTTACTTGGACTAGTACGAACAACATTGAACTGTTAATTTTAACTAATATTTACAAAGCACTATTTACAAATCAGAACTATCAGTTCTCAGTTCACAGTTCTTCTATCTCAGTCACTCGAGTTCACAGTATCTCGAACCACAGACCTTCAGAGACAGTTCACTGTACTCGAACTCAGGTCCCTCCAACTGCGGTCCACTGCACTCGAACTCAGGCCTTCGGATGCTGATACAGTTGCGGACGCACACTCGAGTCGAACTCCGGCTTGCTCTGGCTTTCTCACTGACTGGCTGACTAATCAACTGAAAACTGCTGTCGTTCCTTCGCGTCCTTAATTTATAACCACAGCGACGTAGCCTCGAAAGTTCCACTCGTCTCTAGAGATGGCACTCCAGAAAAATCCAGAGCCCTCTCCTCTCTACCAGCACCAGATGCGCGCGCACACTCTCTCCACTCTCTCGCCGCGTTGGCCCTTTCCCCTCTCCGCCGCGCGCTATCCCAAAGTGCTCCGCGCGATCTTCTCTCTTGCGGGACGCTGGTCGTGAGTTCGAAACTCACGTCGCTGTCACAATATTATTCTTCCATATATAAATATAAATCACGGTTTCAGTCATTTCAGCATTTCTTGACTGAGCAAGATGACTGTTAAAGGCAACTCAATTGTTTGATGGAACATTGCAAGATACGTACTAACATTATTATACAAATCTAAAATAATTAAGATTTTGAAGAAGAGGGTTTCTCTTCATTGATATTTTTTCCAGGTAAAGAGTCATTTCAGGTGTTTTTTTTTTTCCATAGCACAGTGTTCCTGAACTACTAGTTTTATAGGCCTATATTAGATGTCTATGTTACATGATTTCCAGTAAAGTGTTTCTCCATTTGTTTGTTCTCCATTAGTAAATTCTTGAAGTATTTCGCTAATTCAACTTCTTGAGATTAGTGAATTTAACTTCTGTCACGTTGAAAACCGCTCACTAAACTGTACAACTCCACTGAGAGCGTTAGTACGTAATTAAACTGCTTCTCTAGTGTGCATATTATTGCAATGTAGTTGCTGATATACTGTGAGTTGTTTATATGAACAGAGTATAGAATGCTAGTGCAATAGATATGTATGCCTGGCTGTACTCAATCTGTAAATAATGTTTTGGTACGAACTTCCTAAGACTGGCTATCACTAGGGCTATAACCTAAAATCCTTGAAAATATACATGCACTTATGCCCTGAAAAATAACAAAGTATGACGTAAAAATTTGTAAATATGAAACAAAATAAACTTACAGACTTATGTATTTACTTCAAAAATAAACATTTAAAAGACACTTTATCTTAAATAGCCTATGTTAGAATATCAGTTATATCTTAAGGAAACAAAACTTAGCTTCCAAGTAAAAAGGTCACACAAGACGACGACTTCAGTCTTCGGCTCTAAGCGGAAATATGAGTTCAGGAAAGTAACGAATGAAAACTGCGGTACAAAATTCCAACTACCTCACTGTGTATACAAATATGAAATACCATCATGATGCACTATGGCTTTATTTTCGAGGGTTACAGCTAATAAATTTGAGAATATATGAAACACTAATCCGATTTTTAATGCGCACGGTCGGTTATTTATCCGTTATCAGCTAACGACAAAAAAATGGAATATCTAAACTGAATTTCTGCGTGGTCATTTGTACGTAATCTGTAAATGACACCGCTGGAAACGTTTGTGTTCTGTCTCGCCCAGTCATGTTGCCATGGAGCTTTCAATATCTAACGAGATGGCGGAAAATCAAATTGTGTTCCATGACACGTTTTGCTTTCCATTTATGCCACGGATTTTCTCATTTTCTCGTAAAAACGAAAGGTGAAGAATTAATTTGGTGCATTATTATTATTATTGTTGTTATTGTGATTATCATTATCATTATTATTACTAACATCATTATTATTACTATTACTACCATTGTCTTTTTTGTCCTCTTATTTCTTGTCGTCCACATGTTTTGTTCCTATTCCTGCATTGTATTTCTTTAGTTTTTTTCTGTCAATATATCGTTTCTTTATAATTAAATTGTCATTTTTCCTGTAACTGCTACAGGGTCAAAACTTGTAGTTAATAAATATTAATTTATTTATTCATATTAATTAATTCATTTATTCATTCGTTCGTTCATTCATTCATTCATTCATTCATTCATTCATTCATTCATTCATTCATTCATTCATTCATTCATTCATTCACTCACTCACTCACTCACTCACTCACACATACTATTATTACTAGGAAAGTGCGAGTTTTGTGAATAACTATTTCACTTCCTGGAAAAGGGAAAGGTGTCACATTTTATTCCCACTGGAAGAAAGGGAATGCATGGATTTCCAACAAGAAGGGTCTCTCCTGCAGCCAATGGACTGAAGCGATCAAAATGAGCTGCAACGTTATTCCAGTCAGAAGCCTCCCAGGCAGAAGCCTTGGTACTGCCCATTGCAGAAGATGCGATGAGCAAGAAACCTTAGCACATGTACTGGGTTTTTGCCGGAAGGGAGAATTACTGAGAATTGACCGTCATAATAAAATTCGTTCCATGATTGCCAATGAACTTCGCCGGGCTGATAAGTATGAGGTGTACGAGGAAATTGGGTGCCTTTCTGCTGACTGTTCAACTCGAAGAGCAGATATCATTATTATAGGCCGAAAAAAAATTGTAGACTCATTCTCGATCCCGCAGTCCGTTGTGAGAACAGCGAGGAACAAACTAGACAAGTTTGCAAAGAAAAACGGGCAATTTATCTGCCATGCTGCAGCGATTTGGGGACCAAATATAACATCAAGACATGGGACGTTATAGGAATTATGATTGGGGCTAGAGGCACAATCCCATGGGAGTCCTTAGAAGTCTTCCGAAAATTAAAAGTTCCTGACAGCACCCTGGACATGATATCCTCTACTGCACTGAAGTCATCGATTAGCATAATTAATCATCACTTATATTCTTCATAAAATGTAATTTGTCTTGTAACCTAAATTGTTTGTTAAATTTCCAATAAATTTCTCAATGATAGCCTACCTAACTAGGGTTTCTATTAAAGAAAAAATTGAATTAAATGTAAATATTAATTTAAAATTGATTAGGAGGCCGACTATTAAACCCTGGTTGGGATGGCTATCAACTATCTATCTTGAGCTAGGAAGTTAAAATAGTTGTAATTGACCCTACAGTTCGTTTCGAGACTTACAAGAGCCAACCTCAAGATGTTCATAAGGAAAAACAATTCATCTATGAACCAAAAATCCTGTATTATGAAGAGAAATATCAATTACAACAGATAGAAGCAATAGGTTTGATGGTCGGAGCAAGATCCATTCTGAAGTTGTTTGTTGATTTTTGTTTTGCAAGGTTTTTCATTTGCCATCATCTATAATTAACAATGTTTGTTTACTTGCGTTGAAAGGTTCGATTGCATTGTTAAGAAATCACCTCAGATAAGACATTGCACTGTAATTTATTCTCTCTTTCTTGCATTAGTTTTATACTCATAACAAATTATCTATAGTAATGTCACGAGAGGTCTGAGATTTATCTGGGACTATTTTGAGAATAAAATAAAAATACAAATAATATATCCCTAAAATTCGACCACAAAATGTTAATAATTGTATATTAACGAATACTTAACCTATTCAGACATTGTGAAGTTGAAATACTCATAGATGAATATCGATTACTGCAATAAAGAAATTCGATGTTCTTATTCAGTAATGCCAATTGTGAAAAGTGAAATACAGGTGTAACAATGTTAATTAGACGTACTGCACTTTTCTCTTATTATTATAACATAAATACAAATAATTATGCTCGACCATGCCGAAATGTAGCAATTATACACCTGGTAGCAGTCCTTTAATGCATGTCATTAAAGTACACCTACTCATTAAAGTACAGGTGTTCAGCCAATGACAACTCAGCTTACAGGTGTTCAGCCAATGACAAGTCAGCTTTGTACCGTTATAAAACCGCAAGTATCGATTATTCTCGGATATGCAATCGAAAGAGAATTAGCGAAAAGTCACTGTCGCAGAAGGTTTTGTTCTGTTACTATAATAATTAGCGGTAATTGGAAATAATATTCAAATAAATTCAATTTGTCATCTCTCTTTTCAATGTCGAATTCGATAATCAAGGTTATATCAAGTTTAACGGGATTACATCAAGGTCAATGACATTTTTCTCGGAAAAAATCAATACTTTCGCGTCTGCGCACATCTCACAATTCACGACCTAGAATGAGGTCACTTCCGATCTTGTCAGATACAAATAAAATGTAGACATCTGAATAATTTCAAGTTAGAAATATGGTCGAGCATAAAAAGTCGTATGAAACTCCCCTATAATGGTAATTAGGAAGCTGGTATGAAAATTATGAAACGAGCCCATACTCGCTTCTTAATTACTGTCATTATAGGCTCGTTGCATAATGTACTATTTCATTATCTGCTTAAATCATAATTTAATTTAACAGTAACAGTGGGGACAGCTATAGCCTATACCAATGCTTATGTATTCACAGCGAGACATGTTGCTACACAGTGAAGCCATCTCTGTATAGATAGGCCTAATTAAAACACGAATATTATTACGCCATAGGAAGTCAGTTTGACCGAAGACCTTATTATTACTATGCAAGGTCTTTGGGTTTGATATCCGATTATGTTACATAAATTTGATCATCTGACTTTCTATTAATAATTATTTCATTTCATTCACAAAATACAAATTTTATAGGCTACAAATATAGGTTAAGTTATCTGTGGGAGCAGGACCAATGCCAGCTGTGCCTTATTTCGACCGTTACAATCAGTACTACACGAAAGCATTTTTTTATAGCTCGACAAACGCATTCTCGCTGTAGTGTGTAACGGAACTAAAGCTGCATCTACATAGTTCAATATTCCAATCGCGTATGCGTGCAATCTGGGAAGAATATTGAAAGAATCAAGTTTAAAAGGTACGTTCAATTAAGATGTATTAAGATTTTGCCTAAAACTATGTGCATTAAAGAACTATGTTTCATGGTGCGCCGTTTTGAAAGTCGTCTTCACTGCGTAAATATATTAATTAACATTAAATATCAATCTTGCATTCATTGCTTTAAAGTTGAAAGAAAAGTTTAACCGTGTAGTTGCATCTTATGTATTCATTATGATCAATTTACGGGGAAACAGTTGGCGACAACGACTAAACAAAAGAACGACCATGCGATAAATTGATAGCGATAAATCTAGCTGCAAAAATTATCGCAAAGTGTGACTGTGATTGGTTGGAATTCAAAATTTCAGTACACTTCATTGGTCGAAGATGGAATGACGCGATATAAACTAAATAGTCCATGCAATATGTACTATTAAAAATTTTGTTTTATAAATGATATACTTTGTCTTCTAGGCAATCCCTGTTTAGGAAAAGTGTTTGATAATAATAATAATAATAATAATAATAATAATAATAATAATAATAATAATAATAATAAATGAACAAGATTCGTACTGCAGACACGTTTTACGATCGTGATTTGTCGTGAATTTTGCTGGTATTTCCTGGTTTTTGTGAATATGACAATTTTTGTATTAAATTCCACTTATTAAAAACATCACTGAATCGTAGGTCTACATTCATCGGTCACAAATTCCATTAATTTATTTCATATTTTATAATGTGAAAAGTATGGCTGCTCAGTTGTGAAAAAATGAAACTCTATGTGTGTCGTGCATGCGCAATGCTTAAGTTCGTTATATGCTAATACGATAAGAAGAAATATGCAAAAGATATTTTTGCACGATAGTGTGTTTTCTCGTCCATACAGCAAATGACCTCCACGACTGAAAGTTGATTTTACCACAGTCTAGTATATACAGTCACGAAGCTTGAGTTTTGAGGGTGCTAGAAACAATAGACTGTGACGGTACTATTTTGCATTGCCTGTAATGAGGCGATATTAGCGATCCTAGTGGTGAGCAACTAACTAATGTTTGCATATTTACTACGTATTGAGCTTCGCGACTGTATATAGTAGACTGTGATTTTACTAAATTCAGAGTTTCCAACCTAGATAAGTATGTTGAAATATTACAAATAACTGCTCTAGTGTTGTAATGAAAAGTACTGTCTTCTATGTATGCTACAATCCTACAATGAGTGTAGGCCTACATGTTGTCTATTGTAATGCAAAGTATTTTATTTCATAATACTATAGCCTACTTATTTTACAGTCTTCAAGGTCTAGGTTTGAAACATGAATAGACTTCGGATTTTTAGGCTCGAATAGCATAGGTTGAAATAATTTTATGTAAAAAAACCCTAAATGTACAGTACAGTATGTAACACGAGAAACTGTCGAATAATAATATTGCCTAAAACTGGGTGAATTAAAGAACTATGTTTCATATTACTATGATATACCGAAGCACATACGATATTTCCTTCCAGAAATTCTGCATTATCATATGATGAAGAATGGATAGAACAGGGAAAAATTCTCTCCGGCACCGGCACTCGAACCGGGGTTTTCATTTCTACGTGCTGACGCTTTATCCACTAAGCCACACCGGATTCCAGTTTCGATGCCGGACCAAATCCCCTCAGTTTAAGTCCTACCTCTCAGTTTTCCCTTTGGTGGCGTGTGCACTGTGTCACAGAATATGTGACAGTGGCACAATGTCCAACGCACTATGTACAGAGGTGCACTCATTACGAATGAATAAGTGGCCGGGATCCGACGGAATAAGCGCCGTCTTTAATCACTAAGTGATTACTTACGCATATCATATTCCCTGTTGAATCTTTCGTACACACAAGCAACACAAACAAATAAATACAACCACACAGGCGTATACAAACTCACATGTAATAGTTGCGACAGTTTCTACATTGGACAGACAGGCAGATCATTCCAAGCTCGATACAAAGAACACATTAAAGCAATAACCAGAGGACACAATACATCTACATATGCCGAACACATAACTAATGCTAACCACACATACAATAACATAAATACAGACATGGAAATCCTACACATTCAACTCAAAAACCAAAAACTCAACACACTAGAACAATATGAAATATACGGACACACTAAAACACACCCCAATCAAATTCTCAACACACAGATCAATTTCAGAACACACACATTATTTGACACAACTCTTCATCACACGAACGCACCCATACAACAGGCAGCGAAGATGAGATAGCGCCGAGATCTAGTAGGCTCTGAGGATGGTGTCGAATAGCACCGAAACAGCTGTAAGCCGCACATGCTTATATAATTAACACGAGTAAGATCGCCATTTAATCAATTATGCATATCATATTATTATGATGTACCGAAGCACATATGAATTTCCGTGCAGGAATGAATTATGGATAGAACAGAAAAAAATTCTCTCCGACACCGGGACTCGAACGTGCCATACCGGATTCCAGTTTCAGTCTACACTAAACAAGCCTAGAAATCCGAAGTCTAATCATGAATAGAACGTCATCTGGAGTGCACACAAAATACAAGTGTTCCCTGATATTACCTGTGCCACGCGTTAAATATGAAGTCACGCCAATATAGTCTATGAACCAGAGGTCTGCATCGGACGTTTTCGCTCGAGCGCCAAGTAGTTCATAGCATAATCCGATAGGTAGCGCAAATGCATGATAGGTAAAATTGTCGCGAGCGATAAATCCTCGAACGGTATAAGCCGAGCGTTAGACATTCGTTCTTGTTACAGTGATGAACTGTGTAGTAACATCATAGACGTTTATCATTTCAAAACTTTGCAGTGTTTAACTAATCTCTTTATAGTACAACTATAAAACTTGCTTTAAAATGTAATATAAATGTTGTAGGTAATTTACCCCCCCCCCACACAGGAGTGATTTTGTTTTTGCCACATCTGATAGATGTTATTGGATGTAAATGTAATTATTATCAACGGAGAACACAATCACGATAATGAAAGAACTGTATCAAGTTTTCTAGTAGTAATAATAATAATAATAATAATAATAATAATTAATGTATCAATCTTTGCATCTGTAACAGTTGTTCAGCATGATTATTCATTTTATTATATTTTCTGTGACGTTATCTCTGTACTAAAATTGTTATTAATCTTCTGCTATATCAATAATATTTTGTGCGAGATCGTTCGTATTTGCTTGGTTTCCGCACAAAACCAATCCGCGGAAAGTCTAAAATTCCACATTCAGTATTCCCAACCTTAACACACATAAGAATTTCCCTCTTCTTACCGCTTAAATGACATATTGATTTTACTGCTTTAGGCTTTTAACATATTATTTTTAGAGACGTTCAATATAGTAATAATTATAAATTGGAAACTTACCACTACAATTTCACCTAAATTGCACGTTAATTATTGTTTTTGAATATTTGCAAATATTAAGTAAACTCTACAACTCCACTAAAATTACTGCATTCGTGATGCAAGTAACATTAAGGAAGCCGTGAAAAAATCTACAAGATTCCAGATTCATCATAGACTGGGGGGGGGAGGAAAGACAGACGTATATCACGGCCTGCTGGAGTATAGTAAACACAGAAAACATTTTAAACCAACAATGTTGAAGATAGATATTTTTGTTTTCAAATTTGCCGTAATTGAACAGAAACCAAGATGGAGATTTCATTGCAACTAATTAGAAATTCCTCTTTCAGGTATGTAATAAACGATATTCGCACAAAATAATGTACGATACACGAGCGGTATGTTTTCTTTCAATTCTCGGAAATTAAAAAAGCTCAACTACGTTTCGCTTTTTCAAACTTTTCCTCGAATATGAAAAATTCAACATACCGCTCTTGTAACGCATATTACTATTGTAAAACGTTTCTACATTGTCATAGTATATTGGCGGAACACTATGTCATCATTACGTAATACAGTTCTTGCATTATCGTGATTGTGTTCTCTATCGTATTATATATGTGGTAAATCAAATATTGAATAATTATTAATTAGCAATAATAACTGTATATCGAAGTTTTTCACACTATTTATAACTTCATGTTACTGTTTTGGTACGTTCCATTGACTGTTCCATTAAACGTCTGGCATAAACGCAGAAAATAAAGACTTATTTTTACCGAGTGAGCAAAACATATGTGTATCTTATCTGTCGCCTTCAATACAAGATAAGACATGTCGGTGAGATGACCTTGTACTGTGCTATTTATTACGAGCGTATCACGACCGATCGTATCTCAATCTCTCTCGAGGGTGCGACACTCGACCGAGTTCAAGCGAGCGATTTAACTCCAATGCAGCACTCTGCTATGAACAAATAACCTTATCTCCGTACGCCCTGGGGCGGAATACGGTCATAACAAAAAAGGAAAGATAAGTGAAATTTGTACAGGACAAGGTATTAGGCCTAAATTCTGCTTGTACAGCCCTGTGCGAGGGAGAGAGAGCTATTGTGGGTTGTTGTTGTTGACTTGAGGTATGAGACGACATAAATTGCAGCGTCCTTACGTTACTGAAGGCAGGACCAAGCTTTCCGTTAGCTTTTCTGCAACGTCGTGTCCAAGTCTCACTTTATTTTTCCACCCATCTCCTCCTTTGCTGCAGCCCACAAATCTCTTTCACTCCTCTTCTTCTTTTTCTTCGCCGGTGCCGGCTATGTTTCTATTTGTACGTCATCCTTCTCGGTCTCTTTCCCACACCCTGTGATGTATTGTTTCTTACACCCCAACGACGAGATGTGTTTTCTTTGGTGTGGCAGAGAAGAAATCTGTCGCGGTGATAAGTCTGGTACACGCCTGTTGTCACGTAGCATATCGAGAGCCCGCTACCAAATTGGGTTGTTTTGAACGGTCATAATTCTCTTCGGAGGCGGTTCATTAATGGGAACTTGAGGTCTATTGCAATCCATATCATGAACTGAAACTTCAATTGGACGGAGTTACGCAATAATAGACAATTTGAAAAGAAAAGAAAATTCTGAATTTGCACAAATCTGTTGATGGCAGGCTAATTTAACTCAGAAAAAATCAAGTATGTGATATCTGAATTTTACTGCTCTTTATAAGCAAAAATTCGTTTATTGCATAAAATATATTTATTTATTTTTGCTTTGAAATATTAATTAAAAATCGGTTAGCCTCTTTTAGTATTATTTCTGCTACTTTTCTTGAAATTAGTATTAGTATTTATTTATTTAACCTGGAGGCCGTCAGCCTTCTCTGCCCCTCTACCAGGGGATTACAACTATAATATGAACAATAAAATTACAATTAATATTAAATTTACAATTACAATTACAATAAAAATTAAAGTACGACAAGATTACCTTATTAATGAAAGCTAGACTTTTATTATAGAAGTTAAGAACAAAGGATATTTTTGTATTTACCGAATTACAAATTAAAAATAGAATCACAAAATTCTACAGTGATGAAATTACCATATATTGAAATATTTTGTGATATATTAAGAGAACTATTTACAAGAAACCATGTCTGAACGAGTCTTAATTACTGACCAAGTGCCTAGTAAGTTTGCGTTTGAATTCAATTTTATTTCGACAGTCCCTGATGCTAGCAGGTAAAGAATTCCAGAGTCTTGGCAGAGCTATTGTGAAAGAGGATGAGTATGAGGAGGTGCGATGGGATGGTAACGTTAGTATTGTTTCATGGCGAGAGTGTGTTCAGATTGTGTTGGGAAGAAAGGTAAGTGAAGCGAGACGACAGATACGAAGGAACAGAAGAGTTCAAGATTTCGAAGAGAAAGAGAAGTGAATGTAAATTTATTTTCTTATCTAGTTTAAGCCAAGCTATTGTAATAGTATGAATGTTATAATAAATATGGGAAATGCCTGTTATTATTCTGTTGAGAAGCTTTCGTCATCTAATCTGCTGTCAAAAAACCTGAAAGTTAGAACTCATAAAACAGTTCTATTACCGGTTGTTCTGTATGGTTGTGAAACTTGGACTCTCACTTTGAGAGAGGGACGGAGATTAAGGGTGTTTGAGAATAAGGTTCTTAGGAAATATTTGGGGCTAAGAGGGATGAAGTTACAGGAGAATGGAGAAATTTACACAATGCAGAACTGCACGCATTGTATTCTTCACCTGACATAATTAGGAACATTAAATCCAGTCGTTTGAGATGGGCAGGGCATGTAGCACCTAATAGGCGAATGCAGAAATGCATATAGAGCAGAGGTCTGCATCGGACGTTTTCGCTCGAGCGCCAAGTAGTTCATAGCATAATCCGATAGGTAGCGCACATGCATGATGGGCAAAATTGTCACGAGCGATAAATCCTCGAACGGTATAAGCCGAGTGTTAGACATTCGTTCTTGTTACAGTCATGAACTGTGTAGTAACATCATAGATGTTTATCATTTCAAAACTGTGCAGTGTTTAACTAACCTCTTTATAGTACAACTACAAAACTTGCTTTAAAATGTAATATAAATGTTGTAGGTAAATGTTCCTCCCCACACACAGGAGTGATTTTGTTTTTGCCACATCTGATAGATGTTATTGGATGTAAATGTAATTATTATAAACGGAGAACACAATCACGATAATGCAAGAACTGTATCAAGGTTTCTAGTAATAATAATAATAATAATAATAATAATAATAATAATAATAATAATAATAATAATAATCTCTAATAATTAGTGTATCAATCTTTGCGTCTATTACAGTTGTGCAGCATGATTATTCGTTTTATTATATTTTCTGTGACGTTATCTCTGTACTAATATTGTTATTAATCTACTGCTATATCAATAATATTTTATAAAACGTTTCTACATTGTTGCAGTATATACGCGGAACACTATGTATGGACCTATCATATTATATATGTGGTAAATCAAATATTGAATAATTATTAATTAGCAATAATAACTATACTGTATATCGAAGTTTTTCATACTATTTTATTTATAACTTCATATTCCTGTTTGGTACGTTCCATTGACTGTTCCATTAAACGTTTGTCATAAACGCAGAAAATAAAGCCTTATTTTTACTGCGTGAGCAAAACATATGTATATCTTCTCTGTCGCCTTCAATACAAGATAAGACATGTCGGTGAAATGATCTTTACTGTGCTTCTATTTATTACGAGCGTATCACGACCGATCGTATCTCACTCGAGGGTACGACACTCGACCGAGTTCAAGCAAGCGATTTAACTCCAATGCAGCACTCTGATATAGAGTGTTAGTTGGAAAGCCGGAGGGGAAAAAAAAGCCCTTTGGGGGGGCGAGATGTAGATGGGAGGATAATATTAAAATGGATTTGAGAGAGGTAGGATGTGATTGTAGAGACTGGATTAATCTCGCTCAGGATAGGGGTCGATGACGGGCTTATGTGAGGACAGCAATGAACCTCCGGGTTCCTTAAAAGCCATTTGTAAGTAAGTATTTAAATTCTGATGTTATAATGGAAGCAAAGCGAGCAGAAGACAACTCGCTATGGTAGTAATTTACTTTTAAAGTAGCGAATTTTATGGTTCAGAATCGTAATCGCAAGCTTCGACCTCAGAGTTAAAGTGTTCCTAAAGTCTGAATGAAAGACTCGAGAAGTCAATACAGCGGCTAGAACTCCAATTGATAAACCTGGGGGTACAATAAGCCGGGTCTCGTCGATGCTGAACTCTGCTACAACTGTTAATCTTTTGGCGAAAGTATGCTATTTTTAGACGGTTGAAATAGCTTCCCATGTGCACATTCAGCCGAGGAAGTGGACAGAGCAAGAGTGGTCCTTTAGCCAGATATCGAATTCCTATCGGATTCCATATGCACATGCGTACAGCAGTCTTCAAAGAGAGAGGTTTGGCACTTCGACACGACTCGATAAAATCCCCGTGCTGCAATGAAGGATCACTAACACGTATTCTATAAATGTATATCATTTTTATTGTTCGGTTACTTAATTACTGGCTTTTAAGGAACCCGGAGGTTCATTGCCGCCCTCACATAAGCCCGCCATTGGTCCCTATCCTGAGCTAGATTAATCCAGTCTCTATCATCATATCCCATCACCCTCAAATCCATTTTAATATTATCTTCCCATCTAAGTCTCGGCCTCCCGAAAGGTCTTTTACCCTCCGGCCTTCCAACTAACACTCTATATGCATTTCTGGATTCGCCCATACGTGCTACATGCCCTTCCCATCTCAAACGTCTGGATTTAATGTTCCTAATTATGTCAGGTGAAGAATACAATGCGTGCAGTTCTGTGTTGTGCAACTTTCTCCATTCTCCTGTAACTTCATCTCTCTTAGCCCCAAATATTTTCCTAAGCACCTTATTCTCAAACACCATTAACCTATGTTCCTCTCTCGAAGTGAGAGTCCAAGTTTCACAACCATAAAGAACAACCGGTAATATAATTGTTTTATAAATTCTAACTTTCAGTTTTTAGACAGCAGACTGGATGATAAAAGCTTCTCAACCCAATAATAACACGCATTTCCCATATTTATTCTGCGTTTAATTTCCTCTCGAGTATCATTTATATTTGTCACTGTCGCTCCAAGATACTTGAACTTCTCCACCTCTTCAAAAGATAAATTTCCAATTTCTATCTGGTTATGTGTTAATCCATCTGGAGAAGTCCAAGTATATTTATGTATATCCTTATGGGGGAATGTTGTAGTTTTGACAATTAAATTTTGTGATGTGGCAAAGTTGCTTAACCTAACTCCATTGTCAGTACTAGTTATGTGTAGGCTCTCTTTTCCAATAGTCGGTTTAAAAATATCCTCCCGTCCTACTTTAGCATTGAAATCCCCCAATAAAATTTTCATGTGATATCTAGGTAGCTGATCAAAAGTTTGTTGCAATTCCTCATAGAAGCTATCCTTTATATGGTAGTCTTTCTCTTCTGTAGGGGCATGAGCATTTATAAGTACGATATCGCACCATCTACCCTTAAGTACTAAATACGATAACCTATCAAAATTATTAAAGATTGAGTGCCTAGGGAAGGTTATGGTGGACGTAATCATTCTTCGGAAAGAGGCAGATTTTCCTGGGTAATCCGTGTTGAGAACTTATCCTTCGTCTTTCATTCCACGTGCTTAGTATAAAAAGCAAAGGCTCTCCTTTAGATTCACGTAATAGGAGACACAAAACTAAAATTTATAGCTAGCTGTGATTCCATGTGCTTTCGCTTTCATTGATTAAAAGAACAGTGAAATTAAACTTACTAAATATTAACGTATTTTTACAAGGAAATTGTTATATACGTGAGATTATTACCTTATAACTTGTAGGTTTCACGTGTCAGGCACCACATCATATACAGGGTGATTCATGAGGATTTACCGTGCATCATCATCACTCCAAGGATTAGGCAATTTCCCGTTCCGACTTCATAATTCATCAGCCCAACGTTTTCTAGGTCTCCCGACGTCACGTTTTCCTCTTGGTTGATAATTTCTTGCTAACAATGGATATCTCTCCTTACTCATTCCATTCACGTGTTCAATCCACTTTTGTCTATAATTCGTGACTTTATCCAATAAAGGCTGTACTTTTAATTCTTCTCTTATATCCTCATTTCTAATTCTATCAAATTTTTTACACACTTTTACTTGTCTTAGGAACCTCATCTCAGCCATTTGTATTCTATCTTTCTGTTTTTCGTTGGAGCCCAAGTTTCACATCCATACATTATTTTGAGAACTGCCATAACTTTATACATTTTTACTTTAGTTTCTTTTATAACTTTATTTTTGAACGTTCTCTGTATTGTTCCACATACCGTCTGAAATTTATTTATTTTAGAATCAATATCTCTTTCCATATTGTAACTAATATCACAGCCCAAATATTTGAAACTAGACACCTGTTCTATACTTTGATTTCCCAAAATAATTTTGGATCTCACTGGATATTTTCCTCTAAATGCCATTGTCTTTTTTTTTTTTCTTACTAATACCTTTAGATCGTATAATTTACATATTTTATTTAATTCATGTAAAGATTTCTGTAAGTCATCTTCATTTTTCTGTATTATGATTAAATCATCTGCAAACAAAAGATTATTTATATATGCTTTACTATCTACTCTTATTCCTAGATTCACTAAAACTTTCCATTTATTTAAAATGTCGTCTATATTATATAAAATAAAGTGGGCGATAAACTGCACCCTTGTCGTAAATTTACCGTACTTACGTATGAAAGAGTAATGGAACGGAGAAAAACTCTCTCCGGCGCCGGGATTTGAACCCGGGTTTTCAGCTCTACGTGCTGATGCTTTATCCACTAAGCCACACCGGATACCCACCCCGGCGCCGGACAGAATCGTCTCAGATTAAGTTCCAACTCTTGGGTTCCCTCTAGTGGCCGCCCTCTGCACTACGTCATAGACGTCTATGAACGTAGGACTGAAGTCCACATATGTGCTGAGGTGCACTCGTTATGAGTGACTAGTTGACCGGGATCCGACGTCTTTCGCATATCATATTGTGATTTTTATTAGTAACAACAATGTAATTTATTCGTCACAACAATAATTCCTTTCTACAATTTACCTTAAACGCTCTCGTCAACAATTGGATCTTCACTCAACACAGTATTCGTTATAGCACTCCACCGACGACAATGACAGTTTACTTGGACTATTACGCACAACAATGAACTGTTAATCTTAACTAATATTTACAAAGCACTATTTACAAATCAGAACTATCAGTTCTCAGTTCACAGTTCTTCTATCTCAGTCACTCGAGTTCACGGTATCTCGAACCACAGACCTTCAGAGACAGTTCACTGTACTCGAACTCGGGTCCCTCCAAATGCGGTCCACTGCACTCGAACTCAGGTCCCTCCAACTGCGGTCCACTGCACTCGAACTCAGGCCTTCGGATGCTGACGCAGATGCGGACGCACACTCGAGTCGAACTCCGGCTGGCTTGCTTGCTCTGACTTTCTCACTGACTGAATAACTGAAAACTCTGCTGTCGTTCCTTCGCGACCGTAATTTATAACCACAGCGACGTAGCCTCGAAAGTTCGAATTCGCGAGTCTTCCATTTCGACGGATTTCTCGGCCTCTCTAGGCAAGCAGAAGATGCGCGCGCAAACTCTCTCCACTCTCTCGCCGCGTTGGCCCCTTTCCCCTCTCAGCCGCGCGCCATTCCAAAGTGCTCCGCGCGATCTGCTTTCTTGCGGGACGCTGGTCGTGAGTTCGAATCTCACGTCGCTGTCACATTGCTCCCTCCTTAGGACTGCTCATCTCGGGCAGTCCCTTGGTAGGCTGCTAGTCGGTCCAACGTTTGGGGTCCTCCGGCTGCTCCCTCCTTATGGTGGCGCCACCCCATCCTTGGCTTGGCTGGGCAGCGATACTCGTACTGCGTGGGCGCCATCTTGCTTTTCCCCTTGGCCCTCCAAGGAGAGCTCGCTGGCCACGGGTTGGTCCTCGGGGTCCATCAGGAATACTTCATCCCGACCAAGACGGAGTATACGGCGCCGGACGTCCACCGTCGCATCGAGTAACCGCATGGCGTCGAGTCCCAGGACGACGTCCTCGGTGATGTTGGCGACGAACACCCACATCTCCAGTTTCCTCTTCCCCAAGGTCAGGTCCAGGAAGACTCTCTCTGGATGGGCAAGCTCTCGCCTGAAGCAGTCCATAGCTCGTATTGGCGCAGCGGCGTCCTCCCAGGTAGGCCACGCACGACGTCTGGTCTGGCGATATTGAGCATCGCCCCGGTGTCCACCAGTACTCTGCATGGACGGCCTCTTATCCGTCCTTCAGCAATCAGCCCATCGTCGCACCTTCTGTCGACCGGTTTCAGGACGAGCCGAGGGGACGGTGATGATGGCGCCGACGTGCTCCTCCTAGCATCGGCCCCCTCTCTCTCCTGACTGTTGCCAGGTCGGTCGCAACTCCTCCGCAGGTGCCCAGGTTCACCGCAGGACCAGCAGGTGGGCACCCGTCGTCTCCGTTGCTCAGGCGACTGTTGGTTTCTCTCGGTGTCAGCCACCTCTCTCTCCTGCCGGTGGCTGGAGCGGTTGCAGTCCCTCCTTAGGTGTCCCGGTCTCCCGCAGGACCAGCAGTTGGGCGTCCGTCGTCTCCGCCGCTCTGTCGACTGTTGGCGCTCCTCGACGTCGGCCACCTCTCTCTCCTGCCTGTGACCGGATCGGTCACAGTCCCTTCTCAGGTGTCCCGGTTTGCCACAGGACCAGCAGGTGGGCGCCCGTCGTTTCCGCCGCTCCGTTGACTGCTGGCGCTCCTCGACGTCGGCCACCTCTCTCCCTGCCTGTGGCCGGATTGGTCACAGTCCCTTCTCAAGTGTCCCGGTTTGCCACAGGACCAGCAGGTGGGCGCCCGTCGTCTCCGCCGCTCCGTTGACTGCCGCTCGGGTGGCTTCGGTTGGCGCCCCCCAGCATCCGTCGCCGTGACGCTCCTGATCCAGTGCGGTGTTGAGACTCCCGCCGCCGACTTGGCCGCCTCCATCCTGAGGGCCGCCGCCAGAGCTGCGTTGATGGTGCGATGCTCTGCTAAGAGTAGCTGTTGTCTTATTTCCGGGTCTCGAACTCCGCTGCCGAAGGTGTAGGCCGCCTCTCCAGCGATGAAATCATTAGGTAGGCCCCTGAGCGCCTTATGGGCCAGTTGTTCCACCGCCATCGCGAATTCTTGCAGGAACTCGCCTGACTGTTGGACCCTCGTTTTCAGTTGGGTCCTGAATGCTGCAGCAAGTTGATGGTCACCATAACGTCCCTCCAAGGCCGCCATTATCTCAGCGGCTGTCCCATCTTCTGGAACGCTGTGAAGAATCTTCGACGCCTGTCCCTGAAGCGCGGTCAGCAGCTGAGTAGTCTTCTCCGCTGGGGTCCACCCATTATGTGCTGCGGTGGCCTCGAATTGGCGACAGAATATCGCCCAAGACGTCGTACCGTCGAACTTCGGCGTCTTGACGTTGTGATGTCTGGCTGAAGGCGATGATTCCGCAGGGCCACTATATGGAGTCCTCAACTCTGTGGCCGCTTCTTGCATGGCACGTCGAACCTCCTCGGCAACTATCTGTTTTTGTTCTCTAGCCTGGCGATCCACCAACGCGAGGATGTGCTTGTTTTCTTCAGCATGTTTTTCCATCACCTCACTCGTCTTGTCCAGCAACTCGCTCGTCTGCTCTTGACGGCGCTCGAGATCGCGGATTTTGCCGTCGAAATGGTCTACCTCCTGTCTCAATTCGGTTACTGCCTCGTTTATAGTTGTAAAATTCTTGTTTAGGTTGTCAAGGTCGGCTTTGAGTTCGTCTTTCACGATGGCGACAATTCCATCTACGTGGGCTGAAACGCTTTCAATTTGCGTAGTGACGTCATCTTTTACTCCGCTGATGTCGCCTTTCACTCCGCTTATGTCGCCCTTCACTTCACTTATGTCACTTTTCATCTCCGTTTTCACTTCACTTATGTCACTTTTCATCTCCGTTTTCACATCACTTATGTCGTTCTTAACCTCACTGATGTGCCTGTTCATGTTATCTTTTACTTCACTAATGTGCATGTTCATTTCTGCTTTCATTTCTGCGATGGCTTGCAGGATCTGCTGTAGGTTCTCCATTGTCGATAATGTCCCGATTCTGACACCAGTGTGATTTTTATTAGTAACAACAATGTAATTTATTCGTCACAACAATAATTCCTTTCTACAATTCACCTTAAACGCTCTCGTCAACAATTGGATCTTCACTCAACACAGTATTCGTTATAGCACTCCACCGACGACAATGACAGTTTACTTGGACTATTACGCACAACAATGAACTGTTAATCTTAACTAATATTTACAAAGCACTATTTACAAATCAGAACTATTAGTTCTCAGTTCACAGTTCTTCTATCTCAGTCACTCGAGTTCACGGTATCTCGAACCACAGACCTTCAGAGACAGTTCACTGTACTCGAACTCGGGTCCCTCCAAATGCGGTCCACTGCACTCGAATTCAGGTCCCTCCAACTGCGGTCCACTGCACTCGAACTCAGGCCTTCGGATGCTGACGCAGATGCGGACGCACACTCGAGTCGAACTCCGGCTGGCTTGCTTGCTCTGACTTTCTCACTGACTGAATAACTGAAAACTCTGCTGTCGTTCCTTCGCGACCGTAATTTATAACCACAGCGACGTAGCCTCGAAAGTTCGAATTCGCGAGTCTTCCATTTCGACGGATTTCTCGGCCTCTCTAGGCAAGCAGAAGATGCGCGCGCAAACTCTCTCCACTCTCTCGCCGCGTTGGCCCCTTTCCCCTCTCAGCCGCGCGCCATTCCAAAGTGCTCCGCGCGATCTGCTTTCTTGCGGGACGCTGGTCCCGAGTTCGAATCTCACGTCGCTGTCACAATATATATATATATATATATATATATATATATATATATAAATTTATATATATTATTTTTCTCCGTTCCATTACTCTTTCATCGTATGATGACGCAGAATATCTGCATGGAAATATCATATGTACTTCGGTACATTAAATTAATATATATGATATGCGTAAATCACTTCGTGATTTAAGACGGCGCTTATTCCGTCGGATCCCGGCCAACTAGTCACTCATAACGAGTGCACCTCAGCACATGTGGGACTTCAGTCCTACGTTCATAGACATCTATGACGTAGTACAGAGGGCGGCCACTAGAGGGAACCCAAGATTTGGAACTTAATCTGAGACGATTCTGTCCGGCACCGGGGTGGGTATCCGGTGTTGCTTAGCATCAGCACGTAGAGCTGAAAACCCGGGTTCAAATCCCGGCGCCGGAGAGAGTTTTTCTCCGTTCCATTACTCTTTCATCGTATGATGACGCAGAATATATGCATGGAAATATCATATGTACTTCGGCACATTAAAATAATATATATAATATATACGTACTTACGGAACTTATTTCCGAAGACATTTTGAGCAAAAATGTCATATAAACATGTGTCCTAATCTCAATATTTTCAGAGTTACACTAATTTGAATTGGTTTGTAAAATCCATTACTCTTTAGTTTTAAGGGTAAAAAAAAAATATTACAGATAAAAGTCTAACTATTCAAGAGTATCATTTCTTCAATTAGCTAGTGTAGTCTTCCACAAAAAGGTAAAGGAGTGGTAACTTACAGTGAAGGTCCAAAAAACAACTCTTGGATTAGTAATAGAAGACGGATATCATCCTCAGAGTGGACCAATGCCATAAAGATGTCCACAAACATCGCAGCAGTACGATCTGTGCCAGATCGTTATTTCCAAGATCAAAACTGTCGTCATCCAGGATGCAGCGAAGTAGAAACCCTTGGGCATGTTTTGGGTTATTGCCCTAAAGGAGAACTACTGAGGAACAATCGCCACCATAAAGTGAGAAGCTCCATCTTCAAACACTCTTCGGAAGCCAAAGTGGGAGGTTTACGAAGAAGTGCACTGCTTGGCTGAGAATGGGTCAACGAGAAGAGCAGACAGTATAGCCATCGATCGCCGGAATCAAAGAAACCTCATTCTTGATTCTACTGTCCGTTTTGAGAAGGATGATCAATAAGCCAATAACGTTAACGATGAAAAGAAGTCTATTTACAACCCATGTATTCCTCACTTCAGTGAGAGATACAAAATGAATATTAATACATGGGAAGTGAAAGGACTACTTTTTGGGGCTAGGGAAACTTCATTTAAGTTAACCAAAAACATTCTCTTTTCTCTTAAACTTTCTAATGAGGACATTAACAAAATTTGTCTAATGCTATTGAGAGATTCATTATCCATTTTACACAATCACTTGTATAACACTACGTAATATTTTATTTTACTTCATTTCATTACTGTTCAATGTACCTTTATCTCATGTTTCTCCGAAATCAAATTGTACTTTATTTTTAAATTTATCATTGTTCCGTATTCTTTCCGCAAATCATATTGTATTTTATTTTTAATTTAACCTCTGCTTTGTATTCTGGATCCTAGTGGTCAGCCGCAGATGTCGGCCAGATGTCCCAAATTGTGGAATTTGTGTAAACTAAAAAAGTGTTGTGAATTCCATAGTTGCTTAGTACAGATTTTTTTTCGATTTTAACTACAAAATTACATTTTTCTTACGATTTATCACAATAATTGTTACAAATCACGCCACGTTTGTAAATTCTTCAAGATAATTATGATGCATAATTAAACTGTAAAGAATCAAGTTCCTAAAGTTGTATGATTCGTAACAATTTTTGTGATAAGTGTACAAGGATAATGCAATTCTTAGCTAAAAATTGAAAAACAAAATCTGCACAAAGCAATTAAAACACATTTTTAGCTTCAGAACACTATCTAACTAAAGAAATGATACTTCTGAATAGTTCAATCTCTATTTATAAGAATATTTTATCCTTAAAACTAAAGAAAAATAGTTATTTATACACGTAGATATATTGATGATTATGGCACGAGTATCGTTTGTGCGACAATTTTCACGAGTGTCATAATAAGATTAGCCACGAGTTGGACGCAACAGTTTATGGCATCTTAGCATTATAAATTGTAGGAAAACTATAAAAGAAACTCGGGATCGATACCTGACAATTTGTGTTCATAAGTTCGTATCGATTAGTTGCGCCTGGACATTGAGTAAAGGGGAATAAATGACCTTTGAGATTATGTTACAAATGTTCCTTCATTCTGTTAATATAGTTTCTCTGAAGCACAGAACTATTTTATGCGATATTACAAAAGTGATACAAAATTGTTAAAGATTGGAAATAAATGATACGTCACCTTGTGCCCTGCATTTCATTTCTTGTTACACGGCGCGTAGAAGATATTTAGACGAGATGCATGCATCGCGATTCAAGCGTTGCGGTATTAGGCCTACGTCATTGTTATTTTGGTGCGCGTGTCATAATAAGCCAATTATAAACGATATCCGATGTAATAACAACCTGTTTATACTGCTTTGATGGCATAATACTACATTATACAACGAACCTATAATGGTAGCAATTAAGACGAGAGTATTTTCATACGAGCGTCTTAATTACCATTATAGTCAAGTTTCTTACGACTTTTTATGCTCGACCATATTTCTAACTTGAAATTATTCATAAGTATTCATGTTATTCTTATCTGACTGAGGAGCGGAACTGATCTTGAGCAATACCTCGTAAATTGTGAGATGTGCGCAGACGCGAAAGTATTGATTTTTTCCGAGAAACAAATGTCGACATTGACCTTGATATAACCTAGAGAGTAAAATAAACATTAATATTGATATAACCTTGAAATTGAATTCGACATTGAAAAACGAGATGACAAATTGAATTTATTTGAATATTATTTACAATTAACGCTAATTATTATAGTAACAGAACTAGTTGTCTTCCGATTGAATGTCCGAGAATAATCGATACTTGCGCTTTCATATTGCTACAATGGTATTTTCTGATTGGTGGAACATCTGAACTTTAATGAATAGGTGTACTTTAATGAGGTGCATTAAAGGGCTGCTACCAGGTGTATAATTACTACATTTCGGCACGGTCGAGCATAAAAGAATTTTACAAATAACTTCAAATTAGTGTAAAGGCTCATTCACAATGAAAATTAAACATAACGTAAGCGTTAACTTAAAAATGTAAACGTTACGGTAAAATCAAGAACATTCACGATGGGAACATAAACATTACCGCAAAGATACTTGGTAACCATGAAAACACAACATCGGCGCCATTTCCTCATATTCTGTCGTAAGCATCAGCGCTCCAAGATTGTGTACTGTTTGCAAATCACGTAAGCATAAGCATGAAAGTTTGGAGTTTGCAGACTTTCATGTTAACGTCTTACGGTAATGTTTATGTCAATGTTTATGTGAATCATTGTGAATGATCTCATTTGGTAACCTGGCCGCAAACTTCTGTGTTTATGTTACGGTTATGTTTAATTTCCATTGTGAATGGGCCTTAACTCTGAAAATATTGAGATTAGGACACATGTTTATATGACAATTTTTTCTCAGGATGTCTTCGGAAATAAGCTCCGTATGTACGGTAAATTCATGTGAATCACTCTGTATCATACTACCAGCTGATATGAGTCATCGCTAGGGGAGCAGAATAAAAGCAGTGTTGCCACTAATCTTCTGTGTCTGTCTTAATAAAAGCGAACCTAATCTATTGATGAATACAAACGACACAAAATGTTAATGGGATAAAATGGTGGGTAAGAGCGAAACTGACTTCACTGTGTTCTAAGCATTGCCGGGCTATGAACTGTATTCACCAGGCAGGCAATGATGAAATTCATGTAACGTGTTACTACATACGTCAACGGTCCCCTGTATAATGCAAGACATGGCACTGATAACGAACAAAGTTCTCAATAGAGATTCAAATCCAACAGTCGCTGGTAGGAACTTAAAAACAACTTTTTTTACAATTTCATTTTTTAAATGATTCAGATAAGTCTCTGGATAATATCAATGAAGGTTTTTAGTTTCAGTCAGTGACTTATCATACAACATTCAAGGAATAAATCATTTTATATTACATATTTTATGATTTGTTTAAACGTTTTGGTCGCACTTGCAACATCAATAGATATATACAATTTCTAATATATTAACCTCGGTTATTAGCAGATATTAGTCAATCTAAGAGATGAATGATAAACTTAGGTTAAAAGTAAAAGAATAAAATATTAAAAACATTTTTAAATATTATAAGACTTCATTTACTTATACAATAAGCATTTCTTTGTTGTGTTATATAAATTGTTAATTTGTGTGTGAGTGAAAACTCGTTTACATTTTTATTTACATGATAAAAACTATTTGTATTCTATATAGGCTATATTACATGTCGTGTCTGATATCGAGAGGCAAGAGATTGAGCTCCAATGTTCGGGAAAGTCCTCACTACATTTACAATCAGATCTCATGCTTAACTGGGGGAGGTGTGACTACATAAATTCTTGTAACAAAGACAGCAGAGCAGGTTTAGAGTGGCTAAGATTGGGGGCATGGAAGGGTAATAAAATTGTCAACGAAGAAGGGGAGCGTCTTTGTCCGCTTTGCAGAGAAAAGGACTCCTATAAACATATTTTATTACAGTGTGTCGAATTGGAACATGTAAGGAGAAAATATCTACCACTCTCGATGCTAAGTCAGAATAGGAGTTCGCTTGCATGTCTTGACCTCATGGGGAATAGAGAATGGGAACAAAAGACTGGATTGTTCCTCTTGAAGGCGAGAAAGCTTAGAACTGCAGCTGTTGAAGATGTGACGCGAACTGAGGAAGGGATAATAGTATCTACCCAACTGTAAACTGTACACTTTTATGTTTTTAGGTTAGGATATATTATATAATGTGTTTTGTTGTGCCATTGCCATTTTAATATGTGTGTTCTTTTAGAGAGTAGTTGGAGTAGTTGGGGGGAGCCTACAAAGCAGGACTTGTTTTGGGTACAAAGCACGTACAGTCAGAAGACACGTGCATTGGATTTTAGAGAAAATTATAATAATATAAAATCTGTATGTATATATTACTCAGTAAATTCATCTATCTATACACAAAAAAATATATTGTTGGCTGATCTTTATTTTGGTTTACATGTTTATATGTTATAAAATTTGGTATAGTTACTCTCGTGTATTAATCTTGTGTGGTTTGATGTTACAAACTGTATACCAATGTCGAAGCATTTTCTAAAATAGAAAAACTATTGTGGGTTTATTAAAATAATTTACAAATAGTTTTAGTACATTAAACTTATAATTGAACTTATATGGTTATTTGTACAGGGACATTGTTTTATTTTTACTTCAATTTTTATTGTACCTGAGTTTTTGAATGTACTTCACTCTCACCCCCTCTACTAGTAAACCGTCCACCACACAGAACCAAGGCGTGTATGCAGTCGAAGTCGTCTTAGGTCAACAGTACTGAGTTAGTGAGTATAGTCCTTTCCAGAAATATGTTCGCGTTTTAGAGTGACGAAAGAGCTTTCAATATTGAATCATATTTTCGCACAGGTACTGTCGTCCGTTTGCCTACGTCTCATCCCGGTTTCTCCCAACCGTTTCTCCTCGCCCCTCTGTAAAGTCTAGTCGCTGGGCTGTCTTAGCTCTTTTCTGAAAACAATTTCTGTTAAGAATTGGACGTCCACGTAATATTATACAACTGTTTAAAATAACTTAAATAAAAGGGCCTCGTTAAGTAATTAACTGTCACGTGATTTCGTCCCTTTCTACGAAAACATGTTGAAGTTAAAGATATTTGAAAGGACAAATTACCTATAAAGCGAACCAAAATGAAATATTCAATTCCATAATAATAAAATTATTCCAGCTGGAATAATTTTATCTTCAATCCCTGCGACAAACCCACTTAAACGGACAGTAGATAGCATGTCTGAGTAATTTTATCTTTTCGGACCGGGCAGAAGTGAAGATTGAATTTACAATACGTAAGGTACTCTTTTATAGAGTAGGTACAGAATTGTTTCAAAATGAGTTACTAGTACGAAGAACGAAACTGGTAGCCTGATTGGAATTAGGTACAATAGTCTATAGTGCGATAATATGCACAAAAGGACTGAAGCATGTATCGAAATTAACGGCCACCATTTTCAAAATTGTGTTTAAATATCCATATTGTGATTATTTTTTAATTTAAATTCACTCTCTCTATTGTATGCTAATGTGCTGTAAACAGTATAATATACACTGCATAATGAATACGTCTGCATGGACAGCTCAGTTCGTGAGTAAAAACACTTATTGTTAATGCGGTACTGTATTTTGATTAAACAAAAATCTAATGAAAATTATCAAACTCAAAATCGCGATATTTCCTAGTTTACGTAAATGGATGAACTATTTTTCTTCCCTTCTATACGTAGTAAATTGATTTGTTTGTATTTTACGCCAGTATCATCAAACTCCAGTCGTGGAAGGAGGTAGCAACCGGCGTTTCCGGTTCTCAACCGTTAATCCAAAGGTACAGCCAGGTTAATATTCGAAATGTTAGTATAAATAAAATGTCCCTATATATAACTTTTGCTATGATGTTATCCTACATTTGGGAGTAGTGGTGTAATTTATGTAGAACATTATCGGAAGTTCTCCATTTTGAATCTTGCGTACACCACTTTTAACACTTGAATATAATTAATTGATGAACTAGTGGACTTACTCGTGTTAAATATGAAATATCTGTCCGGCTTACAGCTGTTTCAGTGCTTCACGCACCATCATCTGAGGCTCATATTTAACACAAGTAAGTCCACTAGTTCATCAATTAATTATTATCGGAAGTTGTTTAATATGAAATAATATATTTAATTTAGTAGTCTGACCCAATATTTTGGGTATGCCCTGCGACACAGAATAGCTCACAATAAAATTTAAAATGAAAAATTAAATAAACAGGTTTCAGACAAAAGTGAATAAGACATAAGAAAAAAAATAGAACCAAGTGTAATTTAAATTGAATGTACACCATAAAGATGCTGACGAAATATCGCTACAGAAAATTTTATTATGGTGGTGACGATGGCATCTTGAAGATCTCTCATCAGCTTGTATTATTCCCTCCACTTTACAAAGGCTTTCGGGATGGTGCCTCTCGCTCCGAAGAAGAGACCGGTAACTGTGATTTTTTCTATGTTGTATTTCGCCGATAGGTACTGAATTGTGGGCTTGTAGATTTTCTTTTTCTCTTCGTTCACTTCAGATGGTTGAGTGGCTGAGATTTCAAATCTGATGGTAGGATCAATTACTTCGGCTGTCTGTTTATTCCTATTTATAGCTATGATATCGATCCTACGATTGCTTCCACCATCAGCAATAAAACAGTTCTTGTTTGTTTCGTTTTACAAATCGCATAAAATATCAGAATCCTCACATGCGTTTACATGTCATTAAAGTCTCTTCTCGACATCTGAAAGTGGGCCATTATAGCTCCATTGCCTAGCGTAACGGGTTTTTCATTGTTGCATTTCTGTCGTAGTCTAGTTTAGTGCGGGGCACTTTATCTCAATTTGCAGCCCTTGCACTGAGCACTAACTCCAGTTCACTTCCTCTCTGTCAGTCGAAATACTGGGAACTCTGCATCACTCTCTCAACGGCTAGTTGAGTCTCTTCCAGGAATTACCTTACGTAGTGTCAATGAGTCTCTCCGAGTTCCATAAAATAATTTAAACGTGTACCCCTCAACATTATGGGCTATATGTGCCTTTATTCATTTTACAAGCGAACGTTTAATGTTAGAAGGGAGAAAGGCTATGTCCAAGTGATTTATACATAAATAAAATACTAGTGTACATTAATATGTTTAAAATTATACGTAGAAATGCAAGATGGATATTTTACGTATGTGTATATTATTCGTAAGTTGAACTCTAGTTTTTTACGGTAAGTATTGTATTGTCTGCATATTTTATTGCTACAAACTACAAAATAAAATTAATTGTCATATAATAAACATGGCACATAACCGTCTGATCAAGCTCGAGTTTCCATAAATAACTATTTTGTACTAAAACGCAGTATAACAAAAATTCAAAAATGTTACAACATTTTTATAAAGTAATTGAAGCGTTGGACCTAATAACGGTCTATGTTACAATTTTTCAAAATAGAGTTTTTAACGGAATAATGATCTGTATAGTCTTACACAGCTGTCACAAAAACTGTTTTTCAATATCTGTATCAGAGGCGCTTCTACACGAGTTACAACCATGAATTTCTTGGTTGGAATAACGGTCTATGTCACTAGTCACTTCTAACGTATCTAGTTATTTACATCGCATCGGGAGTTAAGTTACTGCACGGGAATTTGTTCTCTTTACGAATACTGGGTACTGGAACTGTGTGTATCAGGTTTCAGTTGATCTATTACGTAAAATGGACGACTGCAAGACAGTGATGATTTCTACGGTAGATATTGATCTGCTAAATAAATCCAAAATAAAAAAAGGATCCAAACAAATTAATATTAATCAGTGAAAAGATATGTCACTAAAGTCGCTGAGGGATAGTGGTCTTGAGTATACAGTGGAAGCTCTTAAGTTCGACATTCTATAGTTCGGCTTTTTACGTAGGAGAATTAGACACGCCCCTATACGGGCACTAAGATATGGATTTGCCATTTGAATGGGAATTGGTTCTGTGTCTTTTAGTGATACTTTTGTTGAAGGTAAACAGAATATTTTCTTGATTAGGACATCCATATTTAATCACTGATTTTAAATTAATGAACTCTTCTTTTTCTATTTGAGAATTGTGCCGTTTGTGAGACGGAACTGTCGAAACCCACTGTGGTACTAGAAGCGCATACACAAGATTCTGGGCGGGCAGGAAATGCAAGTACAGTACTGTATTCGTTGATGGATAACCAATAAGAATTTGTATTCATTTCACTTGCCACACCCACTACCCTTATTGGACTGAACTTTCAATTCTGTTCAGTCGAACTTAGGAGAGTACAGGAGAGTACACTGTACAAGAAAGACGAAATAGGAAATTAGTGCCAAAGATTCCCCAAGTAATATAAGTTCCTGTCTGTTATTTTTGCAATATTTTATTAATTGTATTTTATTTTACACTTTAACCTAGTATTAGTTGATCTATGTTGTGTTTCGCCACTATAGTTTATCTTGGAATTTTATCAAGGAATTTCGTTTCAGAAACAGATTTGTGGTAATTCTTCTAAGGAGATGTGCTCACAGCTTGCTCTTGATGTCAGAAAGAAGCTGTTTCATCCCTTCAGGCCTGATGTACATTATAGTGTACATTGTTTTTTTATTTTTTTTGGATGTCTTCGATACTTTTAAATATTTTGAAAAATTCAATGTCATAGAAATGGAGAATATTATTTTTTAAACATTCCTATACCTGAATTAAAAATAAAATTTAAAATTTTGGGGCCCCAGGGGTCAAAATTGTCCCAAAAAAAATTTGATTTTCTGTGAAGACTTGATTTGGGAATTTTGGATCCCCAGAACGATTATGTGACCAGTTTTTTTTTTCAATTTTGTTTAATAGAAATTCAGGTCTGAAGGGGTTAAAATGTGTTTTGTAATAAACTTGTATAATCTGAAACATTAACAATTACCTTAAAGTCTGAGTTAATTATAGAAGAAATTTTTCAAAATAAATATATGTAATGCATTTATATTAAAGTAGCCCTACCCGTGCGCTCCGCTGCACCTGTTAGAAATAAATATAAAGTAATTACATAATTAAAATAGGACGTTTGATCCTGGGAACATTAGTGTTTGATAGAAGGATAAATCGTTTAATATGTTACTTATTTTAAATTGTATTTAAATAATTAAAATGCGATCATTTTGGTCCACAGAGAACTCATTTGGTGCAATGACAATTCCTTTAACATGTATCTTAATTTTTATTACATGCAACCATAGTTTAATGAATGTACAAAATAGCCTATTAAGTTTTCTGTGCATAAGAAGCTATTTTAATCTTACCTGTCCTCGATTCACTCAGAACTTCCTGTAATAACATTATAGCATTATGTCTATCTATCTACACCTTCCAATGGTGAAATAATAATTAATTATACAAATCGGTTAATTTAGCATCCGACATTACTTCATACAAACACAGAAACATTCTCAATAGGCTGTGTTTAATATCTTTCGATTGTTGTTGTCCAAGGCCCCTTATAGACGAAGTAATTTTTCTTATTTCATTGCACCGCCTTAGATAGCGTTATTTTCATTTTAAAACTCATTTATCTCATTAATTATCAGTCCTATCAAAATTTTGCCAAAAGTAAAACTTACCGGAAATCATTTTTAAAGAAACTTTGTTATGTAACATTTTTTACAAAAATCAATAATAAGCGAGATATTTCGATTTATTTAATTCAGGCCCCCTTACAACCCCCTTTCAATTAAAGTATTTTCAATGCCATATAGCCTAAAATCTAAGTTACAACGAATTTAATTTATATTCCAATTTTCATCGAAATCCGTTCATCCATTATCGCGTGAAAAGGTAACAAACATCCAGACAGACAGACAGACATACAAACAAAAATTTCAAAAAAGCGATTTTCAGTTTCAGGGTGGTTAATTATATATGTTAGGACCAATTAATTTTTGGAAAATCGAAAATTACCAGAATAATTTCGGCTACAGATTTATTATTAGTATAGATAATAATACTCTAGTCACTTTCTATTGATTAAAACTCATTAGTACAAGTTAAATGAATGTGTAAGTGCTCCTAGCTCTCTGTGTTCTGTTAAACTGATTCTTAATCATTCGAAAATTCTGTGGTGTTTGGGTAAAGGGAGATATGTCATAAAAATGAGTTCGGAGATAATGAAAATTAGACTTGGAACCCTTATTATAAATAATTTTCTACACAAATAAAACACATCAACTGCTAGTATTCTTTGATTTTTGCACACCCACTTGTATAATTTAACTTGTGTATTCATCTGGGGAACAAAATTCCACCTGGACAAAAAAATGACTTATACCCCTTTACCCAAACATCGCAGAATTAGCTTATATTTAAACGCTACCTCATTTATACGAGATCATGGCTGTCGGAAGAAAAATAAAGGTAAACTTGCGAATACTAAATGAGACAGTAGAGCAAGTGAACAACTTCATATACTTTGTGTGTACCATAAGCAGTAACATGAGCTGCCACCAGGAAGTCAAAAGGAGGATAGCAATGGCAAAGCAAGGTTTTGATAGAAAAAAGCAATAAATTATGCGGACTTCTGGAAAAAGAATTAAGGAAGAGACTAGTGAAGTGTTTTGTGTGGAATGTGACATTGTATGGCGCAGAAACATGGACATTACGATGAAATAAGAGGAACGACTAGAAGCTTTTAAAATGTGAATATGGAGAACAATGGAGCATGTGAAATGGACAGAGAGAAAAAAAAATGAACCTGTGTTGGAAAGAGTGAGTGAAGAAATAATGATGTTGAAACTGATCAGGAAGAAAAAAAAGAATTGGTCGGGTCACTGGCTGAGAATAAACTGCCTTCTGAACGATGCAATCAAAGGAATGGTGAACGGGAGATGAGTTCGTGGCAGAAGAAGATATCAGATGACAGACGACGTTAAGATATATGGATCATACGCGGAGATTAAGAGGAAGGCAGAAAAGGGGAAAGATTGGAGAAAGCTGGATTTGCAGTAAAGATCTGCCCTTGAGCAGAATACTTATGTATGTATGTAGATGTATTTATGTATTATTTTAAGTTGTACGTACGTAATTCAGTAATTTAAATCACTCCGTTTCAATTAAGGCTGGTTCACAATAAACCGGGAACGGAAACGGCAACGAGAACGAGAACGGAAATAATGTTAAAATAAATGTATTTAAATGTGAGCATTCACAATAGTTAATTGTGAATCTTCGCATTTAAATACATTTATTTTAACAATATTTCCGTTCTCGTTCTCGTTGCCGTTTCCGTTCTCGGATTATTGTGAATCAGCCTTTACATAGACCCCACGTTTTACTGCAGATGTTATGAACTTTACATGGCTACATGAAGAACCTGTAGGTTATAGACTGAAAGAGACTAACACATACACCTGCAATGAGAAGTGACGCAACTTCTCCGTCACGTTTGAGAGGCGGGCCAGTCATTGCAGGCGCTGTGAACTCAACAATATAAGAAAAGTAGCATTTAGATTATAAATATTATATCCTATTGGACTTATTTTTTATCGATGCATTCACGAATACAACATACTAATAACGGTTCCTGTATTGTTATTGGTTTTATATCTGCTATGTGTTCTTATACTAATTCAGTGGAAGAGAAGACCTTGTGGCCTTATCTCTTCCAGTAGAATTAAATAAATAAATAAATAAAATTAACGAAACTCGCCCTATGACGATATGCAAGTTAGTAAACTCGGAATATAAACTTAGAAGAGAATTTACACTGTCGTCTAATTAGTTTGTAGAAGAATGAAACAGAAAATCTATACATTTTATATTTCTTGTTAATTTATAGTTAAATTAATTCCTTACGTAACGTCAATATTAACTACAGGATACAACCTCTTTTTACATAAAACTTCTTTTCGAACTAGAAGAGAGGAAAATTGCAAAGTTTTTACATGGAAGAGTTTATTGTGATTTCAACCATGTTACCATGAAAACAGAAAAGTATGCAGAACTTCTTGCCTTACGGTTCATAGAAATATTGAGCTTAAGAATCATTGCAGAGTTATCCATAATGACACCACGGGACGTGCAGAAACGTTACCATAGTGCATCTGTCTTACGCGCCGAAATTCAAGGGCGTTTATTGGGCGCTGTAGGCATACAATTCACCTTATTCTGTTGTGGGCTACTGAAGTGTTTTCTCATTCGTTCGTAATGAAGCACAAGCTATTGTATTGGTCTTTAAATGTTTGAGATCATTGAAGTAATTACTCATATTTGAATAGTGTAGTGCAAACTATTGAGTGTTTCCTAATTATTTTAGAATGTGGCATACTGTAACGAATTTTTTTAGTTTTCAGTTATGCAAAATGTAGAAGAAAATATCCGAGAAACAGTGGCACCAACTTATATGGGCCCGTGGAGTCTGAGTCCACCCAATAATTTGTTATTAATGTATTATTATTATTATTATTATTATTATTATTATTATTATTATCTTCATCATTTCCTTTTTCCATGCTTTCCTGGCTTAGTTACCTCATGAGTGATGCCTTACTGGTGTCATTTATGGGGTACAAATGTGCATTCGAACAGTTGACTAAACAAGAACATATGTGTCGGTTGCTTATTGAAATCAGTAAATTACAATGAGTAAAATTTCAATAATCAAGGATGCATTGTTGGTGTGCACTTTATTCATCTCTCCTAGTGTCACATAAGGATAATGCTGAAAAGTTAGATTTAGAAGATTGTAGTAGGTTATTTTACGACGCTTTATCAACAGCTTAGGTTATTTAGCGTCTGAATGAGATGAAGGTGATAATGCCGGTGAAATGAGTCCGGGGTCCAGCACCGAAAGTTACCCAGTATTTGCTCATATTGGGTTGAGGGAAAACCCGGAAAAACCTCAACCAGGTAACTTTCCCCGACCGGGAATCGAACCCGGGCCACCTGGTTTCGCGGCCAGACGCGCTGACCGTTAGTTCACGATTTAGAAGATGTTTGTCACGAATTTATAGGGAGAAACAAATTTGCATCACTCCGTGCTACGTAATAGTGAATCTACTCCCGTATTATCAATTTATAGTTAGAATTCAAATCCCCAAGTTAAAGTATTTATATAATTGTAACGTTCTATTTAATTATAAAAATCGATAATTGTGCAGAACAGCTGCGCACAAGACAATGCGGAGATTTTTAATGTAGTTACTAGTATGAAGGAACAAACTGACATTCACATAAAATCCAAAAGAATGTTACTTACAAGTAAATGGAACATAGTTCCCTGGACCTTATACTAACTACATACATCACAAAATCGCTCTTAGATCTCCATTTTCTTATTTTTAGCATTCTGCAGTATATTTTATAGGCCTGTATTATCCGTAGTCACACCAATATTTCTAAAAATAAAGGGAGGATTTATGAGATTCTTTCGGGAAATTATGATCAAGTGTTTGAGCCCACTCAATGTTTTTAAAAAGTTGGCGCCACTGACGAGAAGTAGCGGATAATTTTCAAGAGATTTTTCGAGAATTTCATAACAATCTTCGGAGATGTCAAGAATTTAATGAAGCAGAATAATACTTTGAACTTCCATTGTGAAAGAGGTAAGATGTAGAGTATTTACATTCATTTTTAAATTGTTATAAACATTTTTCTAGCAAAACAGGTCTTAGAACCTGACGGTAAATGTGTAATAGAATGTGTCCTTACACAGTACATATCGTCGTTGATTTTATAAAACCTCCTATGTGACAGTACAGGAAATAATTTTTCAAGAGTAAGAAAAAATTAATTAAAAACAATGGGCATACATAAAAATATGAAATAATTCGGTAGAAAACGTTGTTTAGAGTTATGAACATCAATGACAATATCGAGGATCAGTGGAGGTCTGTTCGGCGGATTTTTAAAGAGCTGGGTGGATTTGCATACCGCATTCAAGTAGCTCAGCGTCTAACAGAAAGGAATGAGCGAGACCAATTATAATATTGCAGCAGAGTGTTGTTCATGACGTATCACGATCCAGATTTCTTCTGCAACATAATATGGTTTTCTTATGAAGGCAACGTGACTACATCAACCGAAAAACAACTCGTTTTTTAGGGTTTGAACGGCCTGATGTCGTTATACAGAAAGCGCTGCACAGTGCACGGGTTACGATTTATTTATTTATTTTACTTATTTATTTATTTACTTATTTACTTACTTGTTTGTTTGTTTATTTATTTATTTTACTTATTTATTTATTTAACTTATTTATTTATTCACTTATTTACTTATTTACTTATTTACTTAGTTACTTAGTTACTTATTTATTTATTTATTTATTTATTTATTTATTTATTTATTTATTTATTTATTTATTTATTTATTTATTTATTTATTTATTTATTTATTTATTTATTTATTTATTTATTTATTTGAAGCACAGTGTTCAGTCATGAAATATTGGGCCCTTATTTCGTCCAGGATGCTGCACAGAATCCAAAAACAGTAAACCAGGTACACTACAGTGACCTCATTATTACCCCATTCGTGCGGGATTTGCGCCGTTTTTGTCGCGCCAGAAACTTACCCCTCTAACGACAAGATGGAGCTACAGCCCACACCGAGGAGGAGTCACTTGCTCTTCTGCAACGACACTTTGGAGATCGCCTAATTTCTAGTGAAACTCCATTCCCATGTCCTTCCTGCTCCCCGGATCTCACGACTCCAGATGCCTACATATGGGGCATGTTGAAAGAAACAAGTTTTCAAGACAGATGACCGAACTACAAATATTCCCGAATTACCAGGCATATGTGTTTCTTTTAGCAACGCAATAGATGAACGAATAATGGTTTTTCTGTAATTAGACGGACTATGATAGCCATGAAAATGACCATCATCATAACTACAATTTATTTTCTAAAAGAAATACAGCGTTATTATTCATAACTCGACTTTAATTAATAGAGAAATTTTCTAGTTGAGTGATTCATTTGATGAGAAGTTATTGTTCAGCAGACATGAACAAATACGTCTATGTGTGGAAAATTAAATTCCAAGCTTGTAACTGAAACCTAGCTTACGTAAACTTTACTAAAACTGAGTCATAATAGCATAGTAGGCAGTTTCTTCTGAACCAGTGACCCAACCAATTCCTTTTTCTCTTTCTCATCAGTTTCAGCATCATTCTTTCTTCGTCCACTCTTTCCAACACAGCTTCGTTTCTTACTCTGTCCGTCTTATTTTCAGTAAGAAAGGTTCATTGAGAACGTGATGGAGAAGAGACGTACTGAACTGTATTGAAGATTTCAGTGTAGGCCTTTTATAAACTGTCCAAAAAGAACGTCGTGACACTTTAAAACTGGTCGAATGGCCTGCTACAGCTAGTGAGCGCCATAATGCGAATTTCTCGTGCTCTTGTTACGGACTGCGGTGTTCAAATCTCCTCGCAGACCGCAATCCTTGGTCGTTTCCGGTGAAAATATGAGCTGTTCTTTACACAGTGTAACTATCTAAATTTTGATCTCGAGCAAGGCGGTCATTTACACGCTGTTATCACAATAATAGCTGTTTTCGCATTATTTTACTGGGGTATCTCATGCTATTTGGAACATGCAATGAAAGAAGCAGTAAGAGCGATTCAATTTGTATAAGAGTTTATCTGTATGCATTGTACGTGCCTTCGCAATGCGAGTAGTTGACCCTTATTCCAGTTTCTGCGACATCTGGTGGTTTGACGCTGCTCATATTCGAAAGTTTGGTCCGCTTCCTTTGTGAGTACAAAGATCATATTGCAAAACAGGTGCTTCAGTATGTTTAAAATTTTTGAAAACTGATTTCTTCGTAATGCTAGACACCATAAATATTTTATCTTATAATAATTATATTCAAAAATATTTGCGGCGTTGGGGCAATAAAAGATTAAATTCAAAATCCATTTTTTGATAATAACAATGTCAAAGTATGGGCGAATCCAGAAATGCATATAGAGTGTTAGTTGGGAGGCCGGAGGGAAGAAGACCTTTGGGGAGGCCGAGACGTAGGTGGGAAGATAATATTAAAATGGATTTGAGGGAGGTGGGATATGATGGTAGAGACTGGATTAATCTTGCTCAGGATAGGGACCAATGGCGGGCTTATGTGAGGGCGGCAATGAACCTCCGGGTTCCTTAAAAGCCAGTAAGTAAGTAAGCAAGTAAGTAAGTAAGTAAGTAAGTAGTATGTTGCGGAAAAATGTTTTATAACCTACGTGTTATGAAAAAGAGTGAATTAAATAAACGTTTCAGGCTGATTTTGTTCAAGAGATGCCAGTTTCTATCTGATGCTTTTTCAATTCATTGCGGGTTAAAGCAAGGAGATGCACTATCACCTTCACTTTTTAACATTGCTCTAGAATATGCCTTTAGGAATGTTAAGGAAAGAGGAAGGTTTTGGAATTGAACGGGTTACATCAGCTGCTTGTTTATGCGGATGACGTGAATATGTTAGATGAAAATCCACAAACAATTAGGGAAAGCACGTGAATTTTACTTGAAGCAAGCAAAGAGATAATATATGATTATGTCTCGTGACCACAACATAGTTTGAAATGAAAATATAAAAATTGGAAATTTATCCTTTGAAAAGATGTAAAAATTCAAGTACCTTGGAGCAACAGTAACAGATATATTAAATCTGCAGTGCCTGGGAAAAGTGACATAAGTCAGTTTCCACAAACCTTTTTGATAATTTATTGACAACTTACGGAACATCTGCTCGCTTGGAAAAAGAGACATAAGTACAGTATTTCTCCCATTAGGCCTACAATAATTCATTCAGAAAAATAATCAAATCGACATAAACCAGTGTAAGTTGTCAATAAATTATCAAAAAAGGTTTGTTGGAACTGACTTATGTCACTTTTCACAGGCACTGCAGAAATGACACTCGAGAAGAAATTAAACGCAGACTAAATATGGGAAATTCGTGTTATTATTCGGCTGAGAAGTTTTTATCATCCAGTCTGCTCGCAAAAAAAGCTGAAAGTTAGAATTTATAAACAATTATATTATATGTTGTTCTGTACGGTTGTGAAACTAGGACTCTCACTTTGAGAGAGGAACAGAGATTAAGGTTGTTCAAGAGTAAGGTGCTTAGAAAAATATTTGGGGTTAAGATTGATGAAGTTACAGGAGAATGGATTAAGTTACACAACGCAGAACTGCACGTATTGTATTATTCACCTAATATAATTAGGAACATTAAGGGTTAGGTACAGCTTATAGCAGCAATTTTTTTTAAATATTCAACATTTTTTCTCCATTACTGTATCTTGTACAATAATGAAAATTAGTACGTGTAAAATACTGTCCTTCTGCTATATCAAACAGATAAATAAATAAATAAATGCATAAATAAATAAATAAATACATAAATAATAAATAAATAAAAATAAAAAATAAATATATCACTATTACTATTATTACTAAAAATCTAACTTTGAAATACTTACAAGAAGAGGAATTTATGTAATGTGTATAAAACAGCTTGCTTACTTACTTAATTACTTACAAACAGCTTTTAAGGAACAGGGAGGTTCATTGCCGCCCTCACATAGACCCGCCATCGGTCCCTATCCTGAGCATACCATTATATCCCACCTCCCTCAAATACATTTTAATATTATCATCTCATCTATGCCTTGGCCTCCCCAGAGGTACTTTCCCTCAGGTCTTCCAACTAACACTCTATATACAGTATATTTCTAGATTCACACATATGTACTACATGCCCAGTCTATCTCAAACTTCTGGATTTAAGGGGTTAGGTACAGCTTACAGCAGTAAAATTTTGGAAATATTTAACATTTTTTCCTCCATTATTGTATATTGTGCAATAATGAAAATTAGTATGTGTAAAACACTGTCTTTCTGCTATATGAAAAAAATATTTTTACGATATAAAAAAGTATTTACAATTTTTTTAAATTCAGTTCACTGTGCAGTGATGAAGCTTTTCCCACATAACTAAAAACTATCCAACATTCTGTGATGAAATTTTTTGTAGGCCTATGTATTTATGCTTCCCACATTTACAATATGATGCAAGATCACTTCTCTATAGATTATCTGATAAAAAAATCATTTAAAATGGGCAAATATCAGTATTTTCTTCTAACACAAAATAAAAAAGTATTAATTATTAAGGAATGTAGTTGAAAGAGCATGATATTGTAAACATGAGTTTCAGCAATAAAATAAAAGAGAGAGAACATGAAAAAGTTAACACGTTTATGAGTTATGAGGGAAACGCTTCATCACTGCACAGTAAACTGCCTTTATTTTGAGTTTAAAAATATATATAAATAATTTTTTATATCGTAAAAATACTGTTTCATATAGCAGAAGGACAGTATTTTACACGTACTAATTTTCATTATTGTACAAGATACAGTAATGGAGAAAAAATGTTGAATATTTCAAAAAATTTTTACTGCTATAAGCTGTACCTAACCCTTAATGTTCCTAATTATATTAGGTGAATAATACAATGCGTGCAGTTCTGCGTTGTGTAACTTAATCCATTCTCCTGTAACTTCACCAATCTTAACCCCAAATATTTTTCTAAGCACCTTACTCTTGAACAACCTTAATCTCTGTTCCTCTCTCAAAGTGAGAGTCCTAGTTTCACAACCGTACAGAACAACATATAATATAATTGTTTATAAGTTCTAACTTTCAGCTTTTTTTGAGAGCAGACTGGATGATAAAAACTTCTCAACCGAATAACACGAATTTCCCATATTTAGTCTGCTTTTAATTTCTTCTCGAGTGTCATTTCTGCAGTGCCTGTGAAAAGTAACATAAGTCAGTTTCAACAAACCTTTTTTGAAAATTTAGTGACAACTTACACTGGTTTTTGTCGATGTGATTATTTTCAGAATGAATTATTGTAGGCCTAATGGGAGAAATACTTATGTCTCATTTTCCAAGCGAGCAGATGTTCCGTAAGTTGTCAATAAACTATCAAAAATGGTTTGTGGAAACTGACTTATGTCACTTTTCCCAGGCATTGCAGATTTAATATATCTGTTACTGTTGCACCAAGGTACTTGAATTTTTACATCTTTTCAAAGGATAAATTTCCATTTTTTTATATTTCCATTTCATACTATGTCGTGGTCATGAGACATAATCATATACTATCTCTTCGCTTGCTTCAAGTAAAATTCACGTGCTTTCCGTAATTGTTTGTGGATTTTCTCCTAACATATTCACGTCATCCGCATAGACAAGCAGCTGATGTAACCCGTTCAATTCCAAACCCTTCCTGTTTTCCTTAACATTCCTAAAGGCATATTCTAGAGCAATGTTAAAAAGTGAAGGTGATAGTGCATCTCCTTGCTTTAACCCGCAGTGAATTGAAAAAGCGTCAGACAGAAACTTGCAGCTATTAAAAAAATCAGCCTGAAACTTTGACCTAATTCACTCTTTTCCATAACACGTAAGTTATGAAACATTTTTTTTTTCGCAACATAATTAAGTTAAAAATAAAATCTATTCTCCACTTAAATAATAAGAAATAATTTACATAAAGAGCAGGTGAATATAATAAATATACGTTTGTATCATATCTGGACATAATTTTTCACGCGCAACAACAGACAACACCATTACATTTTCTTTTTACAATAAATGCTTCATACCCCTACCTATAATTCTTTCTTCATCAACAGTTTATACGCCCAGTAATAATGAAAGTGCATGCAATAAAACTCAATTGCATGAATCACTCTTTGCCTTACTGTGGAAGTTTTAACCTCAATAGCTCGGTGCATACAAGCACGGGGCTCCCCATTTGCATACTTACGCATGTTACTCTCAAAGTAGAGCCTACAGCATGTCTCAAAAATAGGTTTACTAACATTTTACAGAACATAAATCATTATAATAATATAACTTAAGTTAATGTTTTTTTATTTCAACATTTTTAACGTAATAGTAATACGAGTATCATTATTGATTGTATTGATATTGAAATATGCTAAGATGTTCAACACGAGCCAATATAATTCAAGGACTTGTTGCCCGAACGAGTGAAAGTACTACTACATGGGAATACAATTAAAACAATTTGTAAGAGTGATTGAATTTCAATCTTGTTCAGGTAAGTTAATGACAGAATACTTAGTAAAATAATATTACTTACCTAGCAGAGTTAAGACTTGAAGCCTTCTCTTCCACTCAATCAGATCTGCAATCAATGCAAATACTCAAGTTATAGTAATAATAATAATATTAATAATAATAATAATAATAATAATAATAATAATAATAATAATACGTTGAGAAAGACTATTACTGAAACTTATCTAATCTATTAGTCAATCTGAATACATTAGAAATGTAAAGATAATCACTTACAACTACCATTTTTGTAAAATACAATTACTTAGATATTTAAATGTAATCACTATTTATCATAGTATTAGAAGATATACATTCATTCTCAAAACAGTCTTCACAATATGAAATATTGAAAAACAAATGTATTCATAAGACAAGTCCATATCACATGATGGGAGTACCTATGGTAGGAATCAAATAAAAGCATAGGGCAATTATATCTCATGCGATGAGTATTGTAAAAACCAATTTAAAGCACAGGCAAAGTCCATATCATTATGTTGGGAGTATTGTAAAAAAAAAAAACAAATGGAAACAAAGACAAGTTCATCTAATATTACGAGAATATTACAAAAATAGAAATGGAAACAAAGACAAGTCCATCTAATATGACGGGAGTATTAAGAAAAAGAAGGAAATGGAAACAAAGACAAGTCCATCTAATATGACGGGAGTATTAAAAAAGAAGGAAATGGAAACAAAGACAAGTCCACCTAATATGACGGGAATATTAAAAAAAAGGAAGTGGAAACAAAGACAAGTCCATCCAATATGACGGGAGTATTAAAAAAAAGAAGGAAATGGAAACAAAGACAAGTCCACCTAATATGACGGGAATATTAAAAAAAAGTAAATGGAAACAAAGACAAGTCCAACTAATATGACGGGAATATAAAAAAAAAGAAACGGAAACAAAGACAAGTTCATGTAATATGACAAGAGTATTAAAAAAATGGAAATGGAAACAAATACAAGTCCATGTAATACGACGGGAGCATTAAAAAAAATAACAAATGAAAACAGAGACAAGTTTATCTAATTTGATGGGCGTATTAAAAACAAATGGAAACAAAGACAAGTCCATCTAATATGACGGGAATATTAAAAAAAAAACAAATGGAAACAAAGACAAGTCCATCTAATATGACAAGAGTATTTAAAAAAACAAGTGAAAAGAAAGATAAGTCCATCTAATATGACGAGAATATTAAAAAAAACAAGTGGAAAGAAAGATAAGACCATCTAATATGACGGGAATGTTAAAAAAATGGAAACAAAGACAAGTCCGATCTCATATGATGGGACTATTTAAAAAAATGGAAACAAAGGCAAGTTCATGTAATATGGCGGGAGTACTAAAAAAAATAGAAACTAAAACAAGTCCAGCCCATATGATTGGAGTATTAAAAAAAAGAAATGAAAACAAAGGCACGTCCACCTAATATGGCGGGTGTACTAAAAAATGGAAACAAAGACAAGTCCATCTAATATGATGACAGTATTAAAAAAAAAACAAATGGAACTAGATGATGAGTCCATCTCATACGAGGGGAGAAGGTTGGTATTGCTCACCAATATTAAGGCATAGATTAAATATAGTGCATACACAAATATAATATGTATATCTGTGCAATAACAACATATCAGTGAATGATCTACAGGAGGACATTATTATTATTATTATTATTATTATTATTGTCACCATTTTATTCCTCATAATTCATCGGTTGAAATGAAATATAATGTAAAGTTAATATAGGCTACTAATAACCCAAATAATAAAAACGTAGTCACGCAATCACAGTTCAACACGATCACTTTTTAGGCAGACAGTTAACGATAAACATCTAAGACATAAACTGGCTAGCAATATTAAATGTTACGGGTTCTTTATTCATGGCCCTGTCAAGTGACAAAAATCACGACACTCTAGACTACAACAAGTGTTTAACTGCTGAAGCTCTTTGAGCATTCACAGCTGCGTGACCCGGTGCAAAAGCGAGTAAACAGGCATTATGTTGCAGGTCTTCATCTTCATGCACATCACCGGGTCTCCGCATTGCGCCAGTCTATTATCCGCAAAGCAAGAGACTTTAAACAGAGAATCAGATATTATACGCCACTGGTTTCAGCTATAGGCGACACCCAGTGGCCGTTACCTCCCACACGCCTGTCTGTCTGCCTGCCTGCCTTCACCCATAATCCTATTTGGTTTTTCAACACAGGCATCGTAAGATGCTCTGCACTCGTTCCTCTTCTTTCTCGACCTTCCCCAGCTTCTGTCTCTGTCTCTCTCATAGTATTAAGGGTCGTGCTGATGTGGTCTTGGTACAAGAACGTAAAGAAAACATGAAGGTAGAATAAATCAACCGCGCTTAAGGTATACCATGTCAAATCGAACACCTACGAAACATGACAACTTAGTATTTGCTCCAATTTTTTATATATATTCTATTGATAAATTTAAATAACCCATGTGTAATTTTTTCGGGCTGACACAATTATTTAGTCATTTATTAAATGTTACTTCTTCCGCAAATTAGGATCGAACGTATTATGAAAATTATGAAAATGGTTATACTGAAGATTCTTTAAACCGTACAAATTTCGTATTTATAGCATTTTAAAGTGCAATAATTGCAGTATTATATACTAATTTTTAGTCTTCAGTCAAAATATAAAATAGGTCCCTTTTAGGGCGTTATATTTTTAAAATAGGTTTTTGTATATCTGGGGCTTACTTCTAAAAAGGGAAAAAAATATCATTATATTCTTTGAAATGTTCTACGTAGAACTGCGTTGGTTTTATAATGCTATTCGAATAAGAAGTCGCTGTGCAAATAATTTACTGATGGTGTGTTCGGGGCGGATTGAGTGAGACCGCGCGCCGGAGCATACAGCTGCGATAGCCGCAGCGAGAGTGAGTAATACATTATCAGTGGTGCGGTGTTACTTTATGTAAATAAACAGATGACCTCTATAAAAGCACGTAATGTCCCTTCAACACTTAGCAGTTTCTCTTTAATTTATCTAGCAATAATTCCTAAGTCTTTCAGAGTAGGTATCGTGTTGTGTTGTGTTGTGTAGTACGCATGTGAAATCAAACACCTGTATACGAAACACGACCGTTTAGTATTTGCTTAAATCTTCTAAAATATGTTCTGCAGATCAAAATAAGAGGTCTGTAATTTTTTCTGGGATCATACTTTAATATTCTACTATTTATACTTTTTTAATTACTGTATATGACAAATTCATGCACGACGCAGTATGAACATGCTCATTGTAAAGATTCTATGCATCATAGACGTTGAATATTGGTGTCATTTGAAATGGGAACAAATGGAATATTATCTATATATATAATTTGAACTGGTAATGGAAATTACGGGAAAACGGCTGAACGGATTTTAATAAATGGCCCCTCATTTTGAAGCTTGGAACTCGACGTTTTTCGGAAAAATAGTAGTTTTCGGTGAAATGTCAATTTGAACATGATTTTCCTATTTTCCAACATCCATCTGTCGTCAGTTTTGAGAAATAGCTAATTGCATTCAAGGTCCACTTGATGCTCGCTTCGCTTTTTTGTAAAGGAAAAGCGAAGCGAGCATCAAGTCGGCCGTGTTGCATTTCAGAATAAAACAAAACACACACTACAGTAAACAATATTACACGAAGGCCATGATCTGCAAGAATGCTGACATATTTAGAGCTCAAATTAAATTGGTTATTAAGAACTTAACTTACTAAAAAATTACAGGTTCGATTCTGTGGTGTGTAATTTTCTGGGTACAGCTGTTATTGGATATTAAAAACTACAAAACTTGAGATGGTCTGATGACATTATTACTATTAGAAATGAAATATTATTGTAGTTAATGCCATGATCTGACTATTTTTCATTAATTATACATATTAATGCTATAGTGATGATGTGAAAGTGAAACGTTTTGGGGTTATATAAGTAGATGTAGAGAATAAATTAAAATAGATTTTGATTTCTATACTTTACTGAGTGGCGGCTATATAGTATATATAGTATATGTTACTGAAAGCTATAAAACTTACGTAAGATAATAATATTATTAAAAATCAAATATTTTTATAGTTATTAATCAAGTGAATTTGGATCTTTTTCATATATTTGATGGCGGTGTGGTGTAGATATTTATATGTGTGGTTCTCTTTAGTATTGGCTCGAGAGAGAGAGAGAGAGAGAGAGAGTATGTTGCATTATTATGGAAGCAAATAACTTTCAGAATGTCTGGTATTCTTCATTGGAAATAAATCTGAAAAAATTTTATTTGAAGGTCTAATGAACTTAGTTTGCAGCATTTGCTGCACAATCCACTAGTTTTGTTTATAATTTGACATGCAACTTGAAACATGATAGCTCATGCAGTTTTTAAGATAGAGCCATAGTTTTTAAAACTATTCTTTAGTGCCTGACATACAGCTATATTTTATTTTTATTTACATTAATTAAATATTAATATATATATAAAACTTACAATAATATTTTATGTTGCATAAATCATGTAAAAATCCATAGATAATTATTAATTATATTAATGTTATTTTTCTCATTGTCAGGTACTGGCGGACATTTCAAGCTTAAAAATGACACCAATATCTTCTTGGTATCATCATATTTGACTGAGATATCATGTTTGAAAGAATTAAATATTCTAAAATTACTATTTACGGGAAATAAGCCACAAACTTTCAGAGCCTAGAAGAGTCTATCCATCATATGTCACCCCTTAAGCAGTTTCACGTCGGTCCAGTTTCAGCTTCTTTCTGCCTCTCAAATACCTCCGCCTTGTTTTAACTTCGGGTGTTGAATGGTTTTTTTGTGCATTTTTGTCCATATTTCCATTGATGCAACAAATCCTGCGATGGTGTTTGTCCCAGGGTTTATGCCCATCCTCCTCAGAATTATAATTTCTACTTTTGGACTCTTATTAAAATGATGTACAACAGTTTTATGACTGACAGTACAAGATTATAAATTACTTCATTATTTAAAAAAGTTTCTTCAATCTAATGATCATGCCCAGATATCTATGCATCTATTTCGGGACTAGAAAGAAGTTTATTTTACAAGCAATGCTGGACGAGGTGATTGACTGCTACGAAGATCACTCCAAACGTAATGCACTCCAAAAGTAGCCGAAGTGACCGTGGCTGATGACGCAGCATTTTGGAAAATGGGACTTAACTGAAAAACCATAAGGCATAAATCGAAAATTCTTATATTAAATTAAAGGAGAGAAAATTCTCTATTAAAATACCCTCTTGGTCCGCTAAACAGTTAACGCTATGTTGACGTAAGTAATGACTAGGCTTCGTAATTCAGCTACCAATAAGCTGGAATGAAGTGCTTGATTCGAAGTATATGTGACATCACAGCGCAGGTATATGTATGTTCGTATATAAAATAGTTATGCTATAAGAATAGTTTCGCTATAAGAAGTCAAAGTCGGGACGCAGTCATAGTGAGTAGTCTTATTAGTATTAGTATTTATTTATTTAACCTGGTAGAGATAAGGCCGTCAGGCCCTCTCTGCCCCTCTACCAGAAAGATTCCAACTATAATATGAAGAATAAAATTACAATTAGTATTAAATTTACAATTACGATTACAATAAAAATCAAAGTACGAAAAGATTACCTGACTAATTAAAGCTAGATAATTTATCATAGAAAAACAAATAATATTTTATATTTACTGAGTTACAAATTAAACCTAGAATAACAAAATTGTATAGTGATGAAATTACTGGAAATTGAAATATTTTGTGATAGATTAAGGAAACTATTTACAAGAAATCAATTACTGACCAAGTGCCTAGTAAGTTTGCGTTTGAATTCAATTTTATTTCGACAGTCCCTGATGCTAGCAGGTAGCGAATTCCATAGTCTTGGCAGGGCTATTGTGAAAGAGGATGAGTATGAGGAGGTGTGATGGGATGGTATTGTTAGTATTGTTTCATGACGAGAGCGTGTGTTCAGATTATGGTGAGAAGAAAGGTAAGTGAAGCGAGACGACAGGTGCGAAGGAATAGAAGAGTTCAAGATTTCGAAGAGAAAGAGAAGTGAATGTAAATTTCTTTTCTTATCTAGTTTAAGCCAACCTATTGCTTCCAGGGATGGGGTAATGTGATCATATTTACGAACATTGCTTATAAAACGTACACACAAATTATGGTTATCGATCACTCCTCTTACTAGTCGTATTTTTTAAATAACTACATCTTTGTAGCTGATTGAAGGTTCATTGAAGAGGTAAAATGCCTTAGGTAAGACGCTGAAGCGAGTAATATTGCTGGGTATAGTTGAGGATATTTGAACTAATATTTTCACTGTCAGTATAGACAACATTACATATGCATTGTGTAAAATACGAGTAAACCTAAAAGTGACAAAGGCACTGCAGTTATATCAAAAAGCACGAAAGTGTGTTGAACATAATCCAAAAGAACCATTAGGCCCTATCATCAAAATCTGAAAATTATTAGGAAATTAACTCGACGTTTAGCGTGGATTCCTGTAGCCAACATCCCAATTAATAAATTACATAATCTACATTTCAGGAGATTTGTAGAAAAATACATAGTAAATTAGTGGGTTTTCAGTGATGAACGACATATGCAATATCCTAATGAAACAAGAAAAAAATATCAGACAATAGGAATATCTTGTACTACATCATGCACCAATAACGTCATGTGTTATTGAAAAAATTTCTTGGAATATAAAATCATTTCAAGTGAAATCCGCATATGTTGAAGTTCCGTAACTTACGAATGCACATTATTATCCATTGCAAAGATAACGACGAAAATGAACATCACGGCCCAAACATGTGTTTACTAATAGGCCTATAGCTTTAGAATGTCGGGAGTTAGCTGTACTCCACGAACACGAATCGAAGGCCTGTTTGTTTATATCCTTATCTGTTGCGTCACCTGTGTTCGGCGTACTATATACCCTATGTTTCTCTAACTTCAGTCTTTAGGTAGCTAGAATACGAAGCCTAGTAATGACGTATTTAGTGATGAAAGAATCATTATATGATATTTCCCGCTTCTTTAACATTTATCATATCGTAGCTCTTTGGATAGTAAATCAATCGCGCTGTAACTTTTTAATTGATAGCTCAATGTCTAAGGAAGGAATAGAAAACGATTCGAAATGAAAATATTTTTGAAAAGTAAGAAAAAAATACTAACTTTGATGTGATCTGTTGATGTGATCTGTTCAGAATAAAAACTTCAGAAGTTGATATGTCACAAAACGTGTTGTTTTTCACTTTACTTGGGGTCAAAACGAGAGAAATGTTGAAAAAGAACGGAAAGTACGTTTAAAAATCTTTGTTGGTTTCCGAATTACGACGTATTAAACAAAGGACAGTTTTCGCTTAGTGAAGTACTCACGAATCCACCCCTTAAGGAGATGATTCAGGATCTTATTTGAACAAAGAAATTCTAATACATTTTTTTTTTAATATTCACCCCCGTTTCCGAGTTACACGAAATCACGTACCGTATCTATCCCCATTTCATTCCACACCTAATGGACCTGTCTACTTGAGAAATTGTCAGTTGTCTAGAGCAGATGCTCAAAATATCTCCCTTTCGCACGAACACACGCTTCAGCACGCCTTCTGACCTCTCGCTCCACATTATCCAATCCGTGCTGGTGTATCTCCATTGCAGCCGTGTCAATCTTCGCAACGAGCTCTTCCCTGCTTGCTATCTCCGTTTGGTACACATCCCCCTTCATGCAGCCCCAGAGAAAGAAGTCAAATGGTGTTAGATCTGGGGACCGGGGTGACCAGACAACTATGGTATCAACTAGTCAGTGCTCCAGCACATTTCAGACTTCCTGTAAGCCAATAGTTAGATCACCATTTTCCAGATAGATGGATTGAAAGGGATGGTTCCATTGTCTGGCCAGCATTGCCCGCCTGGCTATCGATTTCCAACTAAGCATATGCGATATTGATTAATATCGTACGTTCAACAACCCACAATCCTTAAAAGCAGCAATCCAAAATAGCAGGCGCGATAATATAATATTATAATAAATTCAGTTCATTTCCTGTCTTTTAATATGTGTTATTTTGAGGTTAAAACCTCCAAACCAAAGCCCTGGAAAAAATAAATAAATACTGCGTAGAGCTCCGTGTCTGTACTAGTGTCTGTTGCACTAGTCCGGAACACGCCGAAAAGACACTAATGATCTGTGCCTGCCATCTGTTGCAATAGTGGAAAACACGCTGAAAATACATTCATGGTCGCCGTTTCATTATCAGTATAGTAACAAGATAAGATATTTGAAAAAACTTAACAAATTTAATTGTGGCCGAACAAAAACTGTCGTATGCATCTTGCCTATAATGGCAATTAAGACGCTCGTATGAAAATTATGAAACTCGCTTACGCTCGTTTCTATTACACCCTGCATAATGTAAATTAAAATTTTGGGTCAGATTTTCATTGGGTACTCCAGTTTCTTTTGTCATAAATTTTTCCGTAATTGACAAAAATTTTTGTTTAAATTCCTATACGTCATGCCATCGCATCCAGGAGAATTCCAAACGATTCTGTACTAAACATTCTAAGGAAAAAGTACCAATCGTTTGCCAGGAAACAGGTTTCGTTCAAGTCATTATCAATGTCAATGGAGGAGAAATATTTTAAATGTAAGCGAAAAGCGTTCTTGCAAGGGAATTTGTTACTAGGAAAACTGAATATGTGAGCTCCAAGCCTAATGGCCACTTTTCTCACTCTGATTTTCGCCAATCAACTGAAATAACTTAGAGAACTGAATATGGCAATAGTAGTGTTGCTGCTATTGCTGCTGATATGATGTTGCACATTCGATAAAACTACTGCAGGAACTCCGAAATAATGATCCAGTCTTTAGGTATCGCATATCTGACCTTCCACTTCCTACACAAAGAAAATCTGTGGAGGAGTAAGAGAAGAGAGCAAGGGTGAAGTTTCATAGGTCATTGTCTGGTATATAGTATTAAAAAATCCCATTATGCTGCAGAAGGGACCGGAAATGATATTATGCTAGACATCATCGTGTACGACATGCTTTGGCGATATCGTTAAAAACTTTAAATTGGGAAATTCATGAGGAAGTACATTGTGTATCATCAGATGGTTCTTTTAGACGGGCAGTCTTTATTGCTATCAACGGACGCTTAAAACGGGCTGTTGTTCTTGACCCTACTATCCGTTTCGAAAGAAACCTAAATCAGGCCACCGAGGTTGATATTGAGAAGAAGTCCATATATGAGCCTTGTCTGCCGTATCTTTCTCAAAAGTACAACGTCCCTTTTAAACAATGGTCCGTCATTGGTTTGCTGTTTGGCAGTAGATGTTCCCTCACAAAATTCACGTGGAATTATCTTAAGGCACTTCACATTCCTTTTGATTCTGTAATGTCTATTCTTATAAATATTATCAAGGATTCTCTTCAAATATTACATCATCATCTCTATTTCAATTAATCAACTTATATTTGCCTTCAACAATTAACTTTCTTTTTTCTGTAATGTATCACATCACATTATTATACATGTTTATTGTATTCAGGACCCTTGTGGTCACTCAAAATTCTTTGAGCTGATGTCTATAATTTAGAAATTTATTTAACAATGCTGCCAATTCAGCGGTTTTCCCGTTAGATCTAGCGTTTTACAGTGTTAGTTTAGCGGGTAAAATTTGTGAAATTTGTACTGCTAATACAGAGATTTATTATTATTATTATTATTATTATTATTATTATTATTATTATTATTATTATTATTATTATTATTATTAACATCTTGGTCATTATTTTTAATGTCATATTTTCAGAAATTTAAGATAACTTTATAGATCATTAAATAACCAAAATGCAAAACGCAAAATTGTTGGAAAAAGGTATTGATGCTCGACCATGCAGAAGTGTAGTAATTATACACCTGGTAGCATTCCTTTATTGCATGTCATTAAAGTACACCTCTTCATTAAAGCTCAGGTTTTCGATATGCAATCGAAAGACAACGACGGAAACGTCACGGAGGCTGGAAATCCAATAGTGTCACAGAAGGTTATGTTCTGTTACTATAATAATTAGCGTTAATTGTAAATAATATTCAATTTGTCATCTCGTCTTTCAATTCTAAATCAATTTCCAGGTTATATCAAAATTAGTTCATGTTATTCTCTACATTACATCAAGGTCAATGACATTGTTGTTCCTCGGAAAAAATCAATACTTTCGCGTCTGCGCACATCTCACAATTCACGAGCTACGCACAAGGTCACTTCCGATCTTCAGTCAGATACAAATAAAATGAATACTTCTGAATAATTTCAATTTAGAAATATGGTCGAGCATAAAAAGTCATATGAAACTTGCCTATAATGGTAATTAAGACGCTCGTATGAAAATAATGACACTCGCGCTAGTTTCATAAACGAACATACTCGCGTCTTAATTACTATCATTATAGGCTCGTTGCATAATGTACTATTAAAGGTTTAATGATCCATCCAAAGATAACTTTACTTCTTTAAATGTTAGTAATAAGTTGTTTTGAAGGTGACTGCGCTATATTATTAGTTTTTAATATAAAATTATGTCTAATTTTCAAAATGCTTGGAAGTCTTTGAATGTGACTTGGTCACTTTTACCAAGAAAGCGATGATTTTTCTGTGATTTTTAGGTCATTAACTTCCGGATCCTACAAATAACATTAGAATTCGTCTGTGACCCATAGCCAGGGTAGGTATTTATAGAGATTAATTTTATCATTTGTGGTTTTTAATATTTTTGTCGGCGGAGATTGTTGCAGATTGATTTGTACTCTTGGCGGAGATTAACGGAAATTTTTGAAAATACAACTATTTTAGAACTGGAGTATTAACTCAGTATGAATATTACTTTCCAAATAATTAACATTAAAGTTTCCTTGGGTTCTGGTAAAGGTGCGGTATGGTCAATAGACAATATTTGTTGGATTGAGACTGTATTTAACACACATTCATTAAAAACGAAAAAAAAAAACTTGCAGCCCTCAAATAAACACTTTCAAATTATTAGTGAAATGTTGAATTCTCCGTCTTTTGAGTTCACTAATGTAATCAGAACACCCGGAATACCTTGTAATGTAGGCTACTTGTATATGCAATATATAACAAATTCAAGTGAAAAAAAAATCCGAAAAAAACTAAGAATATGAAATTCGCTATTACAGGACGCAATAGTAATAATTCGCGAATGTGTTCATATTTCGCTATTAGAACTCTATTTCGCGATCTGTCGTCACTGTTTCACCCGCATTTTACACTGGCCAAAAAAAAAATTATTTTGAATGTTTCCTGCACTTCATGAGTCAATTCTTACTAATTTTGGGGTGAGAAAAACTAATATGACAATGGAAAGTTTTTCTTAGCTCTAGTTTCTGTGATACACAACAGGTGGAATTATTACATATTTCCGTGGCATTTTTACAAATTTTACACTTCAAAAGCACTTCCAAAACATAAATTCTGCGTTAATTACAGCAGAACCAATAAGAAATTCACAGTCACAGCAACAATATCTATGTTGATAACTTACAAACAGCCGAAGAACATTTGTGTTTTGCTATTTGACAGGTGTGCCAACTTCCAAAACAAAATTTCCCCCAAATTTCCCCCAAACTGAAAATGTTGACTTAAAACAATTAATAAAATGTCACTTTATCTCCAAAGCAAGAGCTAATCTGTCATTTTTATGGTGATTTTTTTTAATTCAGCAAGTGGAAATACATAACAATTGGCTATTTTTGAGCTCGAAACATTTTCATTGTTGGGCAGTGCTATTAATCAGAATCACTTAATTCGTAAAGATTAGCAAAAATCTATTGTGTATCTATTATTTCGTGATTTTCGCGATCTCCATAAATACCCGACCCTGTCCATAGCTCTGTTATAGTAAGCATTCAAAATTCTGTAACTTTTTTTCACCACGTATCTCGGAAAGGATGCCCACACTCGGTGCGGAGAAAAACCTATTTTACGTCAAAATTTAAATATGAATATTACAGACGTGGACAAATTATATTAGACTAAAACGTTTTTCTTGAAAACATAATATAATTCGTCATATCAACTATCATTATAATTCACAGAATCTATATTGTTGTAAATATGTTTGTTTACACCTTCTGGAATATTTTTCTAATGGTTAAGTATATTTTGTCTGGCTGTGTTGGTACTACTGGTGTTTTAATTATATACTGCAGGGCTCTCAAGTGTTGTCGGAAGAATTCGCCATTAAAGTGGGACACACACACGGACAGGAGAACGCGAATTCGATTATGCGCACCGTTCAAAACATACAGAGGTAAGCCTGCCTGGAGAGAAATAAAAAATAGGTTGCAGCCGCCAAATTACTCTTCAAGGAACGACCGCTCATATAAATTGAGGGAAAGAAGACAGAGGACGGACACTGGAAAGTTTTCTTTTCTCAATAGTACTATCAGGGACTGGAATGCTTTACCTGCAGACTTACTAAAGGCTTTGCCAACAACCAAAAATGTATTTAAAAATAGGCTTAAGGACTTTACTAATAGACGGCAATTATACACAGTATTTAAAGGGCGTAAATGATATGTGGTTATTGAAGTGTTGTATCAGTGAAGAATTATGTTGTGTCAGTGAAGTGTGTTGAGTAAGTGAAACGTGTTCCTGTCAGTAAAGCTTTATAGTTTATAGTGGCAGTGCAAAGTATTTGAACAGTGAAATGTTTTTGAAGTGTTAGTGAAATCAGGATAGAATCAGTGAAATGTGTCGTAGTTCCAGTGCAGTGAATGAGTTGACAGCGAAATGAGTGTAATGTTGAAAGGTACTTGTGCAGATATGAACATATCATACTCGTGGGTTTTAGTTCGATCTTAGGTTTAAGAAACAAATTAGATTTATTTCAAATGTTATTTTAAGTGATCGTTTCATTTAATTTAGGATATTCCCTGCTGCTGTTGTTGTTATTATTTATTATTGTTAGTATTAATTATTAGTATTATTATTAATTGTATTTTTATTTAATAAGTTTATTATTGTCATCATTGAGTGTAATTAGTTACCACTGCCACCGGGTATATACCCATTGCAGTGTGAATAAATACATACATACATATTCAACTGCAAGAAGACTGGACATGAACGAAATTGAAAATCTGTGATCTATACCGAAGAAGAAAGTGAACAAAAAGAGGCTTACAACAAAACATGGACTCATTTAAGCACTGTCTGATATTTGGCTAAATGAAGCTGATAATCAAAGAAAGTGTCAAACTCTGGTTTCCACGATCCCTGACAAAATCAACATGTTAATAAAGGTACGATGAAAGAGTAATGGAACGGAGAAAAATTCTCTTCGGCGCCGGGACTTGAACCCGGGTTTTCAGCTCTACGTGCTGATGCTTTATCCACTAAGCCACACCGGATACAACCCCGACGTCGAACAGAATTGTCTCTGATTGAGTTCCAACTCTTGGGTTCCCTCTAGTGGCCGCCCTCTGCACTACGTCGTAGATGTCTATGAACATAGGACCGAAGTCCACACATGTGCTGAGGTGCACTCGTTATGAGTGAAATATCATATGTACTTCGGTACATTGAAATAATATATGTTAATAAAGAATAAGGGAATGTTCACAAAACATTAGTAACCTTCAGACTCAATTTTCTGTCCATTATTTCTGTGCAAAATACATTTCTGTTCATTATTTCTACCGATAAATACAGCTTTGTTGCACATATAATTAATTTAGTCTAATAATTTGTCCACGTCTGTATTTCTATGATATTTCTATATCTCTAAATCACAATGCAAGTTCTTTTAGAAAGACATACAGTGGGAATGGATTTAACTTGATTCTGTAAGCAGTTATTTTGTGGAGTGAGATGCAAAAAGGAATTCTGTTGAAGGAAGTGTATACTGAAAAAATCTCCAAATACGCTATCAGTATGTAGGAATATGTTCTCCCAGAACAGATGCTGTACAACGACATACGATCCCTCTGTGCCTCTGATTTACAAAGCGTGGTGCGAGCCCACTAAGGGGAGAGTGTTGTTTTGAAGGAGGGTAGCTAAGTCTTGCTGCGAAAGAAATACTTTCGCTTTACTTATTTGTTTTGTTGCGTAAACTCTCCCCAGTTTAGTAAGCTAATTAAATCGTAAATAGCCGATATCTTATGAAGGAGGGTGAAATTGAGGGAGAGAAATGGAAACTTTCTCGAGAAAGGGGAGAATGCACGTGCAGAAAGTTTGAAAATCGGGGATTAGATTCGTTAATTCATTTCAAGCAGCAGTTCCTAAGTGAATAACAAAAAAACTTTATTTTATTTATTTATTTAAATTTAAATATATACAGAATAAAGAATATAATTACAAAACAAACAAGAGAAATAGGAATAAAATAATACAAGCAATATAAAAAGAAGATACAGTAGTATTAACAAAATTTGAGACCGAATGAGCAGCTCTCGTGCTCGGTCGCAGTTCAGATATAATATTAAAATAAAAAAAAATAATAATAAAAATAAATAAGTAAAATAAAATAGGAACTAAAATATAATTACAGCGGCAATGGAATTATATAATATAATATTAACACTAGAGAAGAATAATATCTCACGTGAAAAGTAGGACTAATATATATTTCAAAATTATAGAATACAAATATAATATAGGTTGATTAATTCATACACATAGGCTATAAATTTATTTAATAAAAATTGAAGATATTAACACGTTTCTAATTTTCTTGTTATGTTGTGATATTTTCAATTTTTTATAAGATACGACGAATTTCATACGATTCCCATGCTGGTGAGCCATGTCTAAATCCACATATGTCCGACTGGAAATGATGGTGAACATTGGCGCTATCTCGACGAAATTACTCGAATTATTCTGGTTGTCCATAATTATCTACGGTAAGTGCAACTACTATTGGACAAATTGAAAGTAATTGAATGTGCAATTTCGAAAAGGGCATATCTCTGACAAGTGAAAATGTTCAGAAATTAAAAAAAAAAACTAATTTAATTTTAAACCGTTGTACCCAGACAAATAAAACTTTACAGTTAGCGTTTTAGTTTCAAAATACAATATAATATGAAAGAAAAAATATATTTAAGAAATTATCATATAATTTTCTTTTGGCTTTTTATTTTGGAGATATGTCCTTTGCGAAATGTATGGACAATATTTTTGTAAATAAGCAAGAATAAAAAAGAAAAAAGTGGAAAAACCAATAACACAAAGTACAATATACAAAAAAACTGCTGAATGATGAATGTGATCCGCCATGACGTGAACAATGATTGATGAAATAAATAAATAAATAAATATACAAAAAAATGCGTATTCATTGACAAATATTACTTGAGAATGAGTGTTTCAAGAAAAATAACAAAAATCAATCAGAAGTCTTTTCCTGGCAAGTTATCGACCGCTGTAGATGGCCACTGCAATATTTCCTGGTAAAACGTTTTGAATTCTGAAGGTATGTACTTTCCCACTTTTGCAATGTCTGCTATTTTTAGTTGGTTGATCGGTACTTTGCCATTGTAAGATGAATAGTCTGCATTGTTAGGTAGTAGAGCCCAAGAACCTTTTATTTTTGAAATTCTGAAAATTTCTGCAGTAATATTATCATCTATAAGCCATTAGGAAAGTTCAGGATAATAGAGAGGGCTTTGAAATAAACGGATGACGATAGGCCTATATGTTAGGAGAAAATCCACAAACGATTAGGAAAAACACGGGAATTTTACTTGAAGCAAGTAAAGAGATAGATTTGGAAGTAAATCTCGAAAAGATAAAGTGTATGATTATGTCTCGTGACGAGAATATTGTACGAAATGGAAATATACAAATTGGAAATTTATTCTTTCAAGAGGTGGAAAAGTTCAAATATCTTGGAACAAAGTAACAAATATAAATGACACTCGGGAGGAAATCAAATTCGGCTGAGAAGCTTCTGTCATGCAGTCTGCTCTCAAAAAACCTGAAAGTTAGAATTTATATTAGTTATATTACTTTGTATGCTTGTGAAACTTGAATTCTCACATTGAGAGAGGAACACAGGTTAAGGGTGTTTGAGAATAAAGTGCTTAGGAAAATATTTGGGGCTAAGAGGGATGAAGTTACAGGAGAATGGAGAACGTTACATAACGCAGAACTGCACGCATTGTATTCTTCAGCTGAAATAATTCATTCATTCATGTCTTTCACTGCAAACTCAGCTTTCTCCAATTTTTCCTATTTTCTGCCTTCCTATTTGTCTCCTAATGTGATCCATATAATCTTAATGTCCTCTATCGTCTGAGATCTTCTTCTGCCCCAAACTCTTCTCCTGTTCACCATTCCTTCCAGTGCCCGAGATAATTATAAATATTAATTCCACACGTTTGAACTGGACAGGGCATATAGCACGTACTGGCTAAAGCAGAAATGCATATAGAGTGTTAATTTGGAGGCCGGAGCGACAAAACTTTTGGAAAGGCTAAGATGTAGATGAGAGGATAATATTAAAATGGATTTGAGGGAGATTGGATATGATGGTAGAGATAGATTAATAGAAAACCCTACAAGAAATTAAATTTTACACATTTTTTTCTTTGCATATTTGTTTTATTATGCATATTTCTCTAATATTGCACTCGGCGAAGATTCACTTACGAATACTGAATCGACGTTTTATTCTAAGATGGAAGAAAAGTTGAAAAAAGAGCAGTTTGGCTTCAGCAAGGGAAGAGGTACGAGAGATGCAATTGGACTGCTCCGGACAATCGGCGAAAGCTATCTAGAGAAGAATAAAGAAATGTACAGTATGTAATATTTTTGACCTGGAAAAAGCTTTTGATAGAGTGGATCGGAATAAATTGATGGGGATCCTAAAGAAAATAGGTGTGGATTGGAAAGAGAGAAGACTGTTCAGTAATCTTTATATGAAACAACGAGTCAAAGTCAGGATAGGAGAACAAATGTCAGAAGGAAGTGAAATACGGAGAGGAGTACGTCAAGGATGTCCTTTATCACCTACCCTCTTCAACATCTACTTGGAAGATTTAGTAAAGAACTGTTTTCAGAATATGGGAGGAGTGACAGTAGGAGGAAGAAAAATAAGTACATAAGATTGCTGATGATATGGCGTTGTTAGCAGAAGAGAAAATGATACTAAAGGATATGTTACTGAAGCTAAATAATAGGTGTGATGAGTACGGGTTGAAGATAAATGCAAATAAGACGAAGAGCATGATCGTAGGAAGAAAAATACAGAAGATAAACTTGAGGAGTCCACATCTGCGGAGTAACGGCTAACGCGTTTGGGCGCAAAATTAGGTGGCCCGGGTTCGAATCCCGGTCGGAGCAAGTTACCTGGTTGAGGTTTTTTCCGGGGTTTTCCCTCAATCCAATACGAGCAAATGCTGGGTAAGTTTCGGTGCTGGATCCCGGACTCATTTAACCGGCATTATCACCATCTCATTCAGGCGCTAAATAACCTAAGATGTTGATAAAGCGTCGTACAATAACCTACTAAAAAATTTAAAAAATTAACTTGCGAATTCTAAATGCGGCAGAAGAGCATGTGAACAGCTTCAAATACTTGGGGTGTACAATAAGTAGTAGCATGAGCTGCTACCAGGAAGTCAAAAGGATAGGAATGGCAAAGGTAGCTTTTAATAGAAAAAGGAGCATCTTCTGCGGACCTCTGGGAAAACAATTGAGGAAGAGACTAGTGAAGTGCTTTATGTGGAGTCTGGCATTGTGTGGGGTAGAAACATAGACTTTACGACGAAATGAAGAGAAACGAATAGAAGCATTTGAAATATGGATATGAAGAAGAATGGAGCGTGTGAAATGGACAGACAGAATAAGAAATGAAGTTGTGTTGGTAAGAGAGGGTGAAGAAAGAATGATTCTGAAACTGGTCAGAAACAGAAAAATGAATTTGTTGGGTCACAGGCTCAGAAGAAACTGCCTACTGAAGGATGCACTGGAAGGAATGGTGAACGGGAGAGGAGTTCGGGGTAGAAGAAGATATCAAACGATAGACGAGATTAATAATGTGACAGTCGGGAAACGATCTCACGACCGGAAGAATTAGGCCAAGGTCGGCTGTAGTTGGGCGCGGAAGTTGCGCGCGCATCTGCTTCCTGGGGCCTGTGCTGTGGCGTAGAGAGGAGAGGAGATAGAGCGACCGCGGCAGAGAGGGGAGAAATCCAGAGAATTCGAGAGTGCCATCTCTCGACATCCGTGGAAATTTCTAGCATCGTACTTTCTCATAGCTATGGTTTGGTTATAAATTATGACACGCGAGTGAACTTGAGCAGTCGTTGTTGTAATCGTTGGACAGCAAGCCAGCCAGTCTCGTGTAGCAGTGAAGCCAGCTTCGACACCTGAGTTCGACTTGAGTGTGTCCGCAGCTGTGTGAGCATCCGAAGCCCTGAGTTCGAGTGCAGTGGACCGCAGTTGGGGGACCTAAGTTCGAAGTTCAGTGGACTGTCCCTGAAGGTCTGGGGTTCGAGATACTGTGAACTCGAGTGACTGAGCTAGAAGAATTAGCCAAGGCAAACGAACTGTGAAATGAGAACTGACAGTTCTGATTTGTAAATAGTGCTCTGTGAACATTAGTTAAGATTAACAGTTCATTGTTGTTCTCAATAATCCAAGTAAATTGTCATTGTCGTCTGTGGAGTGCAATAACGAATACTGTGTTACTGTGTGGAGTGGAAATCCCATTGTTGACGGGAGTAGAATTAAATTGTAGAAAGTGACTATTATTGGTGTGAGAATAAAATTACATTACTGTTTTGTAATAAAAGTTACAATATATATAGATCATATGAGGAAACAAAGAGGAAGACAGAAAATAGGAAAGATTGGAGAAAGCTGGGTTTGTAGTGAAAGACCTGTCCTTGGGCAGAGCACTAAGTGAATGAATGAAATTGTTTTATTATCCATATTTCAGACTTATTTCACCATTACTACCACCATCACCATCATTGTTCATTAGAAGAAGAGACAGGAATCGACATTCAGGGATTTTCTCGTATCCTGTACTTAGGCCTGTGTAGCTCTGAGCATTGAGTGTCGTTCTGCATTCAGCTGGTTGCTTGCAGGGGCACGGCACCTTCTCTGTGGCTGTGCCGAATAGACACATGAGGGGCTTTGGACTGCGGATCACCCGGCGCTTCATCTATAGCGCGAGGGCGCGTGTGTGTATTCCAGAGAAGGATCTCCTTAGGCAACGCCGAACAAAACAACCCGGAGAACTCGTGAATGTGCGGAGTTAGCTAAACTCATTATGCGGCGTTGGTAAAGCCGTTTCGTACTGTACGCTCCGCCATTTTCTATTTGTCCTTAAACTAAAGGGGTTTACTAAAGAGATTCTCTTCAATTAAGAACTGCAACTAAGTCCTTGAAAGCAGAGGGCATAACAGTGCAAAGCTACATTACCAGTACTTCCCATACACAGAATCACTTAAATCAGATCTAAATATAGAAAATTATATGTATTACCTCGTTTATAAAGAAAGTTTTATGAAAGGAGTGACGCGCCGAAGCTGTAGTTAATTTTTCCTCCGCTCTAACGTTGTGCTTGATGCACCATGAACGACAAACTATATACCACCGCTTGATAATGAAGCAATGGTGGAATTTGGGAAAGGGAAACAGGAATTTCTCGAAAATAACTACAGTCCTTGTTCACCACACATTCCAGTTTGACCAGCCGGAATTCGAACCCGAGTTATAGCCGTACAAATTCGATAGTCTAACCGTTGGACTGATATTCCAAAAAAATAAATTTATTCTGGAGTTCTATGTAATATACACAATAATTACATTAATTTTATCCACATTTGATAAAAGTGAGATATTTTAGTTGTGTGATAGTTTACTGTCTTAATACTGTATCTAGTCCGGGTTTCCGAACAAAGTTTTGTGTAATTGTCGTGTAAATATTATGAGTATATGGTTTAGAGCTGGGGACGGAGCGAGTAGAACTGTTGAGTTACTCGGTTCTATCGGTTTATGTGCTTGGCAGCGGAGCACCGAAGTTACTCGGTTAACCGTAGTCGTTACCGGTCAGTTCAAACGTTCAAATAGAGTTCACGTGTTTTACTCAATTCTAGCAGACAACAACGTAGGTATTGTTGTATTTAAATATTTTCTGCTGCAGGACAAATTATTTCCTTATCCCCAAGGCGGGCTGAAACTCTAGTATTGAAGAGGAGTTCATATGACCTGTCAAGCGGGTCTAATGAACACTGACATTATTATTATTATTATTATTATTATTATTATTATTATTATTATTATTATTATTATTAAAGTCCAGGATAACAAAGAAGGTTTGAAATTGAAAGCGTTACATGAGCTCCTTGTTTATGCGGATGACGTGAATATGTTAGGAGAAAATCCACAAACTATTAGGGAAAACACGGGAATTTTACTTGAAGCAAGTAAAGAGATAGGTTTGAAAGTAAATCCCGAAAAGACAAAGTATATGATTATGTCTCGTGACCAGAATATTGTACGAAATGGAAATATAAAAGTTGGAAATTTATCCTTTGAAAAGGTGGAAAATTTAAATAACTTGGAGCAAAAGTAACAAATATAAATGACACTCGGGAAAAAATTTAACGCAGAATAAATATGGGAAATGCGTGTTATTATTCGGTTGAGAAGCTTTTATCATCCAGTCTGCTCTCAAAAACGCTGAAAGTTAGAATTTATAAAACAAAATTATATTACCGGTTCTTCTATATGGTTGTGAAACTTGGACTCTCACTTTGAGAGAGGAACAGAGGTTAAGGGTGTTTGAAAATAAGATACTTAGGAAAATATTTGGGGTTAAGAGGGATGAAGTTACAGGAGAATGGAGAAAGTTACACAACGCAGAACTGCAGGTATTTTATTCTTCACTTGACATAATTAGGAACATTAAATCCAGACGTTAGAGATAGGCAGGGCATGTAACACGTATGGGTGAATCCAGAAATGCAATAGAGTGTTAGTTGGGGGCCGGACGGCATAAGACCTTTGGAGAGACCGAGACGTAGATGGGAGGATAATATTGAAATGTACTTGAGGAGTTGGGTTATGATTGTAGAGACTGGATTAACCTTGCTCAGAATTGGGACCAATGGCGGGTATATGTGAGGGCGGCAATGTACCTTCTGGTTTCTTAAAAGCCGTAAGTATTATTATTATTATTATTATTATTATTATTATTATTATTATTATTATATTACAGTGTTTGATTAATATTGAAATATGTTAAAAAGGAAGTGCATTATAATTTCTCTATTTGTGTTTATTGGATTTTTATTACCTCATCAGTCATCATTTTATTTGTATTTATTTCTACTAATTATGTTACCTAATTACTTTAATTTATCAATAATATTACTCTTCACCAAAGAGAACATGGTTGTATGGAAGGTTAACAATGTTATAAAATAAATAAATATTATCTTCTTCAGTTCAAAATTTCACGTTTTATTCATTATTTTATCCACTTTCCGTAAGAGTAAATAATTCTGTGTGTTAATTTAAGTGCTTTAGGCAGGGCTTCATGGAGCCTGTTTCCTTCTATCTTCCTTTTTTTCTTAGCTGCAGCGTTTAACGTTTACCTCACATGTTAATTTATTAGCTGTTACTTTTATAAATTATTTTATTAATTTTATTTCGTCTGTCTTATATAACAACACTGAAGGTTAAATAGGCCTTTCATATAAAATAACTCCGCAAATAGGTGTAATCACGAAAATAAAATTTGCAACCGCCATTTTGTAATGAAGAGAAGCACTTTTTTTTTCTCGTCAATTGGCAAAGCGAAAGCGCTTTACTACAACGCTATTAAAACACGCTTGGTTTCACTTTCAAAGTACGTTCTAAAATCGATTCAATCTATCTAAATTTTAAATCTGCCGCCACAAATTTGTACTCGGTACTGTACTCGGTTCAACCGAGTAATGACGTCACAGTAACTGCTCCGAACCGAACCGCTCCGTCCCCAGCCCTAATATGGTTGTTCTTAAATAAAGCTCTTACTTTAATGGAACAAGATTTTCATTGCAATAGACTAAAACCTAAGAGAATGATACAGCTTTAATATGCTAAAAAATAAAATTCGGGAAACAACTCTGAAATCGAGAAATAATAAATTAGAAAACTCTAAAATAAGGCAAGAAAAAATATCAGGCATTTCTTAAAAAAAGATAACATTAAGTTTTAGATCTTGTATTAAAACAACTTTATATTCTCGTATGTATTCGGTATTAATCTTTCTTCTTTTGGGTACATGCGATAATTTTGTTTCTCTTCACTTTTTCTTGTCTTATAAAGTCTCATATATTCTTCGCGAATGTTTCCTGTAGACAACTTTACCTATGCGTGAAGTCACACGATTCCAGTTCTTAAGGTTTTTGCGTCATACTCTCATGTTTTCGCAATCGTAATACTGAATCCAGACGAATCGTCTCTCACGTCTTTTCTCGAACTTGTTTTATGGCTTCTTGCATTGCCCTTTCATTCCTCTGTTTCCTAAGTTTATTGGAAGGTGAGGTGCAAATACTAATAACGAAACAGAAAATCAGGGTATAAATATGGAATACTAATAACACTAGTATTTAATATTTGTGACACTCTGTTGTTGTCAGTGATGTTAAAGCAAGCGCATTTTTCTGACCTTGACGTCGTGCGCGGGCAGCAAACGCTAAGTATGGAAAGAGGAAGGGTTGTGTATATGAATAAGCAACCTGTTGGATTAAGAAAACAGTGGTGCACAAACTTCAACCGGAACGTGAAATTTTATGTCGTTATTTTTATATGGCTTCTTTCTGTTTAATATTAACTATATTGTCTGTAAAACAAAAGTACTAACACTGATTTCTTAATATTGCACTCGTGTTTTAAATCTTAATAACACAATAGAGAGTTAAGAAGGAATATTCACTTACATTCCATAGTAGTATAATATTATACTGTATTAAGTGGATGAAACACATCATTCATAAAGAAAGTGATATTCTAAAGAAAGAGATTGAGTATGACATGATAAGTTGGAATTTATATTGATGGTATCTTTAGCCTTAAAAAAGTAATCAATAAACTAATCAAAACAATATTAAAGTACAAAGCAAAGTTACGTAGGTACTGTATCTGTTTTAAGTGTAACTAATATTATATAAGAAAACTCTTATTATCGCATTATGCTTTTAAGGTGATATTTGTGAGCAACTTCCTATCATCAGAATATTAAATTATTTTCTCGAAATGTGCTGAAGCTATAGAGTTGACATTTTTACAACACATGGGCACGTATCTTTTGCTTATGATGTAACAGTAGTTGCTTTGTTAATTCATTTCCTTACAAACAATTTCCATGCGAATATTTTCAAAATTTTCAATACACTATCTTCAGTAATACGTATATACGGTATATTAGATTTACGAAAACATTCTGTAAGGCTACTAAATAAATGGACCTATATCTGAAAATTTCACTTTTCTATACGAAAAGTTGAGAAAATATTTCTTCTAAATAAAAAATCAAACTTGTGAAAAATGAGCATTAAAATTAAAACTTGCATTCTTATAATGCACTTATACTTCTCAGACAAATCTAAAAATTAATATGGATACAGTTGTAATAAGTTCTCTTCCCTTTATATATTGAATCAGTGCTGGCCATCCCTGAATATAGCTCGACCAAGCGGCATATACCACCTCTTTCGTCTGTCTCTTTCCTTTCCGCTGTAAAGCGCTCAGGCTCTCCTGGGCTCTAAAGCGCGCTTGCTCCTGTGGGCAAATTTAAACTTTTTAACTTAAAAATTAAATTCAACAAAAATAATAAGAAACAGCATATTCCTCGTCCAACCATTCATTCCAGTCCCTGTTGTAAGTCATAACCTCAAAACATACCATAATTTAAAAACGAAATCAATTAATCGCACATTGCTATAAACTTAGATTATTTTTCTTTATGAATATACCGGGTGAGTCACTTAAAACTTGCACGGCAAATATTTCTGAAATGGAAGGTAATTTTGATGTGCGGTTTTCACAGAATTGAATTATAGACAAGGACTCGTATTTGTAGCCCATACACAGATTTTAATAATTATGAGAAAGTGTACTTTTTTACACAACATACATTTTTTTAAATAGAACAATGCCTACTGACATGAAAATAATAAAACTAGAGTAAATTAGAATGTCAATGGTTTTTGTTGCAGGATTCTATCTCAAATTTTGGTGTTGGAATATACCATTCGCCTAACCACTAACATTTATAGTGATGATTTTTTACTTGGTTATTTAACGATGCTGTATCGACTACTGAGTATTCAGCGTCGGTGGAATTAGTGACAGCCTAGTGAGATAGTATTTGGCGAGATGAGGCCAAGGATTACCCATACATTACCCGACATTCATCTTATTCTTTGGAAAACCTTGGGGAAAAAAACCCAACCAGGTACAGTGGAACTCCACAAATAGACGCTCACACTCGTATACTTCACGATACAAGGTAAGTCAACGCATCCTGTCCCGTGCTGCACAGGGCTAACCAGTTGAACCAGTGCAGTAGTGTGCAGATACTCGTACACGTTGGCAGCAAGGCAGGGAACAAAAAATGAGTACTTATGTTGAAGCAGAAGTTACAAATATTGGAGCGGTTTAAAAAAGGTGAATCAATCAGGGTCATCCCTCAAGAATTTGACATTTCGATCAGAACAGTGCATAGGATAAAACAAAATTCATCTAATTACGAGGCATTCTGTAGTGATTATAAGAAGTTTTGTTGATTGTAGGATGAAAACACAGCTTATTTTGTGTAGTTCCTAAATTTAATCAATAGGGATGATTTATGTTCTCTATTGAAGGGTATACACCATTTTAAAATAATTTAATACACAAACACAACTATTACAAGAAATACTCAATACGTGTTTGTAGCTTTCTCCTCATCGGTTCTAATCAACAATAACAAAAATGCAGGTTGCCAGGCGACGATAGAAAACAAAAGATGCGAAAACAAATGAATGAGGTGTATAAACAAGTGAATCCTCTTTCATATTTAAGTATAAAAATAAAGGGGTGCCATTTGAAATTTCAAAGTGGGAGTGGCTGGGGGTGGGAGATGAAATCTAAAATGCAATTAAGCCTTGTTTAAGACTTCCCCCTTGATATCTAAATTTACGTGTTTTTTTTTGGTTTAAATTGAATTCAATTCAATTAACTAGTTATTTAGAGTGGGAAGTTTTGAAATGAAAGCCCCTTATGTAGATATATTTAGAGAGTTTTTCCTCCAGAAGTTTGTTTTATGTTTCAGATGTATCACGTATATTATTGTACTTAATCACGGATTTGTTTTGTTATATATTTTGCATATACTACTATATATTATTTAAATTATATACGTTAATGTTTTATGTTTCGGTCCGCACGCCATACAAAAAAACATCGTACAGCCCTTATGTTTACCAATGTCCGCAGTACTCCGTAGAAAGACAGCGTTCGTACCTCGTCTCGCACACGGACCATTGCTGTGTCTATTTGTGGAGTTCCACTGTAATCAGCCCAAGGGGTTTACAGGAATCGAACCTACACCCGAGTGCAACTCTGGAGCAGCAGACATACGCGCTACCACCAGATCTATGATGATGATGATGATGATGATGATACGTAAACATTTTATTAAAGGACTAGCCGTACCCGTGCGCTCCGCTGCACCCGTTAGAAATAAATATAAAGTAATTACATAATTAAAATAGGACATTTGATCCAGGGAACATTCGTGTTTGATAGAAGGATAAATCGTTTATTATGTTACTTAATTTAAATTGTATTAAAAAAATTAAAATTCGATCATTTTGATCCAGAGACCACTCATTTGGTCATAAAAATTATTTTAGAAAATACAGGAAACGAATGTACAGAATAGCCTATCAAATTTTCTGTGCATAAGAAGCTATTTTAATCTTACCTGTCCTCGATTCACTCAGAAGTTACTGTAATAACATTATAGCATTATGTCCATCTAGAGAAACTACACTTTCCAATGGTGAATTAATAATTAATTATACAAATCGGTTAATTTAGCTTCCGATATTACTTCATACAAACACAGAAACATTCTCTGTAGGCTATGTTTCATAGCTTTCGATAGTTGTTGACCAAGGCCCCTTATAGATGAAGTCATTTGTTTTTTATTTCATTACACCGCCTTAGATGGCGTTGTTATTGTAATTTTGAAACTCATTTATCTCATTAAATATTAGTCCTATCAAAATTTTGCATAGAATAAAACTTATCGGAAATTATTTTTAAAGAAACTTTTGTAATGTAATATTTTTCGTGAAAATTAATAATAAGGGAGATATTTCGATTTATTTAATTCAAGCCACCTTATAACCCCCCTTTTAAATAAAATATTTTGAATGCCATATAGCCTAAATTCTAAGTTACAACGAACTTAATTTATATTAAAATATTCATATAAATCGGTTCAGCCATTATCGCGTGAAAAGGTAACAAACGTCCAGACAGACAGACATACAAACAAAAATTCCAAAAATGCGATTTTCGGTTTCAGGGCGATTAATTATATATGTTAGGACCAATTTTTTTTGGAAAATCGGAAATTACCAGAAAAATTTCGGCTACAGATTTATTATTAGCATAGATATTTTGGTAACGTCATATTAGCTTTTCTACAAGTAAGTGTGAGGTTCATAGCTGGTCCTCGAGTTGTGAGATCATAATATTCTGAGGTGTTATATTTTGAATATCTAGATCCAGTGTATCGAAGACATACGTGCCGTTTCCAGATGCATCACAAGATATGTTATTTATAGCAGTTGTGCGTTCCCTTGAGGGGATGGGGAAGTGGAATTGTGAAATCGACATGCGGAGGAGGGGGGGGGGCAGGTCATGTCAGGAGGGACCAGGTGGCGGACGCCGCCAGCATACGGAACTAGGCAGGCCAACACGGGCCGTGCCAGCCCTTATCGACTAGTCTACAGGTCTACACCGTCGCTATACTTGAGGGAGTAGATTCACGGCTATGAAAAGAGGTGGGCATGCAGGGAGGCAGTCCAACTATAGAAAAGAACACCTTAATTCGGAAGGCTAGCGCTAGAGCAGGGCTGGGCACATTACGTGATTCTGAGAAATGAGCGCTGTGTGCTTTAAAGAGCGGTTCTTCCGAGCTCTCTGACGTATGCATACTGTACGTCAGACGTCTCTAAAAGCGTACTCGCGAGTAAGCCCCTGAACGGAACCGAAGCCAGTACGTAATGAGCGCGTTCCGCCTCACCCATCCCCACCTATACTGTACTCATGCCCACTTGCATCAATGTCGGTTAGTGTAACCACCGGTTAAAATTGCTATCTAAACCCTGGTTAAGCATTTTTATGGTGCTTCAACCTCTGTTAGGACTTAAATAGGAGGTTAACTACGGTAATCTCTAACCGGCCATATTCAAGCGGTTAAAGGAGATAACCAGTGATTAGTAGGGCAAGTAAAACAAAATGGCGGCCAGATTCACAGCTGATTATTTCGAAGACGATTATTATTGTACAATACTTGAATTACTTGAATAGATATAGTGGTGAGAGTAAAATTTCTTTAGTGGAAAGATAGAATTCTTACGAGGAATTAGGTGACAGAAAATTTCAGAGGTGATTTCGTTTCTCAAAATCTACTGACAATGTCATTTCTGCTGCAACATATGGGTCACTTGAAATAACACAAAAACAGTCATATTTGTCTTCTGGATCGGCAGCTTATATTACGATTCTTTGTAACTGTTATTTTCTGTATTTTAAGAGGGAACACTCGATTTTCTCTTTCTATACGTCACTGACTGAACGAAGAGAGGTTATGGATGGATCTTAGGATAATGCACAGTTCCCTGGTATGAATGAAGTCCTGGATCGTACACACATTCATACTAATTTTCTGCAACATTTCCCTTTATGGATATTCCATTTTTTTTTTCAAATATAATATATTTAAATATAGCAATTAAGTCTATCAATACTTCAATCTCACATTGGGATACAATCATTCTTGGATTTAATTTTACATTTTGTACGATTTTAATCTAACAGCACTGAAAAACAAAGAAATGCAACATGCAAACATAACAGTGCCCAAAGGCAAACAAATGCAACGCGAAAATGTAGGACATGTTCGTTTTGATGGAGCACGGAGTAATCGCAGTCGTTTTTACTATTATCTTTGCAGAGGTATGGATATAAATGCGAAGCAATGATATTTACTTTGTGTCGTCCTGCTAATCCTCCATGCATAAATCTTTCAACCAACGTGATACAGTGGAAACCAAAGGATGAAGCTGTAAAATATCTTGGAGTGCACTTAGATCGCCGTCTATCATGGAAACATCACATCAACAACAAACTTAAATTGGCCTACTCAAGACTCGCTAAATTATATCCGCTCCTCAACAAGAAATCATCTCTAAAGCTACAAAATTGCATGCTACTTTACACATCTCTATTACGACCTCGACTGCTTTATGCCTGTCCTGTCTGGGGAGGAGCTGCAAAAAGTGAAATTAAACACATCCAGTCATTTCAAAATAAAGCCCTACGAATTTCACTCAATTCTCCTTGGTTTGTCCGTAACAGCCAACTACACAGAGAAACTGGTATTGACACAATCAAACAGTTTATTCATTCACAATCTAAGAAGTTCTATGACAACCTAGAAAATGTTCCAGGCGCCGTCCATTACTCTCTCGGAAGGAAGTCCACATTTCCCACCAGAATCAAGAGCGGACTTCCAATGGACCTCATAATATAATCAAAATTTATCATCACACCAACCTATGTAAACAATTATTTATTAACAATTATTTTTGTTCATTGAGGATCCCAATCTAGGCTGCCCTCAATTCAGTGTCATATATTGTATTTATAATTTTTAGAAATGATCTGTATAGCGCTAAATGCGCTGATCGATCAATAAATTAAAAAAAAAAAAAGGTATGGATGCTTTCCTTTAGTCATTTTGTAGAAAGAGTGTAGCATCATAGACTTTACTCTGGTTAAATGAGGTGTCAGCTAACCATGTTTAAGTAATTGGTGATTATGAATGGTGCACAGAAATTACATTTTAACCATGGCTACTGTTTAACCGTCTTTTCATAATCTATGATTACTGCATTTTTAACCGAGGTTGATGCACTTCGCCATCAATGTTTATGTGCAAACGAAGAGCAGTGGCGGACTGCCTTTATCATTGTGTTGGTCGGAGTGTTCCACCGTTTTACATTGTCCTCTAATCATGGACGTAGTACATTCAAGGATGAAAGGGAAGAGAAATTTTTTCGTATTAGTGGGGAGAACGTGAAATGCTTAATTTGTTCGAAAATTCTTAAGGGTGTGTTAAAATTCAACATGCGACGACAATACTCGACTTTTCACAAAGAATATCATATAATTACAGGCATGTTGGACATATGAAAATAATTTATTTTGGGGCCATCTGTATAATTGTTGGATATACATAATAATCAGTATATTACAATACATTTACACTCAGTTCCGCATGACAAACATATAGTTTTTCGTTTAATTTTAGGTGAAATGTGTAGGCCTACAAATATTTTGATAAATATAAAACAAGAAAATACAAACACAAATCACACACGTCTCCTCAGTCTTAAACAAAAAACGCTTCTTGCTAGCTATGTTCTAACTTGGAATATTGGAAAATCAATTAAGCCCTTTACACAGGTATCATTTGTAAAATCGTGCATACAGGACGTTACTAAAATACTGTGTCCAGAACAAAGTCAAAGTTTAAGAAAATTAAATTGTTTCCAATTACAGTTCAGAGAAGGAATTTCAAGATTGTAAATATAATTGAATCTGAAGTCGAAACCACAATTAACCAGTTTGTAGCTTACTCACTTGCATTGGACGGAATCACAGATAGAAATGACAAAGCTCACCTAGCCATTTTCATCCGAGGAGTTAATGAAAATTTGACTGTGTCTGAATGTCTTCTAAATGTAATTACAAAATACAACTGGAGAAGATCTTTTCCAGGCACTAAAGGCACCATAGAACAGAAGAGGTTTAATATGCAATGGCTTGTGTCAATAGCAACAGACGGGGCTCCAGCTTCATAGTGTGTTAAAATAATATACAAACGTACGATATTTCTTATTCTTTTGATGTTATTATTTGTAAACCTAAGCAGACCGTTGCCGCGATCCCCCACTGATCGCTCCCATGTGTTGAGATACGAGTCTCTTCCCCTTCTCTAGCCTTACAGCACACTGTGTTCGGCGGGCAGCATCGAGAGCACGAATGACGATACGCTTTTTGGAGACCTCTGCTGTACGTCATTCAGTGTCGGTGCAGTGGTGACTCTGCAATATGATGGCGAACTTTGAAGACGGAGCTTCTTCTCATACATTAAAGCGGCTGATGAACATGATAATGATGATGATAAGTACTGTATCACAGAATATTCCGAAATGACATTAGTAATGCAGTATTTTTGTTTGAATATAACCTAACTGATTAAGAAGTTCAATATCCAACGGCATCATTCTTTACAACTTGCTACTGAATATGACAAATATGTAGGTAATGAACGCCATAAATTAATACAACTTAAAAAAAATGTTTCTATGGTACATTATATCAGAGTATCTATTTGATATTTATATTGGATTATAAGTTATTATAGATTTAGTAATATATAATTTTAAATTATACAAGTATTATGTTATATCACATTATAGTATATTACAGTTTGTAATATATCATATCATATCATATATATGATATATCATATATCATGTCATGTCATATTATATCGTATCATATCCTATTATATTATATTACATTTTATGCTCGACCATGCCGAAATGTAGTAATTATACACCTGGTAGCAGTCCTTTAATGCATGTCATTAAAGTACATCTACTCATTAAAGTACACGTGTTCAGCCAATGACAACTCAGCTTACAGGTGTTCAGCCAATGACAAGTCAGCTTTGTACCGTTATAAAACCGCAAGTATCGATTATTCTCGGATATGCAATCGAAAGAGAATTAGCGAAAAGTCACGGAGGCTGGAAATCCAATACTGTCGCAGAAGGTTATGTTCTGTTACAATAATAAGTAGAGTTGATTGTAAATAATATTCAAATAAATTCAATTTGTCATCTCGTTTTTCAATTCTAAATCAATTTTCAGGTTATACCAGAGTAATGATCATCTTATTCTGTGCCAAGGTCAATGAAATTCGGCCTGGGAAAAAATCAATACTTTCGCGTCTGCGCACATCTCACAATTCAGGTCAGTTGCACATAACCATAATTTTGAATACTTTCAAGTTAGAAATATGGTCGAGCATAAAAAGTCGTATGAAACTTGCCTATAATGGTAATTAAGACGCTCGTATGAAAATTATGAAACTCTCTTGCGCTCGTTTCATAAACAATCATACTTGCGTCTTAATTACTACCATTATAGGCTCGTTGCATAATGTACTAATATTATATTATATTACATTATATTATATTATATTAAATCATGTATTAACAGGATGATGATAATGCACTTAGTTGATCGGCTATGAGGATTAGCTACAAAATTTGCCACGAAATTGCAAGGGAATTGAAAACATTCAACGAAGGTGAATTAAACAAGCGATGTTTAATTTATATTGGCAGATGAACTCTGTCCACAGCAAGTAGGGGAAGTGGAAGCCATACGCCTGTCTCGTAGAACCGTGGTGAGGAGGTTGCAGTATGTGCGTATGGGTTATGTAAATAAGCCTAATGATTTGTGTATGTGCATAGAGCGAAGTTTATTCCATTAAATTAATAAGAGAGTTATAAAGTCTGTACTGTACAATGGATTGATGTAAAATCCTTATAAACTATTATGTGCTGACAGACTGAATGACTAGAACAACCGTGGCTCTTGTTATATTAATGCAGGGAAGGTAGCTGTAATGAGAGTTCGCCACTGCGTGAGCGTTCTGATCTGGCTTGGAATTGAAGTGCCTTGCGGAGCGAGAGCAGCTCTGGCCGGCTAATTGGAGCCGCTCTCATGCCCGGCCCTGCGCTAGAGGTTCAGCTTTCCACAAGTCCAAAAATAAGTTTCAGGATATTTCCTCAGAACACACTAATTTATCCTGTGCACATTGCATAATATTAACAAAGCATTACAGTTAATGAATTGTTTGGTACCTAACAAGGAGAGAACACACCATTCTCTAGTTGAAACTCCATATGAAATTTTGCACATGCTTAAATACCAAAGAAATTGTCAACGACATTGTCAACGACATTGCACCCAACACATACAAATGCCCAACGACTGTTTCAGCCTATCGGGCAAAGTAAATAACGGCTGACTCTTTTCTTATTTGCAAAAAGTTAGGCTTACAAAACACACTTTCGTTCTGGCAAAATCTTGACAGTTACAGAAAACATTATTTAACTTTTTTCTTCAGTTATTTATGCTCTACCACCAGTATATTTTGGTATTTTAAATCGTTTATACCCTGTATTTTTGACATATCAAAAATTATTTTAGAGGAATATCATTGAAAATTTACTGCTTTTCAACCAGTATACAAAACACATTTTTTTTTGGAAAACCTTAACAGTTACAGAAAAAACATTATTTGACTATTTTCTTCAGTTATTTATGCTCTACCACCAGTATATTTTGGTATTTTAAATCGTTTACACCCTGTATTTTTGACATATCAAAAATTATTTTAGAGGAAACAAATGAAAATCTACTGCTTTTCACTCTGTATACGAAACACACTTTTTCTGGGAAAACATTTACAGTTACAGAAAAACATTATTTGATTTTTCCTTCAGTTATTTATGCTCTACCACCAGTATATTTTGGTAGTTTATATCGTTTACACCCTGTATTTTTGAAATATTAAAAATTATTTTAAAGGAAACAATTGAAAATCTACTGCTTTTCACTCTGTATACGAAACACACTTTTTCTGGAAAAACATTGACAGTTACAGAAAAACATTATTTGATTTTTTCCTTCAGTTATTTATGCTCTACTACCAGTATATTTTGGCAGTTTTTTATGGTTTACATCCTGTATTTCTGACATATCAAAAATTATTTTAGAAGAACAAAAAATGAAAATTTGCTGCTTTCAACCAGTATACGAAACACACTTTTTTTTGTGGGAATACCTTGACAGTTACAGAAAAACAGTCTACTTTTTTCTTCATTTACTTATGCTCCATCACCAACATATTTTGTTAGTTTATATCGTTTGCACCCTATATTTTTGATATATTAAAAATTATTTTAGAGGAGAAACATTGAAAATTTACTGCTTTTCAACCAGTACACAAAACACGTTTTTTTTTGGAAAACCTTCACAGTTACAGAAAAACATTATTTGACTTTTGTCTTCAGTTATTTATGCTCTACCACCAGTAGGCCTATACTTTGGCAGTTTATATTGTTTCCACCCTGTACTTTTTAAATATTAAAAATTATTAAAAGAAAAAAATGAAAATCTACTGCTTTTCAGCCGGTATCCAACTATCTTCTTCAAATACTTACTTACTTACATATGGCTTTTAAGGAACCCGCAGGTTCATTACCGCCCTCACATAAGCCCGCCATCGGTCCCATTCCGAGGCTTATTGTATGGATTCGTAAGAGGATCTTTTTTACGGTGATGGGTTATTAGCCCTTCGCCCAACCCTCAAGCCACCTCTTATCGGCTGTCCACGACTGCTTATTCAATATATTCGCAGCTACCCTCCATATCTGGAGGCTGTCTCCTCTATCCGCAACCTGAGGACGCGCCATGCCGGGGTGATAGGGACCCATAATACATGGATCTTCTTCCCTTAAGTTTCAATTTTAAATTTCCGCCCATTTTTCAGGTCCAGTCGTTAGGAGCACCAAAATCAGATTGTCACCCAAGTTAACATTAACAGCTACTACCCAGTGGCGGCTGATTGACTGAGGCAAGTGAGGGCGGGCCTCAGTCACTTGGCTTAACTGAAATCAAATTTTGTGTTTTTATATAATGTATTAGTTATTTGAATGAAGCATATATCGCTGTAGAAGCATTTGAAAACTTTGATGCATATAGACCTGTTTTGCAGTAAAATTTGTTCCTGAGTCCGGGATCGCTCGTGCCGGGTCTGGCTTGTGATGTATATAGACCTGTTTTGCAGTAAAATTTGTTCCTGAGGCCAGAATCGTTCGTGCCAGGTCTGGCTTAATGCATTTCATGTCCTTTCGCGGGCTTTGAGTTTACGCTTAAAACGTTGTAGCTGAGGCACAATTCGGCTGGCCAAGTCAGGTTTCACTCGTCCCATCCATGGGCCGGCCTCAAGGGTAGAGTGGGGTGGGAATAGCAGTGGTGACTTGTCTTCCTAACTAGGCCATAAATAACAAAATTCCAGCTCTTTGGCAGGCAGAGACCCACTCGATTCTCTCCCCTTATGTCTCAGTTTATGACATAAGCGAGGGTGTTCTACTATTGTACTTGGTAGTACAGTAGTGAATCTGGACCAATGCTGTTATGTATTTTGGGAAAATATAAACAGAAACAAATGAGATAAATAATGCTGGTGCAGTTAATTCATTGTTAGAGTTTCCTTTTTCGAGAAGAAATAATACTGAAAGAAAGGAAGTTTTAAATAAAGAGAGAGACTACCGAGATACCTACGACATCGCTGACAATTTTTCTTACAGATAATCTTAAAACGCGAGTTTCTATTGCATCCTGGTATGAGCAACATAAATGGTTAAGTGGTAATGTGATGTAAAATAAACTTCTCTTGGCCTTGTTTGTTCAACACATAATATGGGATGCTTCATCACACTGAAACAATCACTGAAACTCACAGCATAACAGCTTATTTGGTGAGTGAAATTATTATTTTTCATTGATAGTAATAAGTAAAGATGGGGGATTTGTACGGTTTGTTGTCAGGTTGCGTGTGAATAGACGTTACACAGTTGTATGCCCAGTGCCTGTGTTGACTTCCGACGTAAACAAACCACGCGAAGAGTACAGTCTAAAAATGACAAATGCAACGCTCCGTTAAGGTATAGCAAATGGCAATATACAAATATGAGGAATATGTAGAAACATTAGTTTAGTTAGAAGAAGAAACTTGCCTTTATGATTCATCCATAGCTTCAGAGCCATCACAAGCCGAATTGCACTGCACTACTAACATTCTTAAATTATCGAATGTCAAACGCCGTCGTCGATCACTCAAACAGTTCTTGAACTGCGAAAAGCTTCATTCAACGTCACATTACGTTAACGGTGCATATGTCAAGTGTACTATCCTATCTTCTGATGATTTTGCATTATTCAGCATGTTACAAATTGTAAAATAGCTCTTATTTTTCTGTTATTTATTCTTTATTCTCTGTGTGCAAGGTCCTGGAGGTCCTTTCTTGATTTTTTCTGATACCTCTTTTATTATTGCTATGCAATCAGATACATAGTCTTTACGGAGAGTTGTCTGATTCGGAACACGCTGCTTGGTATATTTTTCCAAAAATCTTCGAAAGGAATATTTGCTTTAATCATCATCGCACATAAATCCTTAGCAAATTCTGATTTTGCATTTGATACTAATTGATACCTCTTTTATTATTGCTACGCAATCAGATACATAGTCTTTACGGAGAGTTGTCTGATTCGGAACACGCTGCTTGGTATATTTTTCCAAAAATCTTCGAACGGAATATTTGCTTTAATCATCATCGCACATAAATCCTTAGCAAATTCTGATTTTGCATTTCATACTAATTTTGATGTTGAGGGAATCAGCACCTTTAAAGCGCGTGCAATATTGTCTTAATGTTTTCTGCTGTTACAATGGCTTTCTACGTAATACTTCCTACATAATTTTGTAATTTCATACTCACATACTGTACATACAATTGTGTTTGCTTGGATGCGCAACATATCACTGCTGTATCTCCGCAACGAAGTATTTAATTTCACATCCTTTGTTTGCTTAGTTTCCGTCATTGTAGGTAACTACTGCTCACTACGTCCGTTCACCACTGCAGTGCATTGGACTATGAAGACCTGTGTTCGTTTCATATTGTTATGATAAGACGGCAAGTAGGCAAATGGATAGCGTGTAGTTGCATTTCTTTTGGTTGCACTGGCCCTAGTCGTTCACCTGTGTGTCCACCTATGCTCCCTGTCGAGTCAACGTGTTTTTCGTGCTGCGCACAAACCCCTCATCTTTAGTAATAAGTAGACTTTGTGGAATTGCCACGAGACTCGCAAGGTTTACTACGCACGCAGTATAGACTGTATGACAAGGGGGCGTGCAAAGGATGTAGTATGCCTCTGATGTAAACACTGAGCAGTATACAGCGGTTACAATAAAACCTGTATCCTGCATTCAAGAAATATAATGAATGATCATTGAATAAGGAAATGTCTAAACATGTAAATACACAATTATTTTGTAGTGAGATATATTAACTCTTAAAATTTAATGTAAGATACTCACATCATCCTTGAATATGTGCATTGCAGTGAAGAGTTACGTACATTTTGAGCGACTGCAAAGTAACCTCCTCCGATGGTCACTCAAACAGTTTTTATATTGGGAAAATGTACGTTCAACATCACACGATGTAATACGTACATATTTGAAGAATGGAAAGTCACCAACTTCAGATGTCTTGTCGTGACCTGATAGTACATCATTTATAATACGAAGTTGTGAATAGGCAGAATTTTTAGCAATAATGTTTCGCAACTTATATTTCACTTTTTCTGAAATTAGTGAATTGTTATTTTGGATAACGGTTTGTGATACTTTATCCACTATATTAAGGGCTTCTGAGAGTTGTGGTTTAGACGATTCCAACAGGATGATGCTTTTGAACACGATTTTAAAATTAGAATCAATGAACAGAATATCTTCCAATAGCTGATCAGAAGGCAATGATTTTACAGCTGTAACAGCGGAACTGTCTGTGCTATCCAATGCATCAGTTACCTCCATTATTTTGCCGTAATGTTCTGCATAATAATTAACAGCATCCAACCACGTTCCCCAGCGGGTCAAGACTGGCTGCGGGGGTAAGGATATTCCAGGGACAATTATTTGGAATTCTCACTGTAGTATGTTTGATTAAATTCTTGTCTGCACTGAACAAATGTTAAGCTTTGACTATTCCAACCACAGTAATGCAAAAACAAGTGCTTACATAGGTATACATTAGCTGTAGCTGCTCTATCTATTTGAACCGGTCACATCTCTTAACATGAACTGCTTATACTACGAGACCGGGCGGCCGCTCACCTCCTCTATACTACCGTATATATCGGCAAGCTGATTGCATGCTGCGTGTGGCAATTCAATGAAGTCTAGTAATAAGAATAGACTAATAATAGTAATAACAATAATATAGTAATAATGATATTAATAATATAATAACAATAATAATTAATATCATAAACAAACTTTTCCTATCAGAGGCATTTAAACTAGTTGCATCTGGCCTCACCGAGGATTTCGATCACCGGCCGCTACTACGCTGAGACAGACGTATCGGAGTCACTTGAAGTTCATGCTGTAAGCAGGAAAGAGTGAAATTCATACGTTGACAAGGACAGTCCAGAACTGGACAATTATTATTCCTCGCCTCGCAGATTTATATCGGCGACAATGTGTGTGGCAGTATATCAGGCGGGCGCGGAGGGACTTGCGACGCAGGGACACTAGGATAGAAGGGACCTACTTTGTCACATATTGTCTGGATCGCCTCCCTCTCCCTGCGCTTCCCTTGGGGCCATTATTCTTCATTTCGCTTTGAAGTTGCTGCAGCTGCTGTTGTTGATGCTGCAGCTACTCAACATTGCTTATCCCACACCGTTTTCCGCCCCCGCCTATTTTTATTTATTCCAGTTTGTTTTGATTCGGATTTCGAATCGATTTATTCTATATCTCTCTTTCTACCCAATTCTCACTTCTTTTTTTTATCATCCCCGCGTTTCCAAATATTGAAAATAATGTCGTAGAATCGTGTAATAAATATCGCAAGGGTTTGTGGGAGGAGACGTTGCGAAACTGAATATCCGATTTACATAAAAGCTTTAATGTAGTATTTCCCATTTAAATGCTCTCTATTCCCGAGCTGAATTTAAACATTATCGTAGTTAATAAAACCGCGGCTTTGTCTTCGACTGTCGTGATATTCAGCCGTGTTTGCTGCTTTTTCTTACTCATCAGTAATAAGGTACTGAAAATATCGCCCCAAAAATGCATGCAGCGCCCAGTTATAGATAAAAACGAAACAAAATATCGTTAAAAAGAGTTTTTATACGATTAGTACAAAGTCTGGATCAGATAATTAAAATAAAAGTTATATGAATAGAAGTATCAAATATAATAAAATATAAACACACAGTACATTAAAATAGCGATTGCGTAATCTGTAGTAAATATTACAGAGTTTTTGCCACACTGATTTTCGTTTACGGTAAACTATATAGTCACATGGTTGGTGTTCTACGCATGCGTCACATTATCGTTAGCAGAAATCGTAATGAGACAATCCCATTCGTTTGTCGTAAAGCTCTGTCGTGAGCAGAATGTCGTAGGAAAGGCTACGTTTCAACAGTAATGATGACGTAATGTTAATGCGTGAAGTAATTGCAACTAATCCCTACGAAAACTTAAATCTGTGGAAAGATATTCATGAGAAAATAGTGACTGCAATGACGTAATGTTAATGCGTGAAGTAATTGCAACTAATCCCTACGAAAACTTAAATCGGTGGAAAGATATTCATGAGAAAACAGTGACTGCAACTGAAAAACCTTTCTCCCTGCGAATCATAAAATAACATACATACATACATACATACATACATACATACATACATACATACATACATACATACATACATAAGTGTTCTGCCCATGGGCAGATCTTTCACTGCAAATCCAGCTTTCTCCAATCAGAAATTTTAAGTAGCCCTGCAGGTATTACTTTTCTTTTAACATCATATTTTTCTGATATATATAAACATTTATAGTGTTCTACCCAAGAGCAGACTTTCACTGCAAACCCAGCATTCTCCAATCGTTCTTATTTTCTGCCTTCTTCTTAGTCTCCGCATATGGTCCACATATCTTAATATCGTCTATCATCTGATACCTTCTTCTGCCACGAACTCTTCTCCCGTTCACCATTCCTTCCAGTTTATCTTTCAGTAGACAGTTTCTTCTCAGCCAGTGACCTAACCAATTTCTTTTTCTCTTTCTTATCAGTTTCGGCATCATTCTTCCTTCACCCACTCTTTCCAACACAACTTCATTTCTTATTCTGTCTGTCCACTTCACACGTTCCATTCTTCTCCATATCCACATTTCAAATGCTTCTATTCGTTTCTCTTCATTGCGTCGTAATGTCCATGTTTCTGCGCCATATAATGCCACACTCCACACAAAGCACTTCACTAGTTTCTTCCTTAATTCTTTTTCCAGAGGTTCGCAGAAGATACTCCCTTTTTATATTAAAAGCCACCTTTGTCATTGCTATCCTCCTTTTGACTTCCTTGCTGCAGCTCATGTTACTTATTATAGTACATTCCAAGTATTTGAAGCTGTTCACTTGCTCTACTGCCTTATCCAAAGAAAATTGAAACCTCCGTTTATTAATAACACTATTTCGAAAATACAATAACGTGTAACATTAATAAAATAAAGGTAATAACACATATTTATCCGAGCTAGTTGGCTCAAACGGTAACATTTACCAGTATTTATGAACAAGAAACACGTGCTCTTCGATTGTGTACATTGTTGATCCCTAGATATTCGAGCCAACACTACCGAGATGCAATGTAGCGGAACAAAAATCAATCAAGATCACTGAAAAGGCCCAAACCTATTGGAAGGGGGGGTTAGATCCTGTTTTACATTGTTGGAAGTATGTGCATACAAAACTTCCAGACAAACTTTAAGTAGATAACAGTTTTAAGGACAAAATTTTGGGGCCTTTAACGAGGGAATTACACTGTATCTCGAACAGGACAATTTATTAGCATGTCACTATTTTTCGAAAATAACACATTTCTAGTTATCCCCACGGTAACTTATGGTCTGTTGCAATCTTACCCAGAAAATGTTACATGAAGCTGGTATTCTGTGGAAATTAGTCAATGCAAGATTTTCTAATTTCTTGTACACTTATTTTAAATATATTACGATAGGAAAATTAAGAGGAGTACCCAGATGAAAGCTTTTGCAACACAATCTTTCTACATCATGAATTTTACTTGGACTCACCGGGATCTTTAAGTTGAGTCTCAAGAATAGAAAAATGTTCACTTAACTGCATGGCATACAAGAAGGCGTTATAAAATATAATAGCAGGTTTGAAAATTACATAAATGTAATAAAGGTTCAAGAAATGTTTTCGCTACAGAACTTATATGCAATGACCTTCCCAACATTACATCCATAGAGTATAAAACACTGACAAGTGAGATCACAAGAAAATAATTTCCTCTCGTTTTATCGAAACAAATTTTATAGGAATGAAAAGGCAGTGAATTCGAACATATAAAAGCTACTACCCTTCTACATACACGCAGGAAAATATTGGAAATTTAACGGTGCATACAATAATTTATGCCTAAAGGACATTAACTTATTCCCCAGCCGGCAAATGCGAGCGATTTGTTTGCAAAAAAAAAAAACGGTACATGAAAAGCTGTTTACTCGAATAGCAGAAAATCACGAGCTTTATTACAAAAGTCTGTTGCCTAAATCCAATAAAATATAGTCCAATTTTATGACCTATGCATGACCAGTTGACAAATGACAACTCAGCGGCGGAACATCGCAGAATTGAGCATTATTCAAATATTTAAAATATTGCGTTGTTGGCGTATAGGCCTATTTATATACTGCTCCGATTATTTAGTAGAATGCGTTTGAGTCTAAAGAAAGCAGCAGTAGTGTACAACGTGATCTGTTGTGACGAGAATCCAAGTCCCCGCATACCGATAAGGCATCATGTCGCAAACACGTTCATGTCTGAGTATTTCTGGAAAGTAAATATTAGGCCTATTCAACGCCTTGAAAACGGCTCAAATATTAAGGATACTGCTGAAGAGTTTAAGGTAATATTTATTTATTTCTTCTTCTTCTTCTTCTTCTGCCTGACAAGTGTTAGGCCACAAGGCCTGTTACGGTCTCAAATAAAATTTTCACGCCATCTCTTAGCAGAACGACCCACAGATCTTTGGCCATGTGGTACATAATCATAAATTGCCTTTGGGAGTCTACTATTACTCATTCTCTCCAAATGATGTTTCCAATTAGACTGATATTGAACAATGTAATCTAAAACTGGTTGAGTTTTTAGTTCCTTTAAAATTTCACAATTTCGTTTCAGATCCCATTCAGTATAGCCCGCTGTTCTTCGCATGAATCTCATTTCACAAACCGTTATTCTGCTTTTATCTGCTTTCCTCAGTGTCCATGCTTCGCTGCCATAGCTGAGCATCGGTGGTGCCAATGTGTTGTAGAGACGTATGCGGGTGTGTTTCTGAACCAAGGATGGTTTCATCACACTATTTATAATGCCCTAGCTCTTGTGTATTTATTAATTTTCTGTGATATGTCCAATTCTTCAAAAATGGAAATATTGTAACCTAAATATGGGAAACTATTACATCTTTCTAATATTTTATTATCGAGACAAATTTTACTTTGTACTGGGTAACAGAATACCATAATTTTTGTTTTATCTGTTGACATTTCCATATTGTATGTGGCTGCTACTTGCTGCAAATTATATATTGACCTTTGGAGGTCGTCTTCTGAAAGTGCTAATAATACCAAATCATCTGCAAAGAGAATTGAATCCAATTTAAGGTGTCTGTTAATTTGTATATATCCATGGCGAGTTTGCTTCCACTCTTTAATTATTCGGTTCATATAAATAATAAAGGAAATGGGTGATAATCCACATCCTTGTCTTACACCAGTATTGATGGGTGTCCAAGACGATAGCTTACCATCTTATTTAATTGCTATTTTATTTTGGTTACATATGTTATGAATATTGCCGTCTACTAAAATTTGTAACAGCCTTGATCTGTCTACTTTATCAAAGGCTTTCTTGAAATCCACAAAAGCCATATGTGTCTCAATATTAAATTATTTGTGTTTTTCTAGTAATAGTTTCATTGTAAAATATTTATTTACTAATTTATTTATTTATTTATTTATTCATTTATTATTGTATTTTATAGACGTGTAAGCTTGTATATGAGCCGTTCAAAGCAGAAATGGTGTAAGTCAAAATTGGTTAAATAAATAAATAAATAAATACATAACCCACTACATCCCATTAGGGCAAGGGCCTCCTGCAACAAGCAGGATGAGCTCTCCTTATATTCGTCTAGGTAATGAGGTTTAAAGTAAAAATTCTGTAAAATACAGCGCAAAGCAGCTATCCACTGATTACTAATAGTTTAAATAAATTGAATATTAATTGCTACTTTGCGCTGAATTTTACAGAATGTTTACTTTAACCCTCATTACCTATTTTTGACTTACACTACTTCTGCTCTCAACGGCTCATATATATATTCTAAGAATAATTTTTATTAACGTTGTATCAGATGCACTTATTTATAATGAATTAACAACTCTTAAATACCCATTCCCCTATAATCGACTTTTATTATCCATAACATTTCTCGACTCTCATGCTCAACCTAAACGTGGACCTTTCCGATTGCAGGGGATTTGCTCCTCGTGTTATATCTAAGTAGGAAAACATTGGTCTTCTCGTATATCGACGAAGCAGTGTAGCATATACTTTTCTCTTTGGTGATGTAGTTGATCAAAATCTACCGAAAATGATAGACTGCCAAAAACGATAGAAATTTTTACCATAAGTGTCTTCGAAAGGGAAATAAAACAGTGTGTCGCTTGTGGTAGATTTGTAGAATGTGATCCTATTCTTTACTGAAACGATTACTCGTCAATTTCTTCCCCCCATGAGCAAGCTTCCAGGTTTGATAACAGATGTCTCTGCATATAACAACATGTCAATATTGATACTGCAGATGCCTCTGCAGTAAACATCTAGTGAGACCGCAGAATACTGTAATGGAGAAAGCGGCAAACCAGGAAACAAAACTGAAGTGGTGAGTGCAAAAGTGAGCCAATGATCAGTATGATCGAAGATGAAGTGACATCTTTCAACTTCTTATTGTCCTGTTATTATGCTTTCCAATCACTGCAGAAATGACTGGACTTGCGTTACGGAATGCGCTCTGATTCGAGTCCCCACAGGAAAAGAGTTTTGTCATGAATTTCGCCCAGTGTATGGGACCGGTGCCCAATCAGCATCGTGATGAATTTGTGTAGCTACGACAGCTCTGATCAGTGTTGGATGAAGATAAATGCAAACAAAGCGAAGACCATGGTTGTCAAAAGAAAAATAAAGACGATAAACTTGTGAATTCTAAATGAGGCAGTAGAACAACTGGACTGCAAATACTTGAGGTGTACTATAAGCAGTAACATGAGCTGCAGCCAGGAAGTCAAAAGGAGGATAGCAATGCAATAGTAAAGGAAGCTTTTAATAGAAAAATGGGCATCTTCTGCGAACCTCTGGAAAAAGAACTAAGGAAGAGATTAATGAAGAGCTTTGTGTGAAGTGTGGCATTGCAGGGGCAGAAACATGGACATTATAACAAAGTGAAGAGAAACGGCTAGAAGCATTTGAAATGTGAATATGGAGAAGAATGAAGAAGGTGAAATGAAGAGATAAAAATAAGAAATGAAGCTGTGCTAGAAAGAGTAGGTGAAGAAAGAATAATGCTGACACCAATCACCAATAGAAAAGAAATGGCTGGATCACTGGCTAGGAATAAACTGCCTCCTTAAAGATGCACTGGAAGGAATGGAGAACGGGGAAAAAGTATTTGCCTTTGTGACTGAGGGAAACCATAAAAAAACTCAGTCAGATTGGTCGGCAACGGGGTTTGAAACCAGAATACGAGTCACAAAACGCTTTCGTCTGCGCCAACTCGCTTAGTAATGGTGTTATTGTGGTCTAATGTTTTCCATGTTTTGGCAAAGGAGGAGGTTATGGTTCCCCTTGCTCCCATCATCAGATCGACAACCTCGATTTCTGGAAGGTGGTATTTTTCTTTAATAATATAAATTGAACTGATGAACAGGTAACCTCTCACTTTCTGTCTGTTAAGATATCAAAAGTGATTATTACTATTTCTTTAAAATAAGCAGGATATATGCATTTCATGACCAAACTGCTCCTCACCTAAGCGAAACTGAATTAGATCCCTGAAAACTCTTGTGATTTCAATGGACAAAGTGATTGTGAGGCAGGTTTACTAAATAGTAGGCCTATATTACGATACAAGGTTGGGAAGTGCTTTTAACAAAATCATAAAAAGTTTGACAAAAGAGCAGAGCGAGTTTTTCAATTTCCGAAATTTTGTAATGCACTTCACAAACGTGTATTGTACAGTATTTTTGCATGATAGTACATTTTGAAAATATTTAAAAAATAAAGGGTGCGGCAAAACATCCTCCCTAATTTAAAGTTTAAATAAAAAACAGATGGATCAAAATAAGGAAACTTTATTAATATGAATGGTATCTTAACAGTGGGAATTTTTCATTTTTTGAATAACGTGTCTCTCAAGTGGTGTCCTTCACTATCAATGCATTGTTGAATGCGACTTAGGAAATTCTGCATGACTCTAACTAGCATTTCTTGAGGAATAAGACCAATTTCTTCCTGTATTGCATTTCTTAGGTCTGGCAAAGTCCTCGGCCGATGTTTGAACACCTCAACCTTAAGATGCTCTCATAGAAAAAATAGCAGGTGCTGGCCAGGGGACGTCACCACGTGAAGAAATCAAGCGTCCGGGAAACATCTGTCTCAGACTTGGAGAGAAATCTGAGCTGTGTGAGAGGTGGCTCCTCCGTCCTGCTGAAACCATACCTAGTCAATCTGCAGCGCATTGAGTCTTGGTACCAAAAAATTGTTTATCATAAAAGTGTACCGCTGAGAGTTTACTATCACAGTAGCACCATCCTCTTCAAAAAAGTAAGGACCAAGTATCCCGACTCTTGCAACCACGGACCATACAATAACACGGTCATTATGTAGAGGTTTTTCATGAAGTTCACGAGGGTTCTGTCCATTCCAATATCGAAAATTTTGATGATTCACGCATCCCGATAACTCAAAATGTGCTTCATCACTAAAAAGAACCACGGCATCTTCAGGCAAATTTTGAAGAATGTTTGGCACATGACCTCATACGATTTTCATAATCACGTTCAAACAATTTTTGAACAGCGACCACGAGAGGGAATCTGGAAGCGTCCTCGGAAAGCACGCTGGGCAGCGACAACGGAATTACAACTTACCAGAAATGATACCACAGCGTAAGCACGTTCTGCACCCGACCATGGCATAATTGGAATTCGTTACAGATTACAATTTGCACTAATTGAATATCAATTCCGCGTATTCATGCCCTATTCAATTCTTCTTGTTTTGCGCATGTCATTTGATATCGCTATGGCAACGCATGTAAACTTAAATTTCCCACTGTTTAGATACCATTTATATTAATACAGTTTCCTTATTTTGATCCATCTGTTTTTTATTCAAAATTTAAATTAGGGAGGATGTTTTGCCGTACCCTATATATATATATATATATATATATATATATATATATATATATATACAGGGACATCATTTTATTTTTTCTTCAATTTTTATTGTACCTGAGTTTTGGAATGTACTTCACTCCCACCCCTTCTACTAGTAAACTTCCAACCGTTCACGACACAGAGCCGAGGGCGCGTAAGCAGTACTGAGTTACTGAGTATAGTACGTTTCAGAAATATGTTCGCGATTTCCAGTGACGAAAGAGCTTTCAATATCGAATCATATTTTCGTACGGGTACTGTCGTCCGTTTCCCTCGGTTTCCCCCACCTGCTTCTGTTCGCCCCTTTGTAAAGTCTAGTAGCTGGGCTATCTTAGCACTTTTCTGAAAACATTAATTTCTGTTAGGAATTGGACGTCTGCGTAATATTATTCAAGTGTTTAAAATAACTTAAATAAAAGAGCCTCCTTAAGTAATTAACTGTCACGTGATTCCCCCTTTCTACAACCCTGCGACAAAACCACTTGAACGGACAGTAGATAGCATTTCTGAGTGATTTTATCTTTTCGGATCGGGCAGAAGTGAAGATTGAATTTACAGTAATTACGTAAGGTACTCTTTCATAGAGTAGGTACAGAATTATTTCAACGTGAGTTACTCGTACGAAGGACGAAACTGCTAATTGGAATTAGGTACAATAGTCTATAGTGCGATAATATGCACAAAAGAACTGAAGCCTGTATCGAAATGAACGGCCTCCATTTTCTAAAATGTGTTTAAATATCCATATTATAATTATTTTTCAGTTTAACTTCATTCTCTATATAGTACGCTAATGTGCTGTAACAGTACAATATACACTGCATAATTAATACTTCCGAATGGATAGCTCAATTCGTGTGTAAAACACTAAGTGTTAATACAATACTGTATTTTGATTAAACAAAAACCTAATGAAAATTATCAAACTCAAAATTACGATATTTCCTAGTTTACATAAATGGATGAACCACTTTTCTTCCCTCCTATACCTAGTAAAGTGATTTGTATTTTACGCCAGTATCATCGAACTCCGTCGTGGAAAGGTTAGCAAACGGTGTTTCCTGTTTCAATAGTTAATAGAAAGGTATAGCCAGGTTAATATTAAAAATGTTAGTAAAAATAAAATGATGTCCCTGTATATATATATATATATATATATATATATATATAGTTACACTATGAACAGCTGACTGACCAACGTACGAACTTCACCATCAACTTCAATGTCAAGGAGTAAAAATGATTCAGGTACTTGTAATATGTATTGCTCAATTGAAATAATTCTTATTTCTTTTTGTTAAATGAAGTTTGAATCGTTTAAATAAAGTTCAGTACATTTCAAATGCAGTGATTTGTTTCGTATAATGTATATTAATTAACACTGCCTTTTGCTAATGTATTTTATATGCATTGTAGGATTGTAGCATACATAGAAGGCAGTGGTTTTCATTACAACTTTAGAGTAATTATTTGTAATACTTCAACATACTTATCTAGGTTGGCAACTCTGAATTCAGTAAAATCAACTTCCAATCGTGGCAGTCATTTGCTGTAACGACGAAAAAACACACTGTCATGCAAAAAAAAAATATTTCTCTGTCATTCTCATTACTAAACTTCGTATTCCAGCTACCTAAAGACTGAAGTTATAGACATATTGGGTATATAGTACGAAGAACACAGGTAATACAAAGGATAAGAATGTAAACAAACAGGTCGTCGCTGCGTGTTCGTGGAGTACAGTCAACTGCCGACATTCTGAAGCTATACTAGTAAACACATGCTTGAGTCGTGATGAACATTATTGTCGTGATCTTTGCAGTGAATAATAACGTGCATTCGTAAGTTACAGAACTTCAACATATGCGGATGTCCCTTGAAGTGATTTTATATTGCAAGAAATTCTTTCATTAGCACGTTAATGGTGCATGATGTAGTATATTGTCTGATATTTTTTCTTTTTTTCATTACGATGTTGAATATCGCTCATCACTGAAAACCCACTAATTTTCTATGTATGTAGATTATCCAGTTCATTAATTGGGATATTGGCACCGAGGATCACGTTAGGCTACACAAATCCATGCGTAGATTGTAAGTTGAGTTAATATCTTCATAATTTTCAGATTTTGATGGTAATGGTTCTTTTGGATTACATTCAACACACATTTTTTTTCGCCTTCTGTTATTGCAGTGTCTTTCAGTGCATTGTTTTCGTCACTTTTACGTTTATTTTACACAATTTATATGTAATGTTGTTGAAAATATTAATTCAAGTATCTTCAACTATGCCCTGCAATATTACACGCTTGAGCGTCTTACCCAAGGCATTTTACCTCTGCAATGAACCTTCAATCAGCCACAAGGATGTAGTTATTTAAATAACACGACTAGTAAGAGCAATGATCGATAAGACTACTCACTATAACTGCGTCCCGGTTTTGACTTTCTGGAGGAAGAGGGCAGAGGATGCGTAACTATTTTGTATACGAACGTACCTGTACCTGCGCTGTGACATCACATATACTTCATTCCAGTTTATAGGTAGCTGGAATACGGAGCCTACTAATTACAGCAGCGGTCGTCAGCACAGAGCACCCTGGGGCTAGCGTCCCTTACCCGCGGAGAACACAGTGCACCATCGCGAATTCGATTATGCGCACTGTTCAAAACATACAGAGGTGAGCCTGCCTGGAGAAAAATAAAAAAATAGGTTGCAGCCGCCAAATTACTCTTCAAGGAACGACCACTCATATAAATTGAGGGAAAGAAGGCAGAGGACGGACACTGGAAAGTTTTCTTTTCTCAATCGTACTATCAGGGACTAGAATGCTTTACCTGCAGACTTACTAAAGGCTTTACCAACAACTAAAAATGTATTTAAAAATAGGCTTAAGGACTTTACTAATAGACGGTAATTATACACAATATTTAAAGGGTGTAAATGATATTTTGTTATTGAACTGTTGTATCAGAGAAGAATGTGTTCCTGTCAGTGAAGCTTTACAGTTTATAGTGGCAGTGCAAAGTATTTGAACAGTGAAATGTTTTTGAAGTGTTAGTGAAATCAGGATAGAATCAGTGAAATGTGTCGTAGTTCCAGTGCAGTGAGTAAGTTGACAGCGAAATGAGTGTAGTGTTGAAAGGTACTTGGTGCAGATATGAACAAATCATACTCGTGGGTTTTAGTTCGAACTTAGGTTTAAGATACAAATTAGATTTACTTTAAATGTTATTTTAAGTGATCATGCTTCATTTAATTTAGGATGTTCCCTGTTATTATTAATATTATTATTATTGTTATTATTATTATAAATTATTGTTAGTATTAATTATTAGTATTATCATTAATTGTATTTTTAATTAATAAGTTTATTATTGTCATTATTGAGTGTAATTAGTTACCACTGCCACCGGGTATATACCCATTGCAGTGTGAATAAATACATACATACATGGTGCACTCGTAGCTGCTAGCGGGTATGCTCTCTACCTCTTCCTGCTGCACGACGGGGCACACGGGACGGCTCCGCTTACTCTTTGCACATTTCAGCGAATACTGACGACCACTGCATTACAGTATCGACAAATCGTCACAGCACAGCATAGTGTCTGCACAGTCCTTGTAACTTACAATTTACGTCAATACCTACGAGCGTCCAATGAGTACTATATTTATTTTCCTTAGAGAACGAGCTTCTAGTTGGATGACCGCTCATCTCTGCTGAGGCATGTGGAATTAAAGCTAGCAGTCGTCTGGTCGTCATTGGCCTTTTATAGGCGTCTCGTCACAGATTATTATTATTATTATTATTGCTAGACCTATTATTGTTATTATTGTTGTTATTATTATTATTTATTATTATTTTTATTATTATTATTATTATTATTATTATTATTATTATTATTATTAGCGGTATTTGAGGACTGATTTATTCATAGCTTTTTCATTCCGTTCTCTAGGCATACTTGAATCTTATACCAAATTGTATTTATTTATCCGAATTCCATTGCGCTAATTCCTATATCAGGGTAACCATATTTCTGTAGGTCTAAAACTGTACATCTGCAAATCAAGATTTCAGGTATAACTCCCTGTAAAATTGATTTGAATAATTTCGAGGAAAAATTGTTCCGGAGCCGGGTATCGAACCCGGGACCTTTGGTTTAACGTACCAACGCTCTACCACTGAGCTACCCGGGAACTCTAACCGACACCGATCCAATTTTTCCTCTATATCCACAGACCTCAAAGTGGGCTGACAACCATCAAGCAACCAACTGAGTGCACACTAACTCTGTGTGACTTAAATTGTGTGGCTAACAGAAAACCACAATTTAAGTCACACAGAGTTAGTGTGCACTCGAAGTTGGTTGCTTGACGGTTGTCAGCCCACTTTGAGGTCTGTGGATATAGAGGGAAAAATTTGATCGGTGTCGGTTAGAGTTCCCGGGTAGCTCAGTGGTAGAGCGTTGGTACGTTAAACCAAAGGTCCCGGGTTCGATACCCGGCTCCGGAACAATTTTTCCTCGAAATTATTCAACTGTATATCTGTTCTCAAACATTTATTTATTGATTTATTTATTTACGTGATCTAATAAAAACAACTTAAGACACTGATTTTGATTTTTTAATATTGAAATCTCAAATACAAACCCATAAAAGTTGAAAGTTAGTTATGAATTACTGCATTTTTCAACATTCGAGTCACTTTTCTGTTATTTACTTTACTCAACAAAATAAAATACAAGAAATCCTTCACTTAAGTTCACTACACTAACATACAATTATACAGATATGTCTGCACTCATTTTTTATTTGTTTCGGAAGTACTTCTCAGAACTGCCAATCTTTTACTGCTTGTTTGTTTTTTCGTAAAAACTCATACATTTGCGATTAAATTTTGATGCAATTATCAATATGGATCTCAGTAGAAACATTTAACTGAATCCAGACTTTGTTCATCATGGAAAATCATCTTTCAACAGCAGCTGAAATGCCCGGTAAACACAAAACAACTTGTACAACTTTTGATAGGAGATAGAAAGAAAAGTTTTTATTGTTATTTTTTGTGAAGATAGTAACTCAACACTTAAAATCTGGAACAGTGTTTTGAAAACATTTTAAAATACCTCACTAACATTAACAATCACTAGTTCGCTTGCAAATGTGACATACAGGGACATCACTTTATTTTTACTAACATTTTTAACATTAACCTGGCTATACTCGGAAACACTGTTACCCCCCTTCCATTACAGGAGTTTGGAGTTGCTAGTGCAATATGTAAACAAATCATTTTACTAGCTATTGGAGGAAAGAAAAGTAGTGTATCCATTTATGTTACAGGGAAATATAGTATTACGATTTTCAGTTTGGTCATTACTTTACAGTATTTTATAAAAAAAAAAAAAACAGTAGAATAGTAAAAATTTTTTTCACAAACTCAAGTCTTCAGGCGGTTATATACATTATGTAATGTCTACTTTATTCAGCATATTACTAACCTAATTTATTCCTGAGAATTTTGTGAACACTTCCGTAAGAAACCCCAATTTTTCTACAGCTAACTTCTTGACTGAGTTGTTAGGACTTCCCTGCATCCTTTCTCTAGCATCTTCTACAGCATCTTCTGTTACCTTTGTTGGCCATCTTACACTTTCCTTCCTTTCTGTACACTCTGTTGCTTTAAATTTATCTACCAGATTAATGGCATTTCTACGAAAATATTCCATAATGATATATCAGGAAATTGTGAGAAAAAAACTGTTGTTCACATTCGGTTACAATGTAAGTCCGGTTTCCATCATTATCCTTCATACCTACAAACAGTAAAACAAAACTCTTGTTTAAATAATGCTGTTGAGTACCGTACCATATTATAGGGTACCGTACTTTCGATAACGCTATTCTTCACTTGTGCTCAGTCCACACAGATAAATTCACTTATGCTACACATCATACTTGTGTGAAAATAAACTTCAATAATATAAGCTTTTTCTTCTATAGCAAATGCAACATATTTCTGAAACACACTGTACTTTGTACTGTTTACTTCACTGCTAGCAACAGCGGCCGTACGTTTGTGTGACTGACGTTAGCAAGGACATTGGTGAAAGGGTTGGGAGTCAAGTACAATAAAAATTGAAGTAAAAATAAAATGATGTCCCTGTACTTACAACATTATCACGCTGATCTACGCAGAATCAGAGAACGACACATCTACCAGAATACATAGCAAATTACCGGTGTTTTACAAATTGCAAGTACGTGGAGAGGATTACAGTGGTGGGAGGCGGAGCTAAGAACAGTAGGAATAGAAGAATTGCAGCTCAGTAGTTAAGAACTCGTTTCTTCGCTCTTCCCAATGAGTTTACTTAAGTACAAAGTCGTTAAACTTTCCATTGTCATGTATTATCGCCGCGGTCTCATGCTTAACGTTCAGCAGGTCTTTGAAATTTACTTATATTATTGTTTTCAATTTCTTATGTCGCCGCTCCAATCACTCGCCTCAATTTCAATGTTGCAACCATAAGCTGCTTCCATTATAAAATGACATCTACTTGTCTAATCCACGTGGACTAAAACCGAGGTTGCAATGTCTTGTACTGCCTATACCTGTGTTGTGACGTCACATATACTTCGAATCAGGCAACTTCTTTCCAGTTTATAGGTAGCTCAAATACGGAGCCTACTCATTACAGCAGCGGTCGTCAGCACAGAGCACCCTGGTGTACTAGTAGCTGCTAGCGGGTATGCTCTCTACCTCCTCCTGCTGCACGACGGGGCACACGGGACGGCTCCGCTTACTCTTTGCACATTTCAGCGAATACTGACAACCACTGCATTACAGTATCGACGAATCGTCACAGCACAGTGACGGCACAGTCCTTGTAGCTTACAATCTACGTCAATAATTACGAACGACCAATAAGTACTATATTTCTTTTCCTTAGAGGACGAGCTTCAAATAAACACAGTTTCAGTGTAATATTACAGATTGCTTGCGGGCTGTAGTATGTTGGTACGAGTTAAGAGCACGGTAGCTGTGCCAAATATCCCCGGTCTCCCCCTCCATTTTGATGAATACTGCGCAGAGATTCTCTTCGCTACGGAATCCTTTAGAGACGTTTAAATTATTGGAAGCGTTCACATCCAATTATGCATTGTATACATTTCAAAAATGAACATGAAATGTGATTCTGCAGCGCCGGTAGTTTCTTACGCACTCACGGGAATTCCACCTCTGCAACGCAACGACTGAAATATTTCCATGTCTGTTACTTTCTATTGGATTTTCCGCGCCGCTCAGTGACAAGTCAGCGTTACGGCCCAATTGCTCCTCTCCGCTCCGCTCTCGAATTTACGAACAGATGATCATCGGGTGTCCAAAGATGTTTATTCTGGTCCGCGTCGATACGAAATTATATCTGTCAGCAACTAATGAAACAATCGTCATCCAGAGAAACGATGTAAAGTGATATAACAATTTAGTAAAAATATACAATAAGAAAATTCACGTTTTAATCCATGATTATATATTCAATATTCTAAGATAAAATAAATCGCATAAATGGCCAGTCTCCATATACTTACCTACTTATTATTTACTCATTCACATGCTCTTTTATTCCTTTATTTAGGTCTATCAGTTATTCATTTATTTATTATTAATTCAATATATTATATATATATATTTATTTATCTATCTATTTTTATTTATGTAGTAGCCGTACCCGTGCGCTCCGCTGCACCCGTTAGAAATAAATATAAAGTAATTATATAATTATAATAGGATATTTGATCCAGGGAATATTCGTGTTTGATAGAAGAATAAATCGTTTAATATGTTACTTGATTTAAATTGTATTTAAACAATTAAAATGCGATCATTTTGATCCAGAGACCACTCATTTGGTGCAATGACAATTCCTTTAACATGTTTCTTTTATTGTTATTACATGCAACCATAGTTTAATGAACATTGACATATCTTCTAGTTCTAATGTGTGAACTTTATATTACTGCTATATGTTTCCATTGAATTATGGTAATAACTCAATTTTAACCATTGTTTTCAACGTCTTCAGTAAATGGTGCTTGGCCCACTATGGTTGTGAACCCTTCAAATAACTTAAATAGTGATACGTAATTATATTTCTTTCTTTCGAATATGTAAGAATTCACGATCTCCTATGTACCATTGCCATGGAATGAATAAATGTGTTTTTTCTTTCTACTCAAAAATCTTATATTTTGCACATAGGAGTTACTGCAGGAATAACAACACTACAATCTGAGGGGGCGGTGAAAATGTATTGTATTGTTATTTTGAAAGTCTTGTATATCCTTAAACATCAGTCCTATCAAAATTTTGCATTGAATAAAAATGTACAGAATAGCCTATCAAGTTTCCTGTGCATAAGAATCTATTTTAATCTTACCAGTCCTCGATTCACTCAGAAATTACTGTAATAAATGTATAGCATTATGTCCAACTAGAGAAACTACACTTTCCAATGGTGAAATAATAATTAATTATACAAACCGGCTAATTTAGCTTCCGATATTACTTCATATAAACACAGAAATATTTTCTGTAGGCATTGCTTCATATCTTTCGATTGTTGTTGTCCAAGGCCCCTTATAGACTAAGCATTTGTTTTTTATTCCATTACACCGCCTCAGATGGCAGATATTTTAATTTTAAAAGTCATTTATGTCATTAAATATCAGTCCTATGAAAATGTTTCAAAGAATAAAACTTATCGGAAATCATTTGTAAAGAAACTTCTGTTATGTAACAATTTTTACAAAAATTAATAATAAGCGAGATATTTCGATTTATTTAATTCAGGTCCCCTTATAACCCCCCTTTTAAATAAGGTATTTTGAATGCCATATAGCCTAAAATAAGTTACAACGAACTTAATTTATATTCCTATTTTCATTGCAATCCGTTCAGACATTATCGCGTGAAAAGGCAACAAACATCCAGACAGACAGAAAGGCAGACAGACAGACAAACAAAAATTTCAAAAAAGCGATTTTCGGTTTCACGATGGTTAATTATACATGTTAACACCAATTATTTTTGGAAAATCGAAAATTACCAGAATATTTTTAGCTACAAATTTATTATTAGTATAGATTTATGCAATTTGGGAATATTTTAGGCCCTAAATTTAATTTAGTTAGTAATAATAATGTCATGACATAAATTACTATTTTCACTTAGTCAAGCCCTAATATCCATCACTTTCATGCCAAAAAGTACCATCCCCATATTTAAATATGCAATGAAACTGAACAGCATAATCTATAACAGACACACATCGTACAATCAACTTAATTAACGATCTTAACATATTGATCCCACTTAAATTCAGGACTGAAAAAATTATAGTCTCAAACTAATTTTTTCGTTTCCTGTAAAATTATACTTTTTGGAGTTCATACATTTTAGAAACGAGCTTATCATTTATGTATCAGGTAGAAATGCTTTCGATAATATGTAGTATGTTAAATTAAACTGTAATTACAAATTTGCATATCATAATATTTCAAATCGTAATAGATCGACTATTGATCAGATTTTTTGTATTCGACAGATAATGGAGAAAAAATGGGAGTATAAGGGTACAGTACATCAGTTATTCATAGATTTCAAAAAGGCATACGACTCGGTTAAGAGGGAAGTATTATATGATATTCTTATTGAATTTGGTATTCCCAAGAAACTAGTTCGATTAATTAAAATGTGTCTCAGTGAAACATAGAGCAGAGTCCGTATAGGTCAGTTTCTATCTGATGCTTTTCCAATTCACTGCGGGCTAAGGCAGGGAGATGCACTATCACCTTTACTTTTTAACTTCGCGCTAGAATTTGCCATTAGGAAAGTTCAGGATAACAGGCAGGGTTTGGAATTGAACGGGTTACATCAGCTTCTTGTCTATGCGGATGACGTGAATATGTTAGGAGAAAATACACAAACAATTAGGGAAAACGCGGAAATTTTACTTGAAGCAAGTAAAGCGATCGGTTTGGAAGTAAATCCCGAAAAGACAAAGTATATGATTATGTCTCGTGACCAGAATATTTATTGTACGAAATGGAAATATAAAAATTGGAGATTTATCCTTCGAAGAGGATATCTTGGAGTAACAGTAACAAATATAAATGACACTCGGGAGGAAATTAAACGCAGAATAAATATGGGAAATGCGTGTTATTATTCGGTTGAGAAGTTCTTATCATCCAGTCTGCTGTCCAAAAATCTGAAAGTTAGAATTTATAAAACAGTTATATTACCGGTTCTTCTGTATGGTTGTGAAACTTGGACTCTCACTCTGAGAGAGGAACATAGGTTAAGGGTGTTTGATAATAAGGTGCTTAGGAAAATATTTGGGGCTAAGCGGGATGAAGTTACAGGAGAATGGAGAAAGTTACACAATACAGAACTGCACGCATTGTATTCTTCACCTGACATAATTAGGAACATTAAATCCAGACGTTTGAGAAGGGCAGGGCATGTAGCACGTATGGGCGAATCCAGAAATGCATATAGAGTGTTAGTTGGGAGACCGGAGAGAAAAAGACCTTTAGGGAGGCGAGACGTAGATGGGAGGATACTATTAAAATGGATTTGAGGGAGGTGGGGTATTATGATATAGAGTGGATTAATCTTGCACAGGATAGGGACCGCTGGCGGGCTTATGTGAGGGCGGCAGTGAATCTTCGGGTTCCTTAAAAGCCATTTGTAAGTAAGTAAGTAAGTAATAATATTTCAAATACGTAGTTTGCACCCAAAAGAGCAAACGCTCATGCTTGGGGCAGTCCCAGTTCATTCATTTGTAGCTTCCTGGCCAAGGGCAGGTCCTTCACTGCAAACCAAGCTTTTTCCAATCTTCACTAGTTTCCGTCTTTCCCCTAGACTCTGTGTACGATCCATATAATATCTTAATATTATCTATAATTTGATATCTACTACCCGGAATTTTTCTCGTTCACCATTCTTTCCAGTACAACCTTCAGTAGGCACTTTCTTCTTAGCCAGTTACCCAGCCAATTTGTTTTCTTCGTCATTAGTTGCAGCATTATTCTTTATTCGCTCACTCCTTCTATCACAGTTTCATTTCTTATTTTGTCTGTCCATTTCACACGCTCCATTCTTCTCCATATCCACATTTCAAATGCTTCCAGTCATTTTCTTCACTTTATCAGAATGTCCACGTTTTGTTGGATATAGTGCCACACTCTTCAGAAAGCACTTCACTGGTCTCTTCATCAGCTTTTTTTTCCAAAGGACCTCATAAAATCTTTCTTTGTCTACTAAAAGCTTCCTCCTTCTCTTGCCATTGCTATCCTCCTTTTGACTTTTTGGCACCAGTTCATGATAATACAGTACTTAAAGTACACCCAAAGTGTTTGAACTTGTTCATTTTCTGCAATGCTTTATTTCCAATTCACTCATTACCGTCTTTATTTTAACGATTAGTATCTAAGTTTAGGATCCAAATATGTAATATATGATATTTCTTACTCGAAAAATAGACACTGATGACGACACTTCACCGGTGTCGAAACAGTACCGTCTGTCACTAGGGTATATTACTTATATAACACTTTAGAAATGGGTTACAGTCCAGCCATCTATCCACAATATGCGGAACCCTAATCTCGGAAAGTGAACTGTGTAGGCATTGCATACATACATTACATTACATACATAGATACACATAAATACATACATTACATTACATACATAGATACACATAAATACATACATACATACATTACATTACATACATAGATACACATAAATACATACATACATTACATTACATACATAGATACACATAAATACATACATACATACATACATACGTTACATTACATACATAGATACACATAAATACATACATACATTACATTACATACATAGATACACATAAATACATACATACATAGATACACATAAATACATACATACATACATTACATACATAGATACACATAAATACATACATACATAACATATATAGATACACATAAATAAATACATATATTACATTACATAGAGAGATACACATAAATACATACATACATTACATTACATACATAGATACACATAAATACATACATACATTACATTACATACATAGATACACATAAATACATACATACATTACATTACATACATAGATACACATAAATACATACATACATTACATTACATACACACATAAATACATACATACATTACATACATAGATATACATAAATACATACATACATAACATACATAGATACACACAAATACATACATACATTACATACATAGATACACATAAATACATACATACATAGATACACATAAATACATACATACAATACATGCATACATACATAGATACACATAAATACATACATACATTACATACATAGATACACATAAATACATACATACATAGATACACATAAATACATACATACATATATTACATACATAGATACACATAAATACATACATACATTACATACATAGATACACATAAATACATACATACATTACATTACATACATAGATACACATAAATAAATAAATACATACATACATACATACATACATACATACATACATACATACATACATACATACATACATACATACATACATACATACAATCCAAACCTGTGGAGTAACGGTTAGCGCGTCTGGCCGCGAAACCAGGTTCGATTCCCGGTCGGGGCAAGTTACCTGGTTGAAGCTTTTACCGGGATTTTCCCTCTACCCAATATGAGCAAATGTTGGGTAACTTTCGGTGCTGGACCCTGGACTCATTTTACCGGCATTATCACCTTCATCTCCAGAGACCGGAAGTTTAAAGGCATCATAAATAGCTAAAACAGGCAGGTAAAAAGGCATTATAAAGATCTAAAATACGCAATGAAAGACAATTACAAAAACCTTGCACTAGACCCACAACCTTGCACTTTCTACAAAGGGATTTCGGCAGCAAGAAAAGCTTTACATAAGTCGAACGCAAATTGAGATTTTCGACTCGATGTTGCAATTACTGTTGGAACCAAAGAAATCTTCTTCCCAGTAGTCTTGGAAAGTGCATTTTTGTGTTTGGTTGTACTGATATGTTGCGATATGAAATATTTAGCTAGCTACAACAACGTCGCAATGAAAACTGAAAGAAAAATAACAGTTAAAAATAACGTTAGACCCGCACTCATTGTTGCCTTGTCAAATAAACACAAGCGATAATTAAAACGCTTACTGTTATACATTTTTGCACGGCAGCACTCATTGTTGCAAAGAGAATATGAACTGACTGAAAGACAATAACATACTCGTACATTCGGTGAAGTCATTGTCATTGTAGCGGTTATAGAAATGAATTAAAATATACCTGTACGCAATTTTTAATAATAAATAAATAATCCAATAAAGGTAAAAAAATGCATTTATTTTGTAAATTAGGCATTTATATATTAGAAAAGACAGAAAAGGCAAGATAAAACTGTGACGTTTCAATCACAAAGGTATAATTCGTACAGATTTATTTTCAAAATGAAGATAGATTTGACATATTTAAAAAGGCATTCTGCCAAATTTCCGGTCTCTGTTCATCTCATTCAGGCGCTAAATAACGTAAGATGTTGATAAAGCGTCGTAAAATAACCTAGTAAAATATAAAGACACACACACGCTCGCGCGCATTACATTACATTTTAACACTTTTAAAGTTTTAGTTTTAAGGAACTTTTATTTTTTTATAAGTGTTAAAGTGAATAGCAAAGACAAACTAAAAGTAGTGTCCTCTAAGCAGTGACATAGCTACATTTTGCACTAGGCACACATTCAACAGTACGTGACTGACATTATAATCTAGATTATACATTTTTGTCAATTGTTCGTTTGAATAAAATTAAAGCTGGCTTATGCGGCATTGTTTTAATTCCGGTTATTTCGACCTGACTGCATTTGAAATAACCCCGTGTTTTCCAAACGCAGTTGTTTAATGTTACATATAATACCATGGAAAATCACCGGAACGTAAGTTGATTTGTTTAATGAAATTGATGATCAAGAGACACGGCTAGTCGGAAAGAATTCTCAGAAAAGGAAATGAATTGCTTTCAAACTTCCGCTTCGTCAACTAAAAATATAAACATTACGATTCAGAAATTATCAACGTTGCTTTAGTAATTGCTTTCGCTTTCCAAACATTCGCTGTGAAAGCTACATCTGCCAGCCGACACCGTAATACAAAGAAGCAAGTCATCAAGCTACCTGGTAAAACAAGAAGCTATCTTCAGTGGTATTGGCCATAACTTCATTAAGCTAATGCGTTATTGTAAACTAAATTTGTTATAAGTAATAATTAGCATCATAAGTTTTGATTTTACTTATAATTTACAAGGAACTTTAAATATTATATATAGGAAATGAAAACCTGAAGTTGTATTTATTACGATTATTTTAGAAAGAGAATAATAAATAATTAATACAAAGGATATACATAGGTTGGATAAAAAGTAATGGCAATACTGCTGTCACGTGACGATGGTGCGTTCGAGAGCTGCTAGCTGTGTGAACATGAACAAGGACTGTTAGATGAGTTAGTGCAGCCAGCGGCGACACTACTCTGTCAATCTACTGCAGTGTGTAGAACGTTGACTTTCATAGGGATAGTGCGAGCGCCCTAAGACCACGTTTACAAAATTGAAGTGACACGAGGTCGTAGTGCACAAGAATGTTTTCAGGGACTGCATGGAGCATATGCCGATGCAGCGTTGCCATATCGCACAGTGGCACAATGAGTTAAAGCGTTCCGGGAAGGCAGGGATGTGAAAATGACGTTCATTGTGGCATATGACATTGATCGGGTAATACTACACCACGCTGTACCTCCAAGGCAGATGGAAAACGCGGACTACTGGAACATTCACAGTACTCACCCGATATGATCCATGCGATTACGATCTTTTCACCAAAGTGAAAGAACCACTGCGAGGGACCCGGTACAATACCAGTGATGAACTTATCCGTGCTTTAGGGCGGTCAATACGGAACATCAACAAAGATGGACGCGCTGATGGTGTACGACGCCTTCCAAACATTTGGCAAAAGGTAATAAATAAGGGGGGCGACTATATAGAAGGTACGTAAATGTTGTACCCCTGTGAATAAAGCCACGTCAGAAATATCGAACTGTTGCCATTACTTTTTATCCAACCCATATAGTAGCGCATATACATATTGTAATGTAAGTAATGCCATTAATTTCGGGGGTTATTCCTTGAGGTATTTGAAACAAAAGTTAAAATTTTGCTGGTTTTTGCTTCCTTTCGAGATAAAAATTGTTTTATACGAAACATTTCATAATGTATCTTTGAAAAGCCATTATTTTAATTCCCAATATGCTCAGTCAGTTTGAGAGCAGTGCATTGTGATAATAATGATTGAAATAATTTTAGTTTTGTTCTTTAAATGTGCAGAAATTTGATTCCAAGGAATGTAATATTGTAAAATTCCTTTGCAGAAAGAAAAGTTATAACTTTTCAGATTAAATTTCAGAACATTTAAAGGACAAAATTAAAATTCTGTCAATGATTTATTACCACAATACACTGCTCTCTTAAATTGACTGGGCATATTGGGAATTAAATCAATGACTTTTCCAAAAATTTCTATGAAATATTTCATACAAAAAATTATTATGTCCAAAGGGAAGCAAAAACGAGTAAAATTGTATTAAACTTTTTTGTTTGAAATATCTCAAAGAATAACTCCCAGAAATCAGTAGCATTACTTACGGCCCAGTCTGTTGATTAGTGTTGTAGCAGGGGAATTATAAGTTTAGGAGTTTTTCAAGATAACAGGAAACGAAAAGAAACAGTAAATGTGGAAATTAAGCAGCAGAGAAAAATAAAAAGGAAAGTACGTAAATGAGAATAGGAAGGATCAGTTTGGAAGTAATAAATGATATAAGTGATGTAAAATAGAGAAAGTGAAACATGAAAATGTATGCAAATAATTATAGGACATAATACTTTAGAAAGAATAAGTAAGAATTGGTGTGTTTGAGAATCGAGAATAATAAATAATTTAGTCATTTATACAATAATTAATAGGAAAGTTAAGAAATACAAGAGAGACAGTCTAGCTATAGGAGAGAGTAGAAAAGAATAAACAGGGAAGGATAATTGGAAAATCAGCAGAACAAAAGGATAGGGTAAATGAGAATTTATAAGCATAAGACAGTGGTCATATGAAACAAATGATAAAACGATTATATATTTTGTAAGAAGAGGAAATGAGCTATAAGATAAATATAAATAAAAAAAATTGGGGGTTTATGTATATATGTTAAGTAAAGGTGGATCGAAAAACAGAAATGTGAAGGTCCACCGTAACTAAAAATTGTAAAGTTGACTGACTAATTAACAGCAATATCAATAATTTCGCATACAATAGGGGTAGAGGGTGACATTCAAAGTTTACTGTCACTGCTGTTAAATCCTTAAAGGTAGGCTGTCCCCGTAACATGCCATGAAGGCACTTGGGGGGCATGGAGGTAGAGCCCCATGCTTTCCATGACCTTGGCACTAGAATGAGGTGGTGTGGTCGGCACCACGCTCTGGCCGCCTTTTACCCCCGGGAAAGACCCGGTACTCAATTTTATAGGAGGCTGAGTGAACCTCGGGGCCGTTCTGAAAGTCCTTAAAACTTGCAAATTTTAAAATTCACCTAATTGTACTCGAAATTTTCAAGGACTCCTTGAAAATTTTATTAGAGGAGAAAAATTCGCTCCGGCGCCGGGGATCGAACCCGGATCATTGGTTCTACGTACCAAGTGCTCTACCTACTGAGCTACGCCGAAGTTTAATCCACAGCATCGGAACGAATCCCTCTCCTCTAGTGTTTTTCCCTTTGTCGCCTGACTCCAAGTTCGACATATATGTTGACATATATTAAGTCAATTGCCATCATACGAGAAGCGCACTCAATTGGTGGCCGGGATTCCTAGCAGCTGACAGCAGCAAAACGTTTGTGCGGGCGGGAGGGGAGCAGTCTGCGGGGATAACTGGTTTATTCAAGGTCTCGCAACGCAGTTTGTTCTGTGTTTCAGTGAGAGCAACACGTGAAGTGAAATGAGAGTAATGGCAAATAATAGGCCAAATTGTTCTATTCCACATCGGGTGTTTATTTACGATTGGTATGTCCTACAAAATCCGCTCGTGCTGTAGGAGATTATTTCAAGAAAATTTCCCAGGTGTTCGAGTCCCAAGTCGTGGGACGATTCATAAATTGGTAATAAATTTCTTGAAACGGGAAGTGTTCTTGATAAGATGCGAAGAAGCCGACGTACAGTGCTCACAGAAGAAACTCTTGATAACATTGGACAATGCTTGGAAAATTCCCCAAAGAAACGAGAATTTCTTACGGTTCCGTACAATGGGCTATGAAGTTACTTAATAAAAATCCCTATAAATGTACAATAGTGCAAGAACTTAAATCGGAGCCACCGGCGTAGCTCAGTCGGCTAAGGTGCTTGCCTGCCGATCCGGAGTTGCGTTCTGGCGCGGGTTCGATTTCTGCTTGGGCCGATTACCTGGTTGGGTTTTTTCCAAGGTTTTCCCCAACCATAAGGTAAATGTCAGGTAATCTATGGCGAATCCTCGACCTCACCTCACCAAATATCATCTCGCTAACATCAATTCCATCGACCCTAAATAACCTCGTAGTTGATACAGCGTCGTTAAATAACCAATTAAAAAAAACACTTAAATCGGGTGATCCTGTATGTAGGATTATATTTTATGAACGGTTTTGAATAAAATGCATAACGGAAAAATTGATTGTAATCTCATTCTCCTTCCCGACGAAGCGTGTTTTATTTACGTACTTACTTACTGCCTCTTAAGGAACCCGGAGGTTCATTGCCGCCCTCACATAAGCCCGCCATCGGTCCCTATCCTGTGCAAGATTAATCCAGTCTCTATCATCATATCGCACCTCCCTCAAATCCATTTTAATATTATCCCCCATCTACGTCTCGGCCTCCCCAAAGGTCTTTTTCCCTCTGCCCTCCCAACTAACACTCTATATGCATTTCTGGATTCCCCCATACGTGCTACATGCCCTGCCCATCTCAAACGTCTGGATTTAATGTTCCTAATTATGTCAGGTGAAGAATACAATGCATGCAGTTCTGCGTTGTGTAACTTTCTCCAATCTCCTGTAACTTCATCCCTCTTAGCTCCAAATACTCTCCTAAAAACCTTATTCTCAAACACCCTTAATCTCTGTTCCTCTCTCAAAGTGAGAGTCAAGTTTCACAGCCATACAGAACAACCGGTAATGTAACTGTTTTATAAATTCTAACTTTCAGATTTTTGACAGCAGATTAGATGACAAAAGCTTCTCAACCGAATAATAACAGGCATTCCCATATATTTATTCTGCGTTTAATTTCCTCCCGAGTGTCATTTATATTTGTTACTGTTGCTCCAAGATATTTGAATTTTTCCACCTCTTCGAAGGATAAATCTCCAATTTTCACAGATCCATTTAGTAGAATATTCTGGTCACGAGACATAATCATATACTTAGTCTTTTCGGGATTTACTTCCAACCCTATCGCTTTACTTGCTTCAAGTAGAATTTCCTCGTTTCCCTAATCGTTTGTGGATTTTCTCCTAACATATTCACGTCATCCGCATAGACAAGAAGCTGATGTAACCCGTTCAATTGCAAACAGTCTGTGTTATTCTGAACTTTCCTAATGGCATATTCTAGAGCGAAGTTAAAAAGTAAAGGTGATAGTGCATCTCCTTGCTTTAGCCCCCAGTAAATTGGAAAAGCATCAGATTGAAACTGGCATATACGGACTCTGCTGTAAGTTTCACTAAGACACATTTTGTTTTATTTACGTGGGTATGTAAATTCTCTAAACCATTACCTCTTGCGCCTTTATGGCATAAAGAGGATGGCTCTACATTTTACATTCTAGCTATTAATTAACATCGAATTCAACAAATATAAAAACGTCGTCGCCTATATCTGAATAATGTCTAGACATTACGAATTTTTACAGTAGATGAAGATATGCTGAAAATAGAATGCAGAATGACAGATAAGTGTTACAAATAGCATAGGATTTGACGTTAGTTGAATAAATGCAGACTGCCAGAATGCCAATTACAAATTGTTCACCGTTTACCTTCTGAATATAGAAAAATTCCACAGCTCGAGTTACACATCGTGAGAGTCATCCTCAACGATGTTTTGCAGTCTGCACACCAGGCAGAAAGTCCATTAGGAATACCCATTTCCAATAAAGTCTCACAAATCTTTCTCCATGCTTTATTGTTCAACCCATCAGAAGCAACCTCTGGGGGACTAAGGCAGTAGAGGAGGAGGCTCAGTTAAGCATTGTCGATTTTTATATATTTCGTCCTCACACCCTCAAGTAGAGAAACATATTTTATCTGTGAATGTACACTACGAAATACCGCAAGTTTGTTGGATTTGAAACATGAGAACTACAATAACATCCGCGGAATTTTAGACGTCAACGTCTATATTTGACACATTATTAGAAAGAAAAAAATGAAAGGATTTGGCGCAACGGAAATTACACTAATGTCATTCCACTTCGATTGCCATGGAAATGCTTACGTCATATCCGATAAATTCAACATTGTGAACGAGTCAATTCGTATTACACGAGAAGTCCGCATATAGTCTATATATTATCTACTTGCAAGAGTTTATTATAATCCACGAGTAGATTATAAATTTATAATAATATATTTAAAAATATATTTTATTCCGTTGTGCTTTGACATGCACACGAAACAGACCCGTGCACAATACATGAGTAACTATAGAAAGTAAGTACGAGGTTGTAATTACTCATACAGAGATGGCTAAATAACAACAACAATATTTACATGATATTCTCATCACCTCTACGCAGACGATTTACAAATCTATATCCATACAATCCCTCACTCACTCACTCAATGACGCAATACAAAATCTTAACGAGGACCTTGAATCTATATCTGCAGGGGCCAGAAAGTTTGGTTTGACTCTCAATGCAAGAAAATCACAAGCAATCCTAGTGGGACATCAACGTCTATCATGCAATATTACTCCTGCTCTTCCAGTCAAGTTAAACGACACAATAATCCCTTTTTCTTCCTGTGTTAAAAACCTTGGAGTTTACTTTGATGCGCATTTAAACTGAAATAACCAAGTAACCCATATTACCAAAAAAGTGCTTTCCATACTACATTCCTTAAACAGCATTCGGAAATTCCTTCCGCTATCACTCAAGAAAACACTAGTGGAAACACTAGTAATGCCCCACTTCGAATATTGTGATTTTCTACTGCCCGACCTTAATGTCAACCAGTCGCAAAAATTACAACGTGTTCATAATTCTTGTGTTCGCTTCGTCTGCGATGTCCGTCGCGCAGACCACATTACCCCATCCTTCCAAACTCTAAACTGACTACGGCTTACGAACGTAGAAATTTTCATTCTCTTGTTCTCCTTTTCCAAGTCCTTCACACTTCTACACCTACCTACCTTGCCTCCCGTTTCAGTTACCTGTCATCATATCATAATCTCCTCATACGTACGCAAAATAGCCGCATATTAGCCATACCAACACATAAGACATCATCGTATTCATCATCATTACACAATCTCGCTCTCGCGCTTGTGGAATACCCTACCCAGTGACATCAGAGACTGTCGGAATTTAGTAGCGTTCAAAAGCAAGCTAATAAGCATTTTCTTGCTGCTTAGAGTAGGTTTAATGTGTACTTAATCAATAAAATAAATGCTTCTCTCTTCTTAACTTTTACAATAAACTGTCTAGCTTTTATTAATCTTTTAGTACTTTGATTTTTATTGTATCTGTAAATTTAATATTAATTGTAATTATAATTGTAATAGTACTCTTAATATTGTAGTTGTAATCCCCTGGTAGAGGGGGAAGAGAAGGCCTGATGGCCTTATCTCTACCAGGTTAAATAAATAATTAAATTAAATTAAATAAGTGTGCTTATACATAGTATACCATTATTAATTGTTAATTGTCTGTGTCTAAAAACAGTTCTTTAGTTCTTCTCTTAAAAGCACATTCTATTTTAATACATTATTATTATTATTATTATTATTATTATTATTATTATTATTACTATTATTTATCTACTTACTAATCCACTTAATTATTTACTTCTTTATTTAATTACTAATTTATTTACTAATTTTTTATTTATTTACCTCATTTGCTTATTTCTCTATTTATTTATTACTTATACTACTCCGCCGATTTAGTATGCTTGTCATATTTTTCCAATTAGTTTTTGAGAAAAAATATTTACTCATATAGCTCTTAAGTTTTCAATTTTTTTTTAATGTATCACATCTTCAACACATAGTGATTTTAATTCTTTGAATCGCAGAAGAAAACAAATTCAGTTTACCTCGCATGCTTTAGTGGATTGCTGTACAAAATTTCATTGACATTGGAGGAAAACTGCATTCATTAGAACATTTTGAATGTTACAAAATTCTGAAAATGGGAAAATCGATAAAACGAGTATCAAAGTACACCATAGCGTTTCTCCATATACAGTTCTATTACACACATTTTTCTCCTACGTAACACCTTCAAATATGAACTGAATCAAAAATCAAATTAGTTAGAACGAATAACAAGTCTGTTAGGATGACAGCTGAGTGTCCGTTTAAAGCGCTGCATCTCCACGCACGCGTTATAGGGCCAAAATAAGCACAGATTTAGAAAACTGCAACTTTATTTCAATTTTTAGAGTTAAAAACAAAATTTATTCACTGATCCATAGCCTTAACGCATAAAGAATTAATTACACAATTTTTAGAGTTAACAACAAAATTTATTCACTGATCCATAGCCTTAACGCATAAAGAATTCATTACACAATTTTTAGAGTTAAAAACAAAATTTATTCACTGATCCATAGCCTTAACGCATAAAGATTTCATTGCACAATTTTTAGAGTTAAAAACAAAATTTATTCACTGATCCATAGCCTTAACGCATAAGGAATTCATTACACAATTTTTAGAGTTAAAAACAAAATTTATTCACTGATCCATAGCCTTAACGCATAAAGAATTCATTACAAAATTTTTAGAGTTAAAAAAGCTTTATTCACTGATCCATAGCCTTAACGCATAAAGATTTCATTACACAATTTTTAGAGTTAAAAACATAATTTATTCACTGATCCATAGCCTTATCGCATAAAGAATTCATTACACAATTTTTGGAGTTAAAAGAAACTTTATTCACTGATCCATAGCCTTAACGCATAAAGATTTCATTACACAATTTTTAGAGTTAAAAACAAAATTTATTCACTTATCCATAGCCTTAACGCATAAAGAATTCATTACACAATTTTTAGAGTTAAAAACAAAATGTATTCACTTATCCATAGCCTTAACGCATAAAGAATTCATTACACAATTTTAGAGTTAACAACAAAATTTATTCACTGATCCATAGCCTTAACGCATAAAGAATTCATTACACAATTTTTAGAGTTAAAAACAAAATTTATTCACTGACCCATAGCCTTAGCGCATAAAGATTTCATTACACAAATTTTAGAGTTTAAAACAAATTTTATTCACTGATCCATAGCCTTAACGCATAAAGATTTCATTACACAATTTTTAGAATTTAAAACAAATTTTATTCACTGAACCATAGTCTTAACGCATAAACATTTCATTACACAATTTTTAGAGTTTAAAACAAAAATTATTCACTCACCCATAGCCTTAACGCATAAAGATTTCATTACACAATTTTTAGAGTTAAAAACAAAATTTATTCACTGACCCATAGCCTTAACGCATAAAGATTCCATTACACAATTTTTAGAGTTTAAAACAAAATTTATTCACTGATCCATAGCCTTAACGCATAAACATTTCATTACACAATTTTTAGAGTTAAAAACAAAATTTATTCACTGATCCATATCCTTAACGCATAAAGATTTCATTATACAATTTTTAGAGTTAAAAACAAAATTTATTCACTGATCCATAGCCTTAACGCATAAGGAATTCATTACACAATTTTTAAGAGTTAAAAACAAAATGTATTCACTGATCCACAGCCTTAACGCATAATGAATTCATTACACAATTTTTAGAGTTAAAACAAAATTTATTCACTGATCCACAGCCTTAACGCATAAACATTTCATTACACAATTTTTAGAGTTAAAAACAAAATTTATTCACTGATCCACAGCCTTAACGCATAAACATTTCATTACACAATTTTTAGAGTTAAAACAACATTTATTCACTGATCCACAGCCTTAACGTATAAGGAATTCATTACACAATTTTTAGAGTTAAAAACAAAATTTTGTCACTGATCTATAGCCTTAACGCATAAAGATTTCATTACACAAAAGTCTTAGGCATACAAAAAAGTGCGTAAACTCGAAAGATCTTCATTTTCCAGATGTTCGTTCGCTATCCTCCTTCGGATATACAGCATCTCCCAGCTTCATTTCAGAGACATCTACAATATCAGTCGGGAAATTACCGAGAGAAGACTGTCACAAATGTAAGTAATGTAACGTGATAGGGCCAGAGACATCTGGTCAGTACATTTCTCCTAAAACTCCTCCAATCAGAGATACTATTATTTTACGTTTCTTGAAAACAGAACCCTTGGCTTGACTCGTACTTCCCTTTCAAACCAAGATATGCAAAGAATGTATATTGCTTTCTGTATATTATAAAGCTTGTCCTGTTCCATAGAACCCAGTCTAACATGGAAATAATGTGAAACGTCCCTTACTATTCAATTTAGAGTGATATATTTGATTGTCAACTCTGACATCATACAAATGAAACTGTTTGTCTCACAATTCCCAAGCTCTACTGACATTCGATCAAGGAAACTTGAAAAGGAAGCTAAGTAGATGTAAGTTCAAATAAAGGCCAGGTTATCGGATATTTACAAATGTTTCGGTCATTAACTTTGTCGATATTCCGTATTCGAACACCGAAAGGTCACCTTCAATTCCCAGCTGTATTTATATTTCATCACCTGTACAAATAATGTAGTATCACAACTCTATAGGCGCAATTCTCGCTTCTTGCCATGTTACCCATATAATATAAACGGTATAGCTCAATGTCAAATATGAAACACAACAGGTATACTGACGTTCAAAGATATATGACCCTACTAATCGATAGTGATCGATAATTTGTTGGTGTAAGTGTGAATTTTTTAGTTATTACTTCTTTCAATAGATGGCGAAGGTAATAACTGTTGCCAATCGTAGATAAATATACCCGTGTTATAGCATTCAATTTTTATCCCACTCTACTGATTGTAGAACAACACTGAGTTTGGCTGGAAACCGTTGATATTGTCTATTAGAAGAATAATTTATGCTTAGTCTACATAATCATAAAGTCTTATTCACAATGAAAATTAAACATAACGTAAGCGTTAACTTAACGTTACAGTAAAATCAAGAAGTCATACCATCATTCACGATGGGAACATAAAAATAACAGCAAACATACTTGGTAACCATGGAAACATAACAACGACGACATTTCCTCATATTCTGTCGTATACTTCAGAGCTCCACGACTGTGTTCTGTTTGCAAATCACGTAAACATAAACATGAAAGTTTGGAGTTTGCAAACTTTCATGTTAACGTCTTACGGTAATGTTTATGTCAATGCTTATGTGAATAATTGTGAATGATCCCATTTGGTAGCCTGAGCGCAAACTTCTCTGTTTATGTTACGGTTATGTTTAATTTTCATTGTGAATGGGCCTTAACACTGTTTAACTTCTCCCACTAATGGTGCCATCTAGTGAGAACTAGCGGAACTCTTTCAAAGTTTGTGAATTTTTCTTATATTTGGTTCTGACTTATCCCGTGGTTGGAAAGTTCTCTCACACGATCATAAAATCGTAGGTCGGATACCTTTTTAACGTCAGTGTGCCACTTTAATTCTTTAGTACATCAAATTCCAAACTTCAAAGACTTAGTAATGATAAATAAATCATAGAATTTATTCATATACTTAGCGAAGTCAATATTTTCCTTGATTCTGCTAATAGAAACATCGGAAACATTCCTTTTTGCAATCGACCAAAGGCTTTGTAGCTGTGCAAATTAACTATGAAAGTATTTACATCTATAAAGCCGTGCGAATTTAATTCGGTATTATAATATGTAATTGATGCAACCAAAATGAAAACGATCCAAATGAAAAAAAAGTTTTGAGAACACTTATAAAAAGTGTATAACATTGAGGTTTGTTTGAGTAATGGTTTCAAAATTAACAGTGCAATGTGTTGACATCTATTACACTATTATTAAGCTAAAATAATTCCTATTTGGTCACAGAATATAATTTTGCAAAAAAAAATGTTCATTAGTTAATGCATATTGCTTATTATTGTATGCACTAGACTTAATGTTCAACTCAGATGAAACATGTCGAAGAAAGAAGTAAGAAATAATAGTTTAAGGGGAGAGGATGGCATTTTTTATTGAAAAATGAGTAAATTTTCAAAAAAACAAAATTTTCTTTAAAATACTCTATGATATGTGTGGAATGCATAGCATAACATTTTGTGGCTATTTGTGCCCTTATCGGATGTTGAGTCGCCGTTTTTAAACTTCCTGCGTTATGGATTTTTAAATCACTCGCCCACTTTTATGTTGTTTCCGGTAAATTAAATTTTCAAAAAAATTTTTTTAAATACTCTTTGATATGTGTGGAATGCATTGCATAACATTTTGTGGGTATTTGTGCCCTTATCGGATGTTGAGATGTCATTTTTAAACTTCCTGCGCTATGGATTTTTAAATCACCCGCCCTCTTTCATCGGTTTCCAGTAACTTCATTTTTTTGCTACATTGCCAGACAAAAATGGATATAATTTCTGAACTACTAAAGACACATGCATGAAATTTAGAGCACACATTCTTTAGTCTGTCAGAAAACTTTTCTCTGTAACAGAATTTTCTTAATTGATTTCACTTTTAAAAATACCTCTGTTTGTTTGCAAGAAAGGAAATCAGAAAATTGTTATTAAATTTAATTGTTTAATCTACAAACGTAAGGACTAATATCAAAATTCTGTTACAGACAGTTTGTAGAACATGCTTTTGCAAATACATTGCAAAAAACTGTTTGAATCTATCTTTAGAAACGGTTTAGACAAATCGGGTTTAGTACAATCCTGCGTTGGGTATATTTTTTTTTTTCAAATTTGGGCCCCCAAATGAGGTTTTTTCAAAATATTTATATTTGGTTGAGTTGCTACAGCTATGAGCTCTAAATTTTATGCCATGCAAAACTCTCTTTACAACGTATTTTTATTTGCAACGAAATCTTTGATATGGTAGATTTTATTTTAAGACAGACTTTACCAATGAAACGTGAACACCTGTTACAATGCTCAGTTCAGTTTTTCAACCATAAGACCATGTATAAAGAAACTCTGTGCAACCCACCAAGCGCAAGTTTCACATTAATTTAAATAGGCGAGTTTTCAAAAATGATAATCTTTTATCGAACATCCAGCATACCTTTGTTTTCTTTCTAATGCCACTCAAGTTGCTGTTTGTTCTTTTAGAATTTTCGATTGCGTGTTAACATCGACCTATCTACATCACTGATGTCTGACACTACATAGAAGTTGTTAGCAATGCCTTTTTTCTGGCGGAACGCGCTGGAACGGCGTTCCGGAACCTTTTTGTTGCTTTTTCATCATGGAACCAAAATTTGTGTGAATAACTATGTTTTTAATATAATTTTTCTTTGAATTCCGCTTAGACCTTGAAAGCCTTAATTGGACGAAAAAGATGTTAAAAACGACAAAATTCCCGTGCAGTGAACAGTAATCATCTCCCCGTCCTCTATGAAATATTCTACACAGAGTTCCACCACTTTTCTCCAGAAGAAATTTACTAATTATTTTATTATTATTATTATTATATTATTGTTATTATTATATTATTATTGTTATTATTATTATTATTATTATTATTATTATTATTACTAAAGTCAAATAAGTATGAGCGATATCATGGGCGTTCAGTAAAGTGTGTCGTTAGTCAAAAAGGTTGGGGAACCTCTGGTTTAAACAAATACATGTACTGCCCGTACCTCACTTCCTGAGCTGTTTCTTTGCGGGGCGAGACGCAGAGGGGGAGAGTGGGAAGTCCTGGATACCGCATGTGCCTACTACCCTACGTTCAACACATCGGCCTTTTCAGGATTCCTTTCGTCAGCTATGGAGAAAGATCAGCCATGGACAAGCGAATGTATATAGGCTGTCCTCTCACAAAACAAATTATGTCCTATTCATCAATTCCTGAAACTACACACTAATACCTGTGCTAGACTACAGTTTCTACTCAAGATTATCGACCTAATCGCGATTACGCTTGTCATGTGTACACATCCGTAAACGGTTCCCTCTATGGCAGTGTTTCTCAAACTTTTTCCAAAGCGAAACCCCTTTTAATCTAAAGTGTAACTGTGGAATCCTTGTAATATTTGATTAGTATTTAATAGTTAACAGACAAGTGAAAGCTAGTATCTCCATAATTCTGTTCAGTGGGACGAATGTATTTGCTTTTAAGCCTGCAATCTGGTTTTATGGCGGAAAGTTATAGTCTCATTTTTACTGTACTTCTGCATTTTGTCTTTTCGGTGTTTTGTTTTAGTAGACACATACGCAGAGAATCCAGTGATGAAACTGATAAGTATTATGGGTAATTTCCGTTTTAGATGTTCATTAAACATATTATTATTACGCATGTTATTGGAATATTACGCATATTCTTGGAATATTATTATTATTATTATTATTATTATTATTATTATCATTATCATCATCATCATCATCATCGGTGGTTTCATGTTATTATTGATTCATATTTTCGTAACATTTATATATTCTTATAGTAACCACTAAGTATAAAATAGCCATCGGAGCAGCCCAGTCGGCTAAGGCGCTTTCCTATCGATTCACAGTTGCGCTCGGGCGCGGGTTCGATTTCCTCTTGGGCTGATTACCTGGTTGGGCTTTTTCCGAGGTTTTCCCCAACCGTCAGGCGAATGTCATGTAGTCTTTGGCGAATCCCTGACTTCATCTCGCCAAATACCATTTCGCTATCACCAATCTCATCGACGCTAAATAACCTAGTAATTGATACAGAGTCGTTAAATAACCAAGTAAAAAAGTGCAAAATAAAATTTGAAATCATATAGGGCTCACGGAACCCCGGAACATACTTTGAGAAATGCTGCTCTGTGGCAATTCAGCAGTTGCCCAGACTAAACGAAGAGTGGCCTAGTGTAGTATATATACATTTTAGGAAATCGCCATCAGAGATAATAGCGATAGTGGTAATCACGATTAGAGTATCCAGTATTATAAACAGTAAAGACCCCTGCAATGGCATAGGATAATGTTTTCAGCACATGTAATATGCTGCGGTGCCGCACGCTGCAGCTGCCGTGCCGGTCCGAGCAGACCTAAGAGGCGTGGTTATAAGCACTAGGGAGTTCTCGGTTCAGGACGTGAGACACGGGCAGTAATTAACTTTTCACAAGATTCAATGATAACATTTCGTATGTTCTGTCCGCGTCAAAAATATGTTTTATTCTACAAATAATATGCAAAATTAATGGAAATGAGAAGAGATATTTCTTATTTACAATGAGGTTTTAAGTGTGTTACTGACCAACTATATCTTTAAAGTAAATCATTCGGTGAAAATAACTTCTGTACAAGCTAACTGGAATACAAAATATGTTCACAACATAGTGTGAAAAGCAGGTAATCCTCAATTATAATCTGTCCGTTTTTCATGAATTTTAAATTGTGGCGAGAAACGAATTCTAATTGTAGATTTGGAGGCATATAGGAAGTAAAACTTATATTTACCTAGTAACATTTTACCGGGAAATTAACTCAAATTCAGGTACACAAGAAGAAATGATAATACGTAAACAATAAATATGTATATAGTATACTGCAAAAATATGTATTCTGGTATCATTATAGCTGTCGTCCTACGTTGCATTTAAATGTGAAAATGAAGAAAATGGACAAAAGTCCATGGCGAAGCAAAACAATGCCAATTAGACGAATCTATGCCCCAAGTAATGCAATTTTGATGGAGCCCAGTTTGTGTGCCAGGGCGGGAGGGATGTTGCGGCAGAGGGATTAGCGTCTCCACTAATGCATATCCCTTGTTCGGTCCCAACAACACCGCTAACTCGCTGCGACAAGCAGACACAACTTCCTACAAGGCTATTTTGTCGATCGAACCAACTGTTTTACATCTTATAAATATCGCTTATGACGGTACTGTCCTGTATCGATTCTAGGAGTCGATTTAGTCACATCAATTCTTAAACCGAAAATAATATGCTGAGATTATTAAGAGTAAAATTTCAGATTAAACCAATTCACATACCCAAGCAAAAATGATAAAAAATAAGTGACTGAATTAACACTAGACTTCGAAGTTCAGGTCCCAGTCGGAGAGATACAGGTTAAATGACAGCAGAGTATTGGGCGGAGGTGGCGGGAACAGACGAGGGTTTATTTACTTTTTCCATAAGCGTACTGGAATTGGTTCCCAAATCTGTGAATCTGTTCCCATTTCGTCTCAGATATATTCCGAGTTGGTTCCAGGTTGATTTCATCTGTGTACTGCAATTGGTTCCCGCGCTAGATTAAGCCAGAAAACATTAACCTTCCCATTTTATACAACCTTAGGACTGTCAACTACTGTCTACGGTAGTAGGTAGGTAAAAAATGGTTTGTGCTTGACGGACACGCTGCGTCGAATAACTTCATAATTTTATTTAAAGTTGCAATATCACAAGTTTCGTGGTTATGTTCAACGTTGCAATTCATTATCAGATCTGAATCAGAAAGTTTCACGAAACACTTACATCCTCTTTTAACACACGTATATCTTTTCACACTGCCAGTAATGTTTTCTGAAAACCGAACTTATGATCATTGACCTCTAAGAGTTTTTTTCCTATTTTCACTGAGCATAATAGTGAAATCCATCATTTGGGGAGAGTTGGGTAGTATCGGTCATCGGGTAATATCGGACAGTGAGTTTCTTCCATCTACCACACGATGATAGTACCTGAATGGCATGGTTACGTTTCTGTGGTGTCGCATACAGAAACGTAACCATGTCATTCAGGTACTACCATATGGTGGTAGACGAAAGAAACGCACTGTCCGATATTACCCGATTTCCGATACTACCCAACTCTCCCTAAGTACAATACGGCTGTCCTGTACTTCCACTGCCATTACTCTACTAATCACTGAAACTTATGATCGTTATTTATATTTTAACGTAGATAGAGTCACAGGTCATGATCAAATATAGGCGGCGTTATACGCAATAACAACTACCTCATCCCCGTTGTTGATATTTGGACACTGTCACTACCGTGCTGTATGATCGATTAACATCCCCTTCCCACACAGCCTTAGAACCTACTCATGTTGTTGATATTTGAACATGGGAACCTACTCAGGTTGTTGATATTTGAACTTGGGGAAACTACACATGTTGATATTTGAACATGGAGAACCTACTCATGTTGTTGATATTTGAACATGGGGAACCTAATCATGTTTTTGATATTTGAACATGGGAAATATACTCACGTTGTTCATATTTTGTTTGCGAACAAACTGAAGAAAAACGTTTGCCATCTGTCGGAACTATCCACTGTGCTGTCAGTCTACGACTGATTGGAAGTTTCGTACGTACTAGCACTGAAGCTGGAACAGTTTGGACAACGTGGAGTCATTGCGATTAACAATTCAATTGGAACCAATTTTAAAATGTAAATTACTAAATTCCTTCTACAAGGAAAACTTTACAACTTTACTTTAGAACTCGTTTTCTACAACTTTGCGTGCATATCACGGAAAACACACAGAAACATACCACAAGAAACTCTGCGTTACAAGAAGTGTTCAAAACGTTCTCCATTAACACGGATACATGCATCAACCCGCCGTTGCATTGCATCTCGGAGACGCTGATGTATTCCTGGAGAATGCCGTATTGTTTCGCAGCCTTCCACAAAACGGGCACCGGGTTTTCACAAACAAGAGCTTTCAAATGCCCCCATAAGTAAATGTCTATTGGGTTTAGGTCCGGAGAGCGTGGAGGCCAAGCAATTGGTCCACCACTCCCTATCCATCTGCCACGGAACCTTTATTTAGCAACCGGCGTAGTCAAGCAGTGAAGTGAATCGCATGACCTTTGTACGTACAGTTGCAAATCAACACTGGTGGAGAACCTAAGAAATACGTCACGATTCCACTACCACTAATCAGACGTAAACACTACTACAGTCAGATTACAAGCTGTTTGTAAACAAGCTCTTATTTAAAAGTTTGTGTTTGTAAACTGGAGGAGGACTAGTTGTAGAAAATGAGCTCTAACACGGAAATAAAGCGTTTCCGGACCCATGTTTATATAACACATTTTAATCCTCTATATGAGTCATTCCAAGTCAAATCGCACAAATTTAGCCTGGAATTGACTTTCATGTCTCCGATTTAGATAAAACAAATTTTATACATTCTATGGATTGAAAAAATAAATACGGGTTTTATTATTGTTGTCTATATCGATTATTGCAGTAGTTATGTGTTATCAAAGATTCTGAAATAGGTCGCGCATCATTATTGTTAAACGTGATTATCTCCACTAATAATCATCACAGAGATTTGCTCCTTGTCTCAATTTGAAGGTGACAGTACACACTTTATTCTTCGCATAATAATATAAAAATATAAGTTTGTTAACTTTGTTTTAAAAAACATTTAAATGTATAAAAATATGTTTTAATGGCAGCGACTTACTTTAAAATTACAGAAAAAAATCCTTAAATACCTTGAAATTATTTTAACCGCCCTTAAAAGAATCAGAACTCTACTTCGAACCGTTGAAGAATAATTAAATGATTCACCAAGCTGCGCGTCTTGAGGTCGCGGGCTGCATAAGTACTGTTGCAAGATGATGTGCAGGTGCAGCTCCGGATGAGAGTCGTGTGACCACTTTACTCTGTTCCACGGTCAGAATATCACTCTTTTACGTAATTTACATAACACAGTACTGTATTTAAATATTGTTTTTGTAAAATATACATTTGTGAAAATAACTACAGTTTACACAACACTGGACTTCTAAAACTAATCAACTACAACCAATATCAATTCTATTTAATGTCCACCACTTTGCTCTCACTTTGAAGGGAATAGTTCTTTATCATGGCCTGAGATTTTGTCAGTGGAACAAAAGAATGAAGTTGTAAGGTACCTCACCACTTTTGCTTGTTGGTACCTTGAGTAGAAAATATTGCTATGTTTTTTGTGTTCACTAATGGTAAAAAATTTAAAAGCAATATTAGAAATGTTTTTCTCAGCCCAGTTATACAGTTTCCTTGGTGTTACAATAGGATCTATACCAGGTTGAAGACTAGCTTTCATAGCAAGCCGCTTAACGGTACCGCCAATGCCATCACAAGGCCCTTTTCCATGTGATGTAGCAAAAATATGCCACTCAGCACGAATCCCAAACTCATCTTCGTGGTGACATTTATTTTTAAAGTTATTTCTTACTCGAAATCAATCTGAAATCCACGTAGTTCTATGCAAAATATAATAGATTGTACGTATATTTTTTTGCGTTTTTAAAGTAAACTGTTATAAAAAACATTAAGTTATGTTTAAAAAGCGACCCTCTAAAACAACCCCATTTGTATTTCAACTTATACTTAAAAGAATTAATATAATAGTTCATTTCTTCCCATTTCAGATGGCACCAACACTCAACGTCTATGATGCATAGCATCTTAACAATGAGCATTTTCATACTGCGTCGTGGATGAATTTGTCATATAATTAAAAGAGTATAAATAGTAAAATTTTAAAGTATGATCCCAGAAAAAATTACAGACCTCTTATTTTGATCTTCACAACATATTTTAGAAGATTTAAGCAAATACTAAATGGTCACGTTTCGTATACAGGTGTTTGATTTCACATGCATACTACACAACACAACACGATACCTACTTCGAAAGACTTAGGAATTATTGTTAGATAAATTAAAGGGAAACTGCTAAGTGTTGAAGGGACATTACGTACTTTTAGAACTAGAGGTTATCTGTTTATTTACGTGAAGTAACACCGCACCACTGATAATGTGTTAGTCACTCTCGCTGCTGCTGTCGCAGCTGTATGCTCCGGCGCGCGGTCTCACTCAATCCAACCCGAACATACCATCAGTAAATTATTTGCACAGCGACTTCTGATTCGAATAGAGTTCTAAAACCAACGCAGTTCTACGTAAAACATTTCAAAGAATATAATGATATTTTTCCCCTTTTTAGAAGTAAGTCCCTGATATATGAAAACGTATTTAAAAATATAACCCCCTAAAAGGGGCCCATTTTATATTTTGATTGACCACTAAAGGTTAGTATATAATACTGCAATTATTGCACTTTAAAATGATATAAATACGAAATTTCTACTATTTATAGAACCTTCAGTATAACCATTTTCATAATACTGTGCATTCAAATTTACGGAAAATGTAACATTTAATAAATGACTAAATAATTGTGTCAGTCCGAAAAAATTACAGATGGGTTATTTAATTTCATCAATAGAATATATAAAAAAAAATTGGAGCAAATATTAAGTTGTCATGTTTCGTAGGTGTTCAATTTGACATGGAATGTCTCATATATGAGAAATATTTCCCTAAAGTTTTGACATATTTTTGTTACATCCTATATATTTTTCTATTTAGGCTACTTTACTGTTACGGCATAATTTAAGCAGCCCTATACGTCAAAGGAAAACAATGTAAGATGTACTTTAGTTACGAATACGATATTTATTAGTAATGAATATGAATCAATTGTTCAGCAGACGGTGTTATTTTGATCCTATTAGATTAAGTTAAACGTACCACCTGTCCGAACTGCAAACTGGAGGGAGCACCATTATATAAAACAGATACGAAGGGGCGTGAGGAAAAGCTCGTTATAGCCTTCCCTGCGGTTCTCGCTTAAACCCTATGTTTGCCCCTAACTCACACCATGCTGAGAGAATTACTCCGCGCAAGAGCGGCACAACTACATTATATGCGTTTTTGCTACACCAATAACTTCTTAACTATGACACCAGCTTCCCCGTGTAGAAAACCTCAGAGTGACAAGGACAACACAAGCTTTCTTATTATACGTTTGTACATTTGGGAACAATTCGACACTCGATAGATTCAAAGACTTAGCATACGGATCTCTGGTTCGCCCGTATGGAATACGGAGCGGTATGGTGGGAATCATAAAGAACAAAACAAATAGATTATCTTGAAAGGGTACAGACAGGGACGCAAAAATTGATAAGGGTTGTCGAGGGCCACGGGTATGAAAAAGTCCATGAATTGGGTTGCAGTGATTATCAATCAATTAGTAAACTGCAAAAATGTCAATCATTATTAATGTCCAGTAACAAAAATCTTCCCAGGCATCAAATGTTCATTATGAAATATGTTCACAGTCTAAAAATGGCTATCACCTTCAATGTCTATAGGCATTAAACATACTTACTTACAAATGGCTTTTGAGGAACCCACAGGTTCATTGCCGCCCTCACATAAGCCCGCCATCGGTCCCTATCCTGTGCAAGATTAATCCAGTCTCTATCATCGTATCCCACTTCCCTCAAATCCATTTTAATATTATTCTCTCATCTACGTCTTGGCCTCCCCAAAGGATTTTTCCCTCCGGCCTCCCAACTAACATTTTATATGCATTTCTGGATTCTCCTATACGTGCTACATGCCCTGCCCAACTCAAACGTCTGAATTTAATATTCCTAATTATGTCAGGTGAAGAATACAATGCGTGCAGTTTTGCGTTGCGTAAGTTTCTCCATTCTCCTGTAACTTCATTCCTTTTAGCCCCAAATATTTTCCTAAGAATCTTATTCTCAAACACCCTCAATCTTTGTTCCTCTTTCAAAGTGATACTCCAAGTTTCACAATCATACAGAACAAATGGTACCTAATATAAACGTTTTATAAATCTAACTTTCAATCTTTTTGAGAGCAGAGTGGATAATAAAATCTTCTCAACCGAATAATAACAGTCTTATCACATATTTATTCTGTGTTTAATTTCTTCCTGAGTGTCATTTATATTGTTACTGTTGCTCCAAGATATTAGAATTTTTCAAACGATAAATTTCCAATTTTTACATTTCCATTTTGTACTTTGATCTGGTCACCAGACATAATCATAATATACTTTGTGAAAAAGAAGTACAAAATGAGAAAAAGGAGAGTATGGGGAGAATATGGAGAATACAATGAGAAAAATGGAGATTACAAGGAGAACGTGGTGGATACAAGAAGGACAAGGTGAATACAAAGAGAACAAGGTGAATACAAGGAGAACATGGGAAATGCAAAGAGAACAAGGGAAATGCAAAGAGAACAAGGAAAATACGTAGAGAAGTGGAATGAAAGAAAATCAAGATGAATACAAGGAGATGAAGGGGATTGCATTCTTTGTGGTCTTTTTCCAATTTACCCATTTCCATACTTAATGACTGGAAGACGTATTTCTACGTCAAAAAGAAGGCACAGTAGAAAACCCAGAGGAAGTTAACTCTGCGAGAATTAATGGAAAAGAGTTAGAATAACAAGCCTCTATGGAGATGGGAACGGAAAAGTATTAAAAATACGCTCTGCAAACCGATGATAATCATCATGATGATTATGATTAAGTATATCGGCCAATAATGAACTTTATAGTTTTATAAATCACCCCATTCGTTGCATTCCCAGTGAAAATTAATGTTCCCTAGCTTAATATATCCATGATTTAAATTTTATCAATGGAACATAGCAATGAGTTCTCTTTTCTGTCGCCAAAGGTGTTAGCGATTTTATGTATTTATATTAAAATGATATCTCAAATCCGCGGTGAAAATAAATTTAAAGCTATCTCTTGTTGGAGTTCAGTCTGCAAAGGTATCAGATGCGGATCCACGTGCAGTTACAAACATCAAGATTCACGACTGTCTAGACGATATGTCCGCATCGATTGGGGCGCTCTGACCTGGGTCGCTGAAAAGTTTCGAACCTTTCTATTGTCGAAGGATGAGAGATCTAAATTGTAGATTCTGAACAGAGCGCCATTTGTATTCGTCCTCGGGATCGTAATTCCAATATCGCTGCGTCACTGGCATGAAGTCTGGGGTACAGTGAAGTATGTTATCGCTATATTCGAGTCTTGAATATTGAAACTTGAGTGTGAATTTAGGACATCATGCATTATTTAATATTTTCTTACAAATTCCGTGTCCAATCATTACATTGGAAATAAAAGAAATCGACAGATTCATACCTTTACTATGCTGAAAGTCTTTACGTAGAGCTAGGCCTATGTATGGATACGAAGAAAAGAGAACGGGCAAAGAGAATAAGGTAAATACAAGGAGAACGAGAGGAATGCAAGGGTAATAACGGGTATTCATGGAGAAAATGGGTTTACAAGGAGGACAAGAGGAAGATAAGGAGGAGACAAGAGGAACAAGGACATGGCAAGGAGAACAATGGGAATATGAGGAGACTAAGAAGAAAAAAGAAAAATGGAAAAGAATGAGGACAAGGGAATAGAATGAGAATATGGGGATACAATGAAAATAAGGGAAATACAAGGAGATCAAAGGGAATACAAAGAGATCAAAGGGAATATGAGAGCAAAGGAAATACAAGGAAAAACGGGGACAACAAAGAGAAGAAGAGGAACACAAAGAGAACAAGGGGAATATAAGAAGTACAAAGAGAATATAAGGTGTGCAAGGGAAATATAAGGAGTACAGGGGAATATAAGGTGTACAAGGAGAATGCTAGGAGTACGAAGGGGATGTAAGGATTACAAGGGAATATGAAGATAATATAAGGAGTACAAAGGAAATACAAGGGGTACAAGGGAAATACAAGGAGTACAAGGGAAATATAAGGAGTACAAAGTGAATATAAGTAGTACTAGGCAAATATAAGGAGTACAAAGTTAATATAAGTACTACAAGGTAAATATAAGGAGTACAAAGTGAATATAAGTAGTACAAAGGGAATACAAGGAGTACAAAGGGAATACAAGGAGTACAAAGGGAATGTAAGCAGTACAAAGGGAATGTAAGCAGTACAAAGGGGATGTAAGCAGTACAAAGGGAATGTAAGGAGTACAAGGGAAATATAAGGATTACAGGGAATATAAGGTGCACAAGGAGAAAGCTAGGAATACGAAGGGGATGTAAGGATTACAAGGGAATATGAAAATAATATAAGGAGTACAAAGGAAATACAAGGGGTACAAGGTAAATACAAGGAGTACAAGGAAATGTTGGGAGTACAAAGTGAATATAAGTAGTACTAGGCAAATATGAGTACAAAGTTAATATAAGTACTACAAGGTAAATATAAGGAGTACAAAGTGAATATAAGTAGTGCAAAAGGAATACAAGGAGTGCAAAGGGAATGTAAGCAGTACAAAGGGAATGTTAGCAGTACAAAGGGAATGTAAGGAGTACAAGAGGAATAGAAGTACAAGGGGAATATAAGAAGTGCAAAGGGAATGTAAGGAGTACAAAAGGCATATAAGGAGTACAAGGGGCGTATAAGGGGTGCAAGGGGAATGTAAGGAGTATAGGGAATATAAGTATTACAGGGAATATAAGGAGTACAGGGAATATAAGGAGTACAAAGGGAATGTAAGGAGTAGAAGGGAATATAAAGGTAACATAAGGAGTACAAGGTAATTATAAGAAGTACAAGGTAAATATAAGTACAAAGTGAATGTAAGTAGTACAAGGTAAATATAAGGAGTACAAAGTTAATATAAGTACTACAACGTAAACATAAGGAGTACAAAGTTAATATAAGTACTACAACGTAAACATAAGGAGTACAAAGTTAATATAAGTACTACAACGTAAACATAAGGAGTACAAAGTTAATATAAGTACTACAACGTAAACATAAGGAGTACAAAGTTAATATAAGTACTACAACGTAAACATAAGGAGTACAAAGTGAATATAAGTAGTACAAAGGGAATACAAGGAGTACAAAGGGAATGTAAGCAGTACAAAGGGAATGTAAGCAGTACAAAGGGAATGTAAGGAGTACAAGGGAAATATAACGAGTACAAGAGGAATAAAAGGAGTACAAGGGGAATATAAGACGTGCAAAGGGAATGTAAGGAGTACAAAAGGCATATAAGGAGAACAAGGGGCGTATAAGGAGTGCAAGGGGAATATAAGGAGTATAGGAGAATATAAGGAGTGCAGGGGAATATAAGGAGTACAAAGGGAATGTAAGGAGTAGAAGGGAATATAAAGATAACATAAGGAGTACAAGGGAAATACAAGGAGTACAAGGGAAATATAAGGAGTACAAGGTAATTATAAGAAGTACAAGGTAAATATAAGTACAAAGTGAATGTAAGTAGTACAAGGTAAATATAAGGAGTACAAAGTGAATATAAGTAGTACAAAGGGAATACAAGGAGTGCAAAGGTAATCTAAGGAGTACAAAGAAAATGTAAGGAGTGCAAGGGGAATATAACGAGTACAAGAGGATTATAAGGAGTACAAGGGCAATATAAGGAGTACAAGGGGAATATAAGGAATACAAGGGGAATATAAGGAGTACAAGGGGAATATAAGGAGTACAAGGGGAATATAAGGAGTACAAGGGGAATATAAGGAGTACAAGGGGAATATAAGGAGTACAAGGAGAATATAAGTAGTACAAGGAGAATATAAGGAGTACAAGGAGAATATACGGAGTACAAGGAGAATATAAGGAGTACAAGGAGAATATAAGGACTACAAGGGGAATATAAGGAGTACAAGGGGAATATAAGGAGTGAAAGGGGAATATAAGGAGTACAAGGAGAATATAAGTAGTACAAGGGTAATACAAGGAAAACAATTGGAATAGGAGAACAAAGAGACATCCAACAGAAAATAAAAAGAACAAAGGGAGGACATTACAAACAAGTGTAATGCAATGAAAAGAAGAAGATGACAATGAGGACAAAGGGAATACAATGAGAACAAGGGAAAGATAATGAGAACAAAGGAATACAAGGAGAAGAAGGGAAAATACAAGGACAAGATGGAATGCATTGAGAATAAGAGGAATATAATGAAACACTGAGACAAGGAGAACAAAGAGAATACAAGAAGAACATGGGGTAACAAAAAGAAGAAGGGATCTCGGTAGTTAGCGTCTCGTACACAAAATGTCGGTATACAGAACTTCAAAGTATATTTCAGGTCAGTATCATCATCATTATCATCATCATCATCATTTCATCATTCCCTACGCTTCTTTTTGTCATCTTTCCTGTCTAATTTCAATTTTGTTTTCACTGTGTGTGTTAGTTATGCTTTGTTCAAAGAGGTAGTTCCGTTATTGCGAAAGCTCAAAGAGTGTCTTTCTAAATACTGTAATATGATACAGTTAAAATTTTATTACGCATAGCTTGCGCGTAGGTTGTAGATTAAGAGATTTCCGACTTTTGCCACAAAAGTTGCGTTTTATTCTGTACGGTATGTAATTCTCCACAACAAAAAATTTCCTCCTTACACTCTACAGGAACACTGTATTAAAATGGCAGACACGAGCTTAGCCGTTTACGTGGGGTGGGCTGACGTAAGTGCCGATTATTTACTGCATCTATGAACGCTGTAACCATTCACGAATTTTAAATGGATCTCTCTGTAAATACAAAATTCACTCACTACTGTTTGAAAATGTGTTCCATTCCCCATTTCTTATACAAAAATCCACCCCCTATCATCGCTTTTCCAACACATACAAATTTCTTTGGCAGCGGAATAGTAAACACGTCCTCTTTTTCATTGCTATAAACACTAACGACATTCGTCTGTTTCATCTGTAGCTACCCGGCCAGCTGTACGCGTACACAGCTATTACTGACGTGCGTCCACAAATTGGATGGAACTCGCCCCACATTCCCAGCCGATTACCTCTACTTCCATTCCAGCCTTAACCGTCCAACGGTTTTCAATTCCCTGTAATTAGAAATTAAATGCTTTTTTTATTCAGACTATCATCAAAGACTATCAGTCGTAACCGATATTTATTCGCTTCTGTTAATACTTTCAGTCCCTCCAATTGCTTTTCCGAGCATAGAACAGCTAGCTTAATTCGTGTTCACCTGCGGCCTTTCGAAAAATTCCTAAACTACTCTCTCAATTTGATGCTTTGTAAATAAGTACTCAAGTCATTAAAATACAATGTCCACATAACACTGGTATGAAACCATTTTGTTTCAGGGAAACTGTTCATACATTTCAGTTCTCCACTATATCTAACAGTTTCAAAACTCGTACATTTTTTGTTGGTTATTTAACGACGCTACATCAGCTGCTGGGTTATCTACATCTGAAATGGGGCAAACAAATCAACTAACTTTGCAACAAATTACGTAGACTTAAATATTACTTTGTTCAATTATGAAATTACTTATCGATGGATGTACTACGTACAGTTTACCTTGCTTCATTTCAGTCTACTGGGTGTTCAGTTCAAAATATGTCTTGGCTCGCTGTATGCCGTCATGTGGCTAGCTGATGAGCCTACAGAATTCAATCTTCCTACACTTCCGCAGCTCAGGTGTATAATCTAAGAGGCAGAGAAGTTGCCTAGCAAGTACGGCGTTCATTCTGAAGAGTACGTACCGATACGTACGGTAACGCCGGTAGTGGCAGGAATGTGAACTGTTTGGAAATACGTACTGTCGGGATATGGGGAGAGGGTTAAGACGATTACTTACGTATTTGTTGACATTAACTTCGACGGTCAACATGGACACGGAGCATTTGATTTGTGTTGTGGAATGTTACCGTACGCAACCGATGATAACAAATACCCTGCGTACGACTTGCCGGCGCAAAACACAGTTCGAAAGAGGTTATGGTAGCACACAGACTGTACAGACCGCCATCTGTTGCTACGACGTTCAAGTTATACCGTACACGTTCTCAAGTTCAGATTGAAGAACGCCTTAAATAATAGGCAACTTCTCTAACATATAAGTTGAAACTCGCTTCAAATCGGTGACCCAACAACAGTGACGTCATGACACACTTTGAAATGAACACCCAGTATAACCCTACACTACTCTTTTCCCTGAAAAAGATTTTAGTGCAAACACTCGTGATTTCCCACTTCGGTTACTGTGATATTCTGCTTACTGACCTAAGCGTTATTTTGGCGCAGAGACTGCAACGTGTTCATAATATGTGCGTCCGTTTCGTCTGCAATATTCGCCGGGCTGATCACGTAACACCATCCCTCGAAATGTTGTCCTGGCTCCGACTAGAAGATCGTAGGAAAATTCACTCCTCTTTCACATATTACATTTCTCCACTCATGTCTATCTTGCTTCTCGTTTTCAAAATTTATCCACCCACCATAATCTAGACACACGGTCACAACACTCCTCTATATTATCCATTCCCTCCCACCGAACATCCTCATATTCATCTTCTTTCACTGTAGCTGTTCCTCGACTTTGTAATTTCCTACCGAGTAATGTCAGAGATTGTCAGACATCAAACCAATTTAAGAATAGATAAAGGAAATATTTTTCAAACAATTCTTGTTAACAAATATAGCTGTTACACGTTTCTCAATGTTTAATGGTTATATACGTCACAGAATAAATATTTAAATTATCTCTTATTATTATTATTATTATTATTATTATTATTATTATTATTATTATTATTATTTCTTACCATTGTTGATTATTGTCTCACTAACATTACTTATCTAACTTTCATTATTTACTTTTGCTTTCATTATTCACTTTCATTTTGTTTTACGGTCTAAATATTAGACCTAATGTAATAACTACGTAACCAATTGTATTCAATTAGAATTAAAGTCTGGCTGGGCGGAAGAGAAGGCCTACTGGTCTTAACTCTGCCAGATTAAATAAATAAATAAATAAATATACTGCTGCTGCTACTGCTACTGCTACTACTACTACTACTACTATTATTATTGTGATTATTATTACTACTACTACTATTATCATTATTAATATTATTATTATTATTATTATTATTATTATTATTATTATTATTATTACTACTACTACTTTGTTGATGACGAGGTATGGCATTTGGTGAGTGAGACCGAATAGATTACCTCACATTCAATTTACTGTTGTGGAAAAAAAACTCGGAAAAAACGCAACCAAACAATCAGCCCACGCTGGAATCGAAACCACGCCCGAGTGCACCTCCGGATCGGAAGGCAAGCGTCTCTATTACTGAGCTACGTCAGTGGCTAAACTCATATTTAGTTTCATTTCTTCATGTCTCTTTTTCTTTATAAATACAAAAGGTTTTCGAAATTCCTCAAAAAATATTGAAATTGCTAACTAATCATTACATATATGAATCATTAAAGTGTTAAAAATATAGGGTTGTTTAGGGACATCTCGACACACTAAAGAAATAATCTTAATTTTGGGACTCATTTATGAAAATTTTATTCTAATTTCTTTCCTCTCATATATTTGGACATGTTTTCCGTATATTTCACATACCTCGTGCCACTGTAATCTTTTATATCACTGTATTTAAAAAAAATAATAAATTGATGCCAAAGTTTCGACTTTTCCAATAATGGGGAAGATTTCGACATAGCAATATGACATACATAGGAAACACTTTAAAATACAACATTTACAAAACAAATTTTGCTCGTGAAATATATTTTATAATACTTTGGAAATACAAAAATTGGAGATTTATCCTTCGAAGAGGTGGAAAAGTTCAAATATCTTGGAGCAACGGTAACAAATATAAATGACACTCGGTTGGAAATTAAACGCAGAATAAATATGGGAAATGCCTCTTATTATTCGGATGAGAAGCTTTCGTCATCTAGTCTGCTGTCAAAAAATCTGAAAGTTAGAATTTGTAAAACAGTTATATTACCGATTGTTCTGTATGGTTGTGAAACTTGGACTTTCATTTTGAGAGAGGAACAGAGATTAAGTGTGTTTGAGAATAAGGTTCTTAGGAAAATATTTGGGGCTAAGAGGGGTGAAGTTACAGGAGAATGGAGAAAGTTACACAACACAGAACTACACGCATTGTATTCTTTACCTGACATAATTAGGAACATTAAATGCAGACGTGAGACGGGCAGGGCATGTAGCACGTATGGGCGAATTCAGAAATGTATAGTGTGTTAGTTAGGAGACCGGAGGGAAATAGACCTTTGGGGAGGCCGAGACGTAAATGGGAGGGTAATATTAAAATGGATTTGAGGGAGGTGGGATATGATGATAGAGACTGGATTAATCTTGCTCAGGATAGGGACCAATGGCGGGCTTATGTGAGGGCGGCAATGAATCTCCGGGTTCCTTAAAAGCCAGTAAGTAAGTCATTAACATTTATTACAACCGATAACGAACATTTCACAGTTTACACAACTTTTTCTTTTGTTCACAACAATGCGAAATACGGCACAGTCTATTGTTCCTAGTACTCCTAGTCGCTAGTCGCTCGGAGCGCTATATCACGAGATATGCAAAAAAATCATCTCAAGCCTCGTGACTATATGTATTAGACTATGGTCAAAATTTTACATCGATGATTGTTGTGCTATAGGCTTAAACATTGCACTAAGAGTAGTGGCTGTGAAGCAATAACATTTTAAGTTAAAAGTTTACTACGTTTATTTTTTATAATACACAACACAGCCCTATTCTTGAAAATCTTTTGTGTGTGTATTGTGGTTGTTGACCTTGATGCGGGAGTAGTTTCTTTTAATCGTACAGCACCACACACTACTATTCTTCGTCAAGTCATTTTGCTCCTCATGGCACTCTTTCTTACTTAACTTAAAAAAATAGTGGCTAAGATTCCGATCTCTAGTTATTACATACTGTTCTCTTTTTTCCCCAGTAGAAATTGTGTAGAGTCTAAAAACAGTTTTAAGAAAAGAAGATGTCGACCCTTCAAGTAATATACAGACAATTACGTTGAGATATCAAACAAGGCGTTTAGACCAGTTTTGCATGAGAAGTGCCACAAAACAGGCCAGGAAATAAATGGAGAGAAGAGGCTGTCATGTTCAGAAGTTCTAACTTCCGCGCTTCAGATTTTCAATTAGGGTTTCTCAATGCATGCCTTGGCCCGGTTGTAGTAAGCACCTCATCGCCCGTCTCCTCAGCTATGACAAGGAATCCTCGGCACAAGTGGCTTCAATCCCTGACACATTTCACAGACTCAGAACAATGGGAAACTCATTTTCACTTTCGTGGAATTGTGCTGCTTCAATATGAACGTGCAGTTACCCAAATAAGTTTGGAAAATATAAATGGAGTACAAATTCTCATCATCAACATCGTGCGTTATGCCCATTTGATGTCACAAAATAATGAACTACAAGATAGCATCCATTTAACCTCACGAAGAGCTGTTTGGTATATACTACATGCAGATGATGCGTCCATATATGCTGTTTTCGCTGTAAGAAAAATCATAATGTAAACACAAGCACATGGCTGTCATATCCGTGATTGGCTCACAGTCGAAACACTCACACGACGCAGGAAAATATAGTCCGTATTTGGAAACTATCATCTTGTATTATTTGAAAGTAAAAAATTGAATTCTAGTTGTTAAATATAATGAAACATATAACTTCACTCATATGTAAAACGATATGTAAAAGAAAAGCTACTTTTATATTTTGTTATGTGCTATGAATGCGGATGAATACCAACAGTAATACCGAGGTAATCTGTTCTTGTAACCAGCTGACGTCACTTGAGCTCGTAGTTGATCACGTTGTAAGCACGTGGTATATACTGAAGTATGGCTTCTGCATCCTGGGTGTGTGTGGTTATTAAACGTAAGAGTAGAAACCCTCTCAAAATCGGAGAAAAACAAATAGTCTTAAAAGTATATAATAAGTTAAATTATTTTTAATGACAGTACAATAATTACAAAGTAAATGTTTCCTAAGCAAATGAATGCATAGTAGTGAGGTTAGGCCTACTTGACGAGTAACGGGAAATGTTTAACATGAAACAGAATGTACAACAGTAGGCGGGAACACATATTGAGAATCTATGGCGCCAAACAGCGGCCAATGAAGCCTCACTTCAGTCACGTGATATTGTTTATATTAGATTTTCTTATAGCGAAAAGATTATAGTTATAGTGCTTGTCTTCTGCTAGAGATTGGTCTAGGCCAGGGCTGGGCACATTACGTGATTCTGAGAAATGAGCGCTGCGTGCTTTAAAGAGCGGTTCTTCCGAGCGCTGTGACGTATGCATACTGTACGTCATTCAGTGTCGGTGCAGTGGTGACTGCAGTATAATGGCGAACTTTGAAGACGGAGCTTCAGCTCATACACTAAAGCGGCCCGCTACTCCCACTGCTTTTAATATATCATGGAAGGAGGGGTTATTTTTGATAGAGAGCAGTGGATTAGCGAAGTGTTTAATTTGTCATAAAACACTCCAACTGATTAAGAAGAGTATATATTTGATATTTATATTGCATTATAAGTTATTATACATTTATTAATATATACTTTTAAATTATACAAATATTAAGTTACATCATAGTATAGAATATTACAGATTATGATATATCATATCACATTATATAAAGTTACATATTATATTATATTATATTATATTACTAGCCGTACCCGTGCGCTCCGCAGCACCCGTTAGAAATAAATATAAAGTAATTACATAATTAAAATAGGACATTTGATCCAGGGAACATTTGTGTTTGGTAGAAGGATAAATCGTTTAATATATTACTTAATTTAAATTGCATCCAAATAATTAAAATGCGATCATTTTGGTCCAGAGACACTCATTTGGTGCAATGACAATTCCTTTAACAAGTTTCTTAATTTTTATTACATGCAACCATAGTTTAATGAAGATTGACATCATTTAGATTTAATGTGTATATTTTATTTTACTTGTTATAGGTTTCCATTGAATTATGGTAATAACTTAATTTTAACCCTTGTTTTCTACGTATTCAGTAAATGGCGCTTGGCCCACTATGGTTCTGAACACTTCAAATAACTTAAATTATATTATATAATATTACATTACATATTATATTATATTATATATTATTATATTATATTATATTATATTATATTATATTATATTATATTATATTATATTATATTATATTGTATTATATTATATCAGAAGTTACTGTAATAACATTATAGCATTATGTCCACCTAGAAAAACTACACTTTCCAATGGTGAAATAATAATTAATTATACAAATCGGTTAATTTAGCTTCCGATATTACTTCATACAAACACACAAACATTCTCTGTAGGCTATCTTTCATAGCTTTCGATTGTTGCTGTCCAAGGCCCCTTATAGACGAAGTTATTTGTTTTTAATTCATTACACGGCCTTAGATGGCAGTTATTTTAATTTTAAAACTCATTTATCTCATTAAATATCAGTCCTATCAAAATTTTTCGAGGAATGAAACTTATCGCAATTTATTTTTAAAGAATCTTTTGTTATGTAACATTTTTCACAAAAATCAATAATAAGCGAGATATTTCGATTTATTTAATTCAGGCCCACTTATAACCCACCTTTTAAATGTATTTTGAATGCCATGTAGCCTAAAATCTAAGTTACAACCAACTTAATTTATATTCCAATTTTCATCGAAATCCGTTCCGCCATTTTCGCGTGAAAAGGTAACCAACATACAGACAGACAGATATACAAACAAAAATTTCAAAAAAGCGAATTTCGGTTTCAAGGTGGTTAATTATATATGTTAGGACCAATTATTTTTGGAAAATCGAAAATTACCAGAAAAATTTCTGCTACAGATTTATTATTAGTATAGATATTATATTATATTATATTATATTATATTATATTATATTATATTATATTATATTATATTATATTATATTATATTATATTATATTGTTGTAATCCTTTATGTTTATATAATTAATAGCCTAGCATTATGTAATTGCTAAAGCAATGTGCGTATGGGTTATGTAAATAAGCCTAATGATTTGTGTGTGTGCATAGATCGAAGTTTATTTCATTAAATTAATAAGAGTGTTATAAATATAAAGTCTGTACTGTACAATGGATTGATGTAATATCCTTATGAACTATTATGTACTGACAGACTGAATGACTAGAACAACCGTGGCTCTTGTTATATTAATGCGGGGAAGGGAGCTGTAATGCGAGTCCGCCACTGCGTGAGCGTTCTGCTCTGACTGGCTAAACGGAGCCGCTCTCAGGCCCGGCCCTGGTCTAGGCTTCAATTCCTAGGGTGCTATTCATAGACATTTCGCTAGCCCGTGCTATGGGCGTGCTAAACTAGCACCGGCTCTCGACTGGTTACTTGCACAGGCTTCATATCATATCACATCGTTAACACTGGTTTATGAATACGAAAAACGTTAGTTCGCTGATCATCCACCGGAAGCCCGCGCTAAGAATGTCTATGAATATGGCTCCTAGTGTCGTACTAGAAATAGACGTCTATTCTTGAGTTTTTCCATCCGATACAATAATTAACACAGAAATTCTCTGAGTGTATACAATTTTATTGAATTTATTTCTTGTTTATGTTAATTATATTGTACAGTAAAACCTCGTTATTCCAAACTAATTGGTAGATAATTTGAACGGTTTAATGAAAGTTCGGATTAACTAAAATACACCTAAAAGAACAGTAGAAGATGCATTAAAACTCCGTTTATGGGAACAAAACACGTTTATTATTGTGTACTTAAAGTGCATATGCCTAAATACACTATACTTATTTATTTATGGCATTTAAGGAACCCGGAGGTTCATTGCCGCCCTCACATAAGCCCGCAATCGATCCCTATGCTGTGCAAGATTAATCCAGTCTCTATCATCATATCCCACCTATTTCAAATCTATTTTAACCCCTTCAGACCTAAATTTATATCAAACAAAATTGAAAAAAAAAACTGGTCACATAATCTTTCTGGGGATCCAAAATTCCCAAATCAGGTCTTCACAGAAAATAAAAATTTCGGGACAATTTTGACCCCTGGGGCCCCAAAATTTTAAATTTTATTTTTAATTCAGGTACAGAAAATTTTCAAATATAATATTCTCCATTTCTATCACAATGAATTTTTCAAAATATTTAAAAGTATCGAAGACATTCCAAAAAAAGAAACAATGTACACTATAATGTACATCAGGTCTGAAGGGGTTAATATTATCCTCCCGTCTACGTCTCGACCTCCCCAAAGGTCTTTTCCCTCCGGCCTCCCAACTAACACTCTATATAAACCTATTGATTTTCCATCTCAAAATTTGTTTTTAGACTTTAATGTACTTAACGTAAGAAAAATTTATTATATTGTATTAATAAAATTCATACATAAAAATCGAAATAATTTTGAATTGTATCCTCATAGTTATGTAACAAAAGGCATGAATTCTTTACGATTGTTTGAACCAAAATGCAACACTATTACAGTATTTAATCATAGTAGTAATTTAGGCCCAAGAATATATAACAAATTTATATTTAAATATCCTAATATTGTCAATTCTAATAGTTCTAGTATTAAATTTAAAAAAATTATGTATGGATTTTATAAAAATTGAAAAATTGTAAATTTAAATTTATATACTATAATTGCATAATAGATATAACACAAATTGTATTGTATAATTATCAATTTCAATTCAGGAATCCGACCATGAGCACGAGTTCTACTCTTTCAGGGGCGAGCTAAAGTTTTTCTGTACCGGTATATATTATATTTTATGTTACAATTATTAGCAAAATAATAAATAAATAAATAAATAAATAAATAAATAAATAAATAAATAAATAAATAAATAAATATGTATTTCTGGATTCACCTATACGTGCTACATTCCCTGCGCATCTCAAACGTTTGAATTTAATGTTTCTAATTATGTCAGGTGAAGAATACAATGCGTGCAGTTCTGCGTTGTCCAACTTTCTCCATTCCCCTGTAACTTCATTCCTCTTGGCACCAAATATTTTCCTAAGAACCTTATTCTCAAATACTCTTAATCTCTGTTCGTCTCTCAAAGTGAGAGTCCAAGTTTCACAACCATACAGAACAACCTACTGTGACTTGTTTTAGTCTTATGTTAGCATTTTTTTTTAATTTCTATATCCGGCCAGAGGCCATTTTCCGAAAGATTTCTGTTTTTTCAGGTTTCAGTTTTTCTGATTTCTGTTTACTAAACTAACAGAAACACAACACCCATGCCCGAGGCGGGACTCGAACCCACAACCCTTCGGAAGCACGCAATGACTCTACGGCTTGCGCCACCGGGTCGCCTATATGTATTATATTTTTTATTTATGTAGGTTATTTTACGACGCTTTATCAACATCTTATGTTATTTAGCGTCTGAATGAGATGGTGATAATGCCGGTGAAATGAGTCCGGGGTCCAGCACCGAAAGTTACCCAGCATTTGTTCATATTGGATTGAGGGAAAACCCCGGAAAAAACCTCAACCAGGTAAATTGCCCCGACCCGGGCCAGCTGGTTTCGCGGCCAGACGCGCTGACCGTTACTCCACAGGTGTGGACTGCATTCAGCCTATTTTATTGTTTATGCTTTTTGTTTGTGAAGAATTTTAGATAAGGGCGCAAAGTCTGAGATATATTTTTAAGAGTTATTTTAATGTTGCCGTGAGTTAAGAGCATTTTCCTCCAAATTATAGAGACATTCCGTTTTGTAAGGTAACCATCTTTATTCGAAAGGTGGAAATAAAGACGTACACTCCACTCTTGACAGAGGCACGCGAGAATTCTAGTCAGTGTAAAAACCGAAAAAGAATGTGCGTAGATCTTAATTCAGCTCCAACACGCTTCGTGAGTAAAAACTTCTCATTCCTAGCGACCTTCTGGAGTGTGATACTGCCATAGCTTTCAACTGTTAGTAACTTCTGAACCGAGGTAAACTGTTCTCTACATTCAGTTGAGTTGGGGAGAGGTGCCTACCCCAATGGAGGAAGTGTAGCGAAGGTAGGGATGGTTCTGCTTGCACACCGCACACAATATGATGGCGCTTTGTGGACTGGAGCGGTCAGCAGGTCGCGCGGCAGTTAAAAACTGGCCTCAGGTCGACGAGACTGGAATAATAAGTGCGTACGTGCAATACCACGCACAAATTTCTTTGGGATCTCTTTTAATATGCCACAAGCGAGGTGTGCAAGGGTTGTGTGATGCACATACAATCTATTTTGTGGCTTAAATCAAATGTCGTTTTTGTTTTATGTATTTCACTATTTCGCTCATGCAATCACTGATCAATCCCGTATAAGAGTTCGTTCAGTTTCAAGCAATCGCGGTCATCTGTCACTGTAATATTGTCGCATTTGATTCGCAATTGTCTGCGTATTGTCGCATTTGATTCGCTATTGTTCTTGGTTAGTACGGGGAATATTTAGAAGGCAGTGACAGCTCATCCTCACTAAAAGCCTATGAAGGGTACAGTGGTAGCAAAAAAAACCGGACCGACCCTTGTAGCTGATGTCAGAGCCTTGTTCACTCCAGAGCACGATAGACTGGTAACTAAGACTTTCGTGGTTCGAATCCTGCCTGGGAATGGAACCTTTTTCTGTTCCTTATTCAAATTTATTCCAAATACTTTTCGATTACAGCGATATTTTACTACTTAATTAACTTATTATTCCAAGAACATGAATTTTACCAGCGATAGAAAAGTATTGGGGATAAATTTGAATAAGAAACAAAAAAAAGTTTCCTTCCCAGGCAGAATTCGAACCACGAAAGTCTTAGTTACCAGTCTATCGTGCTCTGGAGTGAACAAGGCTCTGAAATCAGCTACAAGGGTCGGTCCTGTTTTTTTTTTTGCCACTACTGTACAAGTAAAGAAGAGATATTTGTATCAACAAAAGCCGCCATAAATAAGGGTTCGATAGATCGGCCTATTAATCAATTCACAATGAACAATGATACAAAACAATTATGTGACAATTTGAAAGAAAATAAACATTAAGATAAATGATAAGAAAACATAGGAAATCATTTACAATAAAAGTTTCTTGGGTACAAATGATTACTAATTATAGCTAAGGATGATTTTAACACTTTTTCAAAGTTTTTGTAAATGCCTTTTTAATGTTCAAAACCTTGAGACACAGCCAAATTGAATGACTTATTTATGAAAGGGCCTAAGTCTTGAATAATGAATTGTTAGCAATTTAAGAAAAACTGCTTATAGGCCGAAATTTTGAAATTAAGGCTGATATAAAAGGTTATCATAAATTCTACTTTGAAACGAATTTGACCAGCTAAGTATAAACATTTTGTTGATTATATTTTTTTTAGAAAAAAATGAAATTTGAAAACATAGGCCTTTTCATAAACAAATATTTCCTGACCGAGTTTTTAAAAATGTACCTTATTTTTTCAAGGGAAAACACACATATATTATCTTTGTGCAAATTGACCGTATTTTATTCTCTTGAGGTGTCCATTTACGTGATAATTCAGTGCATCTGTACTGCGATGGAAATGGAGTTTTAAGACCGATTCCATACAATTATTTCTTCATACCGTTCCTTGTTTTCGTCATCTATATATCTCATTTTCTATTTTATGTCTCCTATCTTCTCTTCCTTGATTTAAACCTTTCCATTTTGACACGCATTCTGAATGGGCAATATTAGTGTAGAGTCTCGTGAACCAAGTAACAATGTTTGTTAAAATCCTCCAATAAACAGTGAAGCAATGGTTGTACCTTTTCTTTTATGATCATACTGGAACTCCATGAATTTACTGATCGTAAAATACTATTTCTTGTCCCTATATGTCTGAGAACCACTAGTTTGTAAGACGTTACAGAATGTAATAAACTCTCACCTGCAATCACTGTTGCCAACTCAACATTTCATTTACCGCTGCACGAGCTTAAAAAAAACCGCTAAACTGTAGTTGAAAAACTCCAGATTTGTCTTAACACATCACGTCCAAATTTTAAATACAAACTATGCTGGAGGACTTTATAAAAATGTAGAGTAAATTATGGAAAGTGTGTATCACTTTGTAGGCTCTTTGCAAAATCGTATGGACAATTAAATCTGAATATTTTGCATTCGATATACCTATCACCTTACACCATTTACACCGAGCTTTCCAGCTATCACCGGCAATTTCTTCCACCCTATCTTTCAACACATGTTTTTCTTTTTCACACATCTCTAAACTTTAGAACATATGGAGTTTTACGGGGCACATTTCTTCAGAATTGAATGAAATAGCTCAAGAATATAGTGGACACTTCGGGAACAATCACATTCACAATCACACCAGTCGGTTCAGAATCTGATTTCACACTGAGCTGGAGACGCGCCTGCCTACAATGAGTTTGGTTTTAAATTTTAAATACTGTATGTCTGTGTTACATAAACTATAATGCGGAATGATAAATTAAATAATAGGCTATACCATAATATAATTTATCATAAATGAAAATAATAATTCAGTTCTTCAACTACTCTTTATGATTAAATATATAAATTCATTTAAAAAAACAATGCATACATGATTATACTAAGAGTTTAACAAATGTGACATGCCTTATTTGTACAACAACAATGGATGAGGCAGGAAATGGACATGGTTATACTAAATAGAGTTAACATGAAACATTTATAAAGTAGCCACGTTCAATTAGTAGGCTAGCTGTGTCAAAGAGGACGGAAGCTTTGTAGTTTCAATAATTTTAATTATGTCCCGCTGTCCATTGTCGTCAAATCTTTTGAAAGCCGCTCTAATATTCCACGCGGAGTGTATGGACGGAAGCTTTGTAGTTTCAATAATTTTAATTATGTCGCGCTGACCATTGTCGTCAAGTCTTTTGAAGGCCGCTCTAATACTCCACGCGGAGTGTATATATAAACCAGAGTTGCAAATTTTAGCAGTGTGTCTTGTTCCATGTTATATTAATATATAGCAGCAACAAAAAAGACGTGACAACGTCGCATTTCCATTTTATTATCGGTGCGTGCAATAAAGACCTACAAATCTTAAAAGGAATGCCGCTGCCTAATAATTAAACGAGGCTACTATACTCGCACAATGAAAAATTGTGATAATACCATATTAAACTCTGGTTTATGATTAACTAATATTGTTGTCCGCAAGTACATATAAAAACAATTATTTCTTTACAAAAAGAACTAAAAAATATCGTCTCCTTCTGCCGGAATCATCAAAAAACGCCAAATAAATAGCTAGCCGCTGACGGTAAAATTTTGTAGCTGACCATAGTCTTGAAAACACCAGATTTAGCTACAAAACCGCTGACTTGGCAACACTACCTGCAATACAAAATGACCAATTCGCTTACCCAACAAAGACAAAACCGTAATTTAAGAGAAAAAAAATCTAATGTTTTATTTAACATTTCAGTGTTGCCACATGCTGAAAACTTATATTAATTACGAAACGATCAAAGTCATTGACTTAGTTCCTTACAAATCCTAGGTTATAATGCTAAGTATTAGAATGCGAAACTTACTTCCCTTCATATCTAAATCGATGTATCTACATCCAAAGAGCAGTATTCCATTAAAAACTAATTTTCACAAAATTAGCGACTTAGGCCCTTTCATAAATAACCCATTCCAATAGTGTTCATTCAATATAATTATTTTCACCATGTAATGAGAACACTATTCCTCACAACAATTACCAACCATAATTTTATGAAATACATTTTTGTGTGAGATCGTGCGTATTTGCTTGGTTTCCGCACAAAACCAATCCGCGGAAAGTCTAATATTCCACATTCAGTATTCCCAACCTAACACACATAACAATTTCCCTCTTCTTACCGCTTAAGTGACATATTGACTTTACTGCTTTAGGCTTTTAGCATATTATTTTTAGAGACGTTCAATATAGTAATAATTATAAATTGGAAACTTACCACTACAATTTCACCTAAATTGCACTGTTAATTATTGTTTTTAAATATTTGCAAAAAATTAAGTAAACTCTAAAACTCCACTAAAGTTACTGCATTCGTGATGCAAGTAACATTAAGGAAGCCGTGAAAAAATCAATAAGATTCATGATTCATCATAGACTGGGGGAAAAAAAGACAGACGTATATCACGGCCTGCTGGAGTACAGTAAACACAGAAAACATTTTAAAGCAACAATGTTGAAGATAGATATTTTTGTTTTGCAAATTTGCCGTCATTGAACAGAAACCAAGATGGAGATTTCATTGCAACTAATTAGAAATTCCTCTTTCAGGTATGTAATAAACGATCTTCGCACAAAATAATGTACGATACACGAGCGGTATGTTTTCTTTCAATTCTCGGAAATTAAAAAAGCTCAACTACGTTTCGATTTTTCAAACTTTTCCTCGAGCATGAAAACTTCAACATACCGCTCTTGTAACGCATATTACTATTTCATGGCTTCCACTGCCCCTCTGTGTAAAACCATTACAATTAATATCATTACATTACATTTAAATAAGGGGTACATTTTATTGTGAAGAACTAGTGAATTTTGTTACAATTTTCTTAAAACAGACAATGATAATAGTGTGAAAGTAAAAGTTAATCTCATGACAGGTTAAATCCGTCCAGAGAGTGGCGAGAGACTAACTTTTAAACTAATTTATCACTATTATTGTTTTGTTGTTTTTTCTTTGTAGTCAATGACTCCATTGGTCATGTACTAGCCATTTGCAGAATATATAAATGTTTAATATGAATGCTGAACAATTACAGCGAAGTCGTACATCGCTTTCACAACTGTTATTTCAAGACATGACAGCTAGTAGTTAGCTGCCGGAGGGTTCTGTGTTACATTTCCACTCCATCCCACACGTTTTCACCCACACGCGTCGCTGCCTACACGCGCAAACAGGAAGCTATTCTTTATAGTCCTACTGTACTCGCATACAGTCAGAGCGCAATATTCCTCACACTGGTTTTCAAGTGTCGGACATATTTCTAACTCCACCGAAGTAAGTGTAACAGTTTTAGCAGAAAGTCCCTCGGTTCAAAGTCCCCTTTATGTCTCTGAGATTTTCTCGTAACACTGAGCCAAAAGTATCATCAAAAAGTTCCATTTTTTAAGTAAAATGATACTAATAACTAGAGACCGTATTCTATCTCAGTATGTATGAAGATAAGGTTAGTTCATAGACTATATTGGCGTGATGTCGTTATTTGGCGCGTGGCACAGGTACTATCAGAGAACACATGCATCTTGTTTGTTTTGCAGTTGATATTCTACTCGCTCACAACACCATATCACACTCTCCATTGCTAAACACAGAACATCCTTCTACTCTTCATCTTTCACCGTCTCTGCAGCTCATCTCTGGAACTCTCTACCACAACATATCAGAGACTGTCGGATATTGTCTAGTTTCAAAAATAAACTAAAATTGCACTTTTTCAATTCAGATTCCTTTTAGTTATAAGCTCTTTTCTCTGCGATGTTTTTGTAAAAATGTATATTTCTTTTCCTTCCTTTCCCCTTTTTGTTCTCTTGATCAGCAGATGAATTTATTATTATACATGTTTATTGTGAATTTTATTTAATTTTCTTTTTTTTTTCTTTCTTATTATTATTTTATTACATTCCATTTTGTTATATTCTTCCTTACGTTTTCCATAGTAACTATTTGTACTAAATAAGTTGCTTTTACTATATTCCAATGTATTTTACTTTCTTTTTTCTATTATGGTATTATTTTCATGTTGTTTAGTGTCGATTTTATTATCCTATTATTATTTTTTAGTATTCTGTTCTTTAACTTGTTAAATTTTCACTGCTTGTATACTTTTGTGACCTGGAAAAGTGTAAGAGAAGGTCGTATGGCCTTAACTCTGCCAGTATAAATAAAGAATTATTATTATTATTATTATTATTATTATTATTATTATTTACTATTATTATTACAGTCATGATTCAAAACTGGACTTCGAAGACTGCTGAAAATACATTTTAGTGATAAAGATTGAAACTACAATGATGTTTCCTACAATTTAAACTATATTTGTTCATTTATTTCATTTATTTTTATTGGTACTGGCAAAGTTAAGGCCATAAGGCCTTCCTTTTCTTAAAATATTCGACATGTATGTCTTCCGTCTTCTTTCAAAATGTCTCCTAATACAAGAGATCTTTGTCCCAACCTCACTAATGATCGAGTTTCAAAATATTAATAATTGCAAATGCTGCTTTTCATGGCGTTCTTATATTTTTGTATGCCAAAATTAAAAAAAAACGTGGATTTTTTTAGACTCCAACATACTCTCAGCATAATATTGACTTTAAATTCCAGATAACTGGTTAGTAAAAGTTTTAATACAAATTATTTATATTTACTGTTGAAATGGCGCTTCCATACCCAGAAAATAGTTTATTTCTCTTATCACTTTCAATAGAATTGTACAGCCCTGAATGAAAAATAAAATAATTCTGTTTGACATTATACTTTGCATACCGAAAGCGTTATATATGTCTATAAGTTCGGTCCAGTACTATGGTGCCATCCCAGAAAGTCGATAGACACATTTTCAGTTTTGTCGCGCCTATAATTTCTAAACTACACAACAAATTCCAAAGAAGTAAACGTCGATCAACAGATGAAAGATGAATGTATCCAACGTAACCTTCAGTTGAAGAGGGTGACATCATCTAGCGATACTCGGGAGGGAGGAATTTGAGGCACGAATTGGCGGCAGCCGAGGCTGTGTAACTCTAGAATGCTAAGCGATATAACGTTCACAATGGAGTCAAACAATTCGTAACGAACCATGCTACAATCTCAATTGAGCAACAATGAGTAGTGGGCAAATTAAATTGGAAAAATTCACAAATGAATTCGAGTGAAAAGAGAAATTCCGTAATGTTGACGCATATGCAGCGCAAATGGGAGCAGGACTATAATGTAAGTAACGGATACTTTACGTTCAACATCTCGTCCCGAGAGACGTATTCAGGGACTGTCTCTATAGCCCAGTGATCGCCAAAAGCTGTGTCGCGACACATGCCCCTGTTACCACTCAAGCGTAACCATGACATCATATCCCCACCCTCTGTTTACAGCCTTCACTTCGATATAAGTGAAGACATTTATCAGCAGCGGACGTACGCATGTAATGTTACAAGTGTGTAGGATATTATGTTTCGATGTCTTTTCCAAAACAGATAGTACGTAAAAACTTAATTTTAAGGAGCATGGAAGGAAAAGTATTTATTTTGTGCAGATGGCAAAAATATGAGATACTTAATTTGTTGTAAAATTTTAAATGAAGTATAAAAGAACAATGTACGTTGTCATTATTTTTCTTGTTATGAAGATTACCACGCCCTTACCTGTAACGTGAATAATAAACGAACAATAAAAAGTAACGGCTTCTATGTCTTAATCGGGGTAAAATACTTCGACGTTTTTTTCGACGTATGTAGTGTAATTTGTATATTTCATTAATAAATAAACAATAAAAAGTATTGGCTTCTATGTTTTAATCGGTGTAAAATACTTCCACGTTTTTTTCTACGTATGAGTGTAATTTGAATATTTCATTAATAAATAAGCAATAAAAAATATCGGCTTCTATGTCTTAATCGGAGTAAAATACTTCAACGTTTTTTTAAGTATGTAGTGTAATTTACAACTTCGTGACCAGCCTGGTACGTTTTTCTAATTTCAAATTACTGCTGATGTAAAGTACACGCTCTTTTTATGTTAAATAAGAAAATAAATTTATGTTATTTTATTAATAATACAAAAATAATTAATAGGAGGATAACAAAATTAACATGGAAAAAGTGTGTATAGTTAATAAGTAGAAGAATCTTATATTGCTTTCGTTTTTTGGTCACAGTCCGTCTCTGCACTGTTATTCACTGCATTACCTGAGGAGATACCCACTCCACCCTTCTCCCTGCGATAGTGGTGTGCGGGTTGCATTTCTATTACGTCACAATTTCGTGGTGTTTGGCAACCACTGCTATAGCCTAACGCGATTCTTTTAAATGGCGCTAGTAAAAGTTTGTGAATAGTTTGTCTTTTGCAGTTTTGTAAGAAATATGAAGGTAAAATCGACAGAATAGTAAATACATATAAGTAAAAGAATAAATAAAGAAATGATAAAATATTAAATTCTCACCAATTCTCCTCCTTGGTTGTACAGTAGGTCGCCCAGTGGAGTCTATGTGATTTCCAGCAAAACCTTCGAACAGAAAAACATAAAGAATTGCATTAATTTTTTATTTTAACATTTTAAACAGCATTTCTCAATCTATAACTTGCGGTCTCAAGTAGAACTTGAAGCGTGGCTGATGAGCAGTAATATGGAAATATTTAGGAAGAAAAGTATCAATCCTGATTCAATCATACATTGCGATCCTATCATACGGGCATTACTTCAAAAAATTAATCACTCACAGCTCTCATATGAACATTTTAAATATTGATTTCGGAAAGTGTACTAGGTTAACTCTATGTAAAATAAACGTCTTGTTTTTAATTGAATGACAGTTTAGTAAGTTAGTGCTTTAAGAGAACTACAATCTACTTCCAGGCTCGACAGATTTCGTCTTCATATTTGTGTTAGGTTATTTATCTGAGACAATCGACATGTGCATATTCTACATATTGGTGGCTAAGAAATGATACCTCGTACGTAAAAAACGGTCATTTAGTTTAACTACACTATTATTGTAGAATAACTACATTATTATTATTATTATTATTATTATATTACTATTATTATTACTGTATTATTACCATATTATTATTATTATTTATATTATTATTATTTTATCATTAACATTAGTATTATTAATATAATTATTGTTATTTTATTATTATTATTATTATTATTATTATTATTATTATTATTATTATTATTATTATTATTATTATTACTAGGGTTTATTATGTTTACAAAATTTTAGAGTTAACTAATATTTTGTCTTCGAGTAGAAGATATTACAGAGCAGAAGCATATATAAAAAGATTGTATATTTTGAAAAAAAAAAAGTTGTTTTTATTCACCTGCAAATACTGTGCTCCAACCACGAAAAAGTCTCTGCCGGCTGAGACGAAAGGGAGTAATGCTATGAATGAATGTTGATGTCATAAGATGTCATAAGGTCACACACGTGGTACTCATATCTCTATTGGCTCGCTGTCACAGCACAAACAATAACATTGATACACACGTGTTTATACTACCCTAGTTATAAAATTAGATCACTGTTAAACTCCTGGTCTTTTAATCCCTCCATACAGGATATAACAAATGAAGGAGAGCGCATAGTTTTTAAACAGACGTTATAACGATAATTTTATATATCTACTTCTCTCCAATACATACCGCAATAGTAAGCACATTCCTTCCACGGTTCATCTCCTGGTTGGAGAACAGTATACAGATACGAGGTATCACTTCTTAGCCATCGATAACCTTACGTAGAACTACGTGAGAGTGAGAACTCCTGTCGACAGGTGCATAGATTCACTATGCTGCATATTTTTACGTACAACTATGTGTGGATGCGATCACCTGTCATTAGGTTATAGCTTTACCACAGTCTAGTATATACAGTCACGGAGCTCAATACGTAGTAAATATGCATCCATACATAGTTGCTAACCACTAGGATCGCTAATATCGCCTCATTACATACAATGCGAAATAGTACCGGCACAGTGTATTGTTCCTAGCACCCTCACAAACTCAAGCTTCGTGACTGTATATACTAGACTGTGGCTTTACTATGCTTTATATACAGGGTGATTCACGAGGAGTTACCGCCACTTACGGAGGTTATTTCTGAAGACATTCTCAGTAAAACACTGTCATATAAACATAGGTTCTATTCTCAATACTTTCCGAGTTACACTAATTTGAAGCTATCGAAAAATACCTATTTTCTTTCGTTTTTACGAGCAAAAGAATATTACAATTAGATATAATTAATTATTGAGTAGTATAATTTCTTTAATTGGCTAGTATTCTGAAGTCAAAAATGCTATAGTAGCTTCGTATAGAAATTTATTTCAATTTTTAACTACAAATTTGCATTTTTCTTACGCTCTCATCACAAGAATTGTTACAAATGACGTTATTCTTGTAAACTCTGTAAGACTGCACATTAGGATGCAAAATTGAACTATAAAATATGAAGTTGCGAGAAGTCATGTGATCTGTAACAATTGTTGTGGTAAGTATGTAAGAATAATGTAATTGTTAGTTAAAAATCTATACTAATAATAAATCTGTAGCCGAAATTTTTCTATTAATTTTCGATTTTCCAAAAATAATTGGTCCTAACATATATAATTAACCATCCTGAAACCGAAAATCGCTTTTTTTTTTAATTTTTGTCTGTCTGTCTGTTTGTTACCTTTTCACGCGATAATGGCTGAACGGATTTCGATGAACATTAGAATATAAATTAAGTTCGTTGTAACTTAGATTTTAGGCTATATGGTATTCAAAATACATTATCTAAAAGGGGGGTTATAAGGGGGCCTGATTTAAATAAATCGAAATATCTCACTTATTATTGATGTTTGTGAAAAATTTTACATAACAAAAGTTTCTTTAAAACTAATTTGCGATAAGTTTTATTCCTTGAAAAATTTTGATAGGACTGATATTTAATGACATAAATGAGTTTTAAAATTAAAATAACTGCCATCTAAGGCCGTGTAATGAATTAAAAAACAAATAACTTCGTCTATAAGGGGCCTTGGACAGCAACAATCGAAAGCTATGAAAGCCTACAGAGAATGTTTCTGTGTTTGTATGAAGTAATATCGGAAGCTAAATTAACCGATTTGTATAATTAATTATTATTTCATCATTGGAAAGTGTAGTTTCTCTGGATGGACATAATGCTATAATGTTATTACAGTAACTTGTGAGTGAATTGAGGACAGGTAAGATTAAAATAGCTTCTTATGCACAGAAAACTTGATAGGTTATTCTGTATATTCATTTCCTGTATTTCTTAAAATAATGTTTATGAACATATTCATTTTTATCTCAGAGAATTAACGAACAACGAGAGTGTATTGATTTAGTATGCAGTAATAGTACGTTAGCTTAGCAATGCATTATTTTATAATTCAAATTTTAACTATGCACAATTGAATCGTGTTAAAATACATAATATATATGCAATAAATGCAATGCAAAAAAATTGAGTAATGAGCCAAGCAGATTATGTTGCGCTGTTGTAAAAGTTGTTCCTCCTGAGATTCAAGAGCTCCCACAACAAATTAAAAACTTTCTAATTCAGGTACATCCGTTATCAACACACTTTTTACATAATATAATATAATATAATATAATATAATATAATATAATATAATATAATATAATATAATAATGAATCTGTAGCCAAACTTTTTCTGTTAATTTTCGCTTTTCCAAAAATAATTGGTAATAACAATTAAGAAACATGTTAAAGGAATTGTCATTGCACCAAATGAGTGGTCTCTGGATCAAAATGATCGCATTTTAATATTTTAAATACAATTTAAATTAAGTAACATATTAAACGATTTATCCTTCTATCAAACACGAATGTTCCCTGGATCAAATGTCCTATTTTAATTATGTAAATACTTTATATTTATTTCTAACGGGTGCAGTGGGTACGGCTAGTTGGAAATAAAAATCTTTACATAGTACATAGTAACTAAGGAATTAACAACACAGAAGTATTCTGCGTGAGGATGGTACGACCAATAAAAAATATAAGAATAACAAGAAGAACAGAAGGACAAAAGAAAGACAGGAAAAAAGGGGAAATACAAGGAGAACAAGGGTAATGCAAAGGAGGCAAAGTGAAGACAAAGAGAATACAAGCACTTCAAAAACAAAAATAAGGATAATAATGGAAAGAGAAGGATCACAAGGTGAGCACAAAGAGAACAACATGAACACAAAAAGAATATAAGGAGAACAGGGGAACTCATAATAAGAAAATGAACAAATAATAAGAAGAGAAGAAGAATAAGACAAGAAGAACAACGGGAATACAAAGAAGAAAAGAGTAATACAAGTAGAAAAAGGAAAATACAAGGAGAAAAGGGAAACAATGATTATTAGAGGAGAAAAATTCACTTCGGCGCCGAGATCGAACCCGGGTCCTTGGTTCTACGTACCAAGTGCTCTAACCACTAAACTACGCCGAAGTTAAATCCACAGCATCGAATCGAATCCCTCTCCTCTAGTGTTTTTGCCTTTGTGGCCTGACTCCAAGTTCGACATATATGTTGACATATATTAACGGTCTTACTAATAAACCGTGTATAGTTTTTATACGAGACTTATGCAGAGTTGAACAGAAAACTTTACTAATAAACCATGCATAAGCGATGAATGTATAAACAGTCTGCAACTATACAATGGGAATTGCTTTGCAGCAATTATATATACGAAACCCCTTGTTTAAGCGTTGTATATAGAGAAAAAAATGGCCGCCTCTCTAACAGCTGTTCGTATCGACTGTCATTTTATGATGATAGAGGCCTTGTAACCACAGAAGAACACACCATAGAGCACAGAATAAATAGAATAATATTGCTGTAGCTTGTACTCTTTAACCAAAATATAGTGTGTAATCGATCAGAGCCAGTGGTACTATCGATACTTAACACGGCACACTAGAGCGCTCTACCGGATGCAATAGAGAATCTCAGATATTCTATTACCTTTTGTAATGAAGTAATGACGAAACTATGACGTAGCTGCGTTAACAGTTATACTGTTATACACGATGAATATAGTGATTATTAGTAAGGAATTTACACACGACTTATAAACGAGTTACTCATTGTATAGGTATAAGACAGCTAAAGTCTGTATATAGAGTTTTTATTAGTAAGACCGTAAGTCAACTACCATTATACAAGGAGCGCACTCAATTTAGTGACTTGGTGGCCGAGATTCCACAGTAATATGTACAGTTGGGGGAAGAATCTACGTGAATATTAAAAAATTAATCTTTACGTAGAAAAAAAGATTTGAATCTTTTGTGACGATAAATTTCCAAGCTACACCTCCCATACTTAGTAAAAAGAAAGGCAGTTCTACGTCAAATAACTCTACAATGTTCTTGGCCATCACAAATATTTCATGACAATGAAACCAATGATCGAACCCGGGCTGCCTGGGTGGAAGACCAAAGCGCTAGCGTCTAGCCACCAATCCTGCGTCAAATCTTACATTTCTACAGTTAAAATAAAGCTCTCTATTTTCCTCTCTGAATCTAATTTCGGGTCGTGGACAGGAATTTTACTTTACCCGATTTTCAACTTTTTCGTGGTCGGCATAGGGTTGCGGACAACCGGCGAGCAGTGAGCGGGCGATACATAATAGACGAAGTTATTACAGCCAGATAAATTATTAGCGAGGGACATTCGACCAGAAAGGAAGAGGAGGGCGACGTGGAGAGGCACAACTGTTGGGAGTGGATGCGATGCGGGCTGCATATGTAGCAGGGAGATGAAGCTACTCCTACAGTCTCCTGACACCCGGGACAGTCTGCACACAAATTCTTACATCTTCTTTCACAGACAAAAAAAATATAGGTCTATTACTTATTATGTAACCACAAAATACACTACACAGTTTTATTTATTTAGTTGTTTGTTATTTATTTAATTACTTACTTAAATTGGAAAACTGGAGAAAGCTGGGTTTGCAGTGAAAGACCTGCCCTTGAGCAGAACACTAAATGAATGAATGATTTATTTATTTAAATATTTATTTATTTAATTATTTATTTATTTTTATTTTATTTATTTAACCTCGTAGAGATAAGGCGATAAGGATTTTCCTCCTCTGCAAGGGGTGGTTGCTTCATCATAACACAGGATTGGAAGATACTGGGTGTTCATTTCAAAATGTGTCATGACGTCACTGTTGATGAGTCAGCGATTTGAAGCGAGTTTCAGCTTTTGTGTCAGAGAAGTTGCCTATTAATCAAGGAGTTCAATCTGAACTTGAGAACGTGTACGGTATAACTTGAACATCGTAGGAACAGATGGCGGCCTGTACGGTCTGTGTGCTACCATAACGTCTTTCGAACTGCAGTTTTGCGCGGGCAAGTCGTACATTGGTTGCGTACGGCAACATTCCACAATACAAATCAGATGCTCCGTGTCCATGTTGACCGTCGAAGTTAATGTCAACAAATACGTAAGTAATCGTCTTAACCCTCTCCACATATCCCGACAGTAAGAAAAAACTCACCTCAGTACATGTTTCGAAGCAGTTCACATTCCTGCTACTACCGGCGTTACTGTACGTATCGGTAAGTACTCTTCTGAATGAACGCCGTACTTACTAGGCAACTTCTCTGGCATATAGGTAATACACCTCTGCGGAAGTGTAGGAAGATTGAATTCCCTAGGCTCATCGACTAGCCACATGACGGCATACAGCGAGCCATGACACACTTTGAACTGAACACCCAGTAGATAAACAGACACTACATTCATCATTATTATCATCCTTTCACCATTACGTAATGTCATCTGTTACAGATAAAATCTACATTTTATATAGGTCTACGGAAGGTTAGTTGCAATTTACTTGTATAGCTTTTGCTCAAAGCGATTCCGCAGTATATAAGCAGTGTTTTGTGTGTGTGTGTTTTTTTTTTTCGTTTTATTATTATTAGCTATTTCCGATAATTTGTAATAAAGAATTTTTATTTTGCACTAATATGTTTATTAATATACAGATTTCAAATGTTTTATTCGTTTCTCTTCATTTCGTCGTTTTCTATTTTTTTTTATTTTTGTAGGTTATTTTACGACGCTTTATCAATAGCTTTGGTTATTTAGCGTCTGAGTGAGGTGAAGGTGATAATGCCGGTGAAATGAGTCCGGGGTCCAATACTGTAAGTTACCCAGCATTTGCTCATATTGGGTTGAGGGAAAACCCCGGAAAAAACCTCAACCAGGTAACTTGTCCCGACCGGGAATCGAACCCGGGCCACCTGGTTTCGCGGCTAGACGTGCTAACCGTTACTCCACAGGCGTGGACTCATTTCGTCGTAATGTCCATGTTCATGCCCCATACAATGCCACACTCCACACAAAGGAATTCACTAGTCTCTTCCTTAGTTCTTTCTACAGAGGTCCGCAGAAGATGCGCCTTTTCCTGTTAACAGCTTCCTTTGCCATTGCTATCCTTCTTTTGACTTTCTGGCAGCAGCTCATGTTACTGCTTATAGTACATCCCAAGTATTTGAAGCTGTCCACTTGCTCTACTGTCTCATTTAGAATTCGCAACTTTACCTTCTTTATTTTTCTTGCGACTACCATGGTCTTCGTCTTGTTTGCATTTATCTTCATGCTATACTGCTCACAGCTGTCATTTAGCTCCAGTAGCATATCCCTTAGTATCGTCTTCTCTTCTGCTAACAACGCCATATAATCAGGAAAATCTTATGTACTTTACTCTTCTTCCTCTTACTTTTACCCCTTTCATGTTCTGAAAAGAGTTTTTGATCAAATACTCGAAGTAGATGTTGAACGAGTAGGTGATAGAGGGCATCCTTGTCGTACTCCTCTTCCTATTTCACTTCCTTCAGACATTTCTTCTCCATTGACTCGCTGTTTCATATATAGGTTCCTGAACAGACTCCTGTCTTTCCAATCCACACTTATTTTCTTCAGGATGTCCATCAGTTGGTTTCAATCCACTCTGTTGAAAATTATAAATGCCATAATACCATACAATTTGAAACCGCTGAATTCTGTATGTTGTTGCTCTATGCAATCATTTTTAATCATTTGTTCAATTCCAAATAGCAGAAAATATGACATTTTTTTATAATCAGTACAATAAATATCAAGCAAAATTTAACGAAACCATTAGCTGTGTGTTTTATTGAATGGACATTACCCCTGTGGACTGTGGAAAATATTACGTATAACTGCAAAAACGTTGAGCTGGAATTAACTTCACATTCTGTTCGGGGAACAGTTTGTATTCTCTCACCCATAGGAATCGAAGTTAATTCTGAGGTGACCGGAATCATTAAATAGTAAAGACACGACGGTCCTGGGCTTTGATTTATAACAGTGACGTGCAAATTTTCCGAACCGCTGGGTCAAAATCAGAATCATGAAAGTACTGGGGGCTGAACAAACACATGTGCCAAAAATATCTAACGACGACTATATCACTTCCAGGGTAAATTATCCACTTCAAAATGACCACAGACAAAAATGTCCAGAGCAAAATGTCCAAGGGAAAAAGTCCAGTAAAAAATGTCCACATACAGAAATGTCCACAACGAAATGTCCAATATAAAAAAATCCGCATTGAAAAATTCCTATCAAAAATTCCATAGCCTAATTGGAAAAAAATCCATAATAATTTTTTTACAGAAGTAGTAACCAGGAGAAAGAATAGAATATAAGATCTTTTATTGAGGTTCCTAAGCGATGTACCAAATTTTAAATGAAGTGAAAGAATGGCTGAAATTATGCGTTAACAAAAAAGGAAAAACATTCTAGTACACAATGGCTTTTCGTATCACTTTCATTCAATGAGCAAAAATTTAATAAATTATATTGGAGGTGTGTGGAAAGAGGCACTTGTGATGCGAGATGTGTGACCAATGCTGATATGGATAACAAACATGTAGATAAACCAAGTGGACATTTAATTTTATGGACATTTATATAAGTGGACAATGTATTTGTGGACATTTAATTTTTATGGACATTTATGTAAGTGGGCATTTTGCTAGTGGACATTTCTGTTTGCGGACGTATTGAAATGGACATTTTAACCTCCAACCACTATATCACCAAGTGTATGATGAAGCAAAGAAGCCAATCCGTTCCTATATCGCAATAACATGTATAAAAATACAAATATTTTTAAAAATGTTCTTTCAAAATATCGGTCTTGGAAATAATATTGAAAATCAAGAGAAAGAAACGTTAGCAATGTATTATGTCAGTTGCCAACAAATATTTGATGATCTCAGTAGAGTACTTTGAATAATCACGTAGTTACGAATTTTACTATCAATTCTATGTGTCTTCTCCTAAAATTATATCCACTTTTTTTCAATGGAGGGTACTTTATTTTTTTAATCATTGGCCCTAGGATACCCCTTCACGAGGAACACGCCGTACTTATAGACCCTTTGCTTCAGATACTTACCTTCGTGCACAAGTGGTGTACAGCGCAGTGTTTTCGTAAATATTTCAAGGAAATACTAAGCAATTTGGCAGAATAAATTAGTAGTAGTAGTAGTAATAATAATAATAATAATAATAATAATAATAATAATAATAATAATAATAATATGAATGTTACTTATGTCCCGACCACTATAGGAACTTGTTATAATACTTTCAAAATGCCTTGGACTGAAAGTATTGAGTAGTAGATAAGTGATGTGATCACTGGGAGAGCTGTAACCCCGCCCAACCCTAAATACGTATACCTTATTTTATTTCAAGGAGTGCAGTTCGTTGTTCAAAGGAGCCACCGAACTGCACTCCTCGAATTAAAATAAGGTATACCTTACTTATATACGAAAATCGTCGTGCGTGAACGAAGAATACCGCCATATTTCTTCAATGTAACAGTGGGTTTCAGTGTTGCCAACATAGTAAAAATATACACACCTAATCAAACCTTACCTAACCTTTCTCAATACTACACACCTAATCAAACCTAACCTAACCTGTCACATAATAAACTGTAATTGTAAATTTAATACTAATTGTAATTTTATTTTTCATATTATAGTTGGAATCTCCTGGTAGAGGGGCAGAGAAGGTCTGACGGCCTTATCTCTATCAAGGTTACATAAATAAATACTACTAATACTAGTACTACTACTAATAAACACCTAATGAAACCTAACCTAACTTGTCATATAATACTACACACACCTGTAGTAACATTCCTCACACTTAGTATTATTTCGTTTTCATGTATTGCTGGCTCTGCCAATCGTATCGTTTTCCATCTAGTGGAAGTGGATCGTACTAATACTACTAATTTGAAGAAGAAGCAATGCCGACTTTCATAATAATTACATCTTACATTTTCGTGATATACTATATGTGTTAATGTAGTAATAATTCTCTATACATGGTACAGTAAGATTTTAAATGTGTTGTGGTCGTGATAAAAGTTTTGAAAATTGGTTTATAGCAGTGGCGAAAGTGTGCAATATTCGTTCAGTGGCCGGTGGATGCTCTACATTGACCAATAATACTAATAATAATAATAATAATAATAATAATAATAATAATAATAGCAATAACAAAAATAACAATAAGAATAATAATGTTTATTTGTTATGGAAGAGCTAAAGCCGTAAGGCCTTCTTTCCCACTCGACCAAAATGAGAAAGAAAGTAAATAATAATATAATGTTACCATAACAAAAATATTATCTACGCAAGGTAACAACGAAGCAGCAAAATATGTATGAGATAGAAGAATACAGAATAATGTAATGAACTGAAGCAGCTACTCAGAAGTTATTGTAATAACATTATAGCATTATGTCCATCTAGAGAAACTACACTTTCCAATGGTGAAATAATAATTAATTATACAAATCGGTTAATTTAGCTTTCGATATTACTCCATACAAACACAGAAACATTGTCTGTAGGCTATGTTTCATAGCTTTCGGTTGTTGTTGTCCAAGGCCCCTTACAGACGTAGTCATTTGTTTTCATTTCATTACACCGCCTTAGATGGCAATGTATTTTAATTTTAAAACCCATTCCTCTTATTAAATATCATTCCTATCAAAATTTTGCAAAGAATAAAACTTATAGGAAATCATTTTTAAAGAAACGTTTGTTATGTAACATATTTCACAAAAATCAATAATAAGCGAGATATTTCGATTTATTTAATTGAGGACCCCGTAAAACCCCCCTTTTAAATAACGTATTTTGAATGTCATATAGCCTAAAATCTAAGTTACAGCGAACTTAATTTATATTCCAATTGCCATATAAATCGGTTCAGCCATTATCGCGTGAAAAGGTAACAAACATCCAGACAGACAGACAGACGTACAAACAAAAATTTCAAAAAAGCGATTTTCGGTTTCAGAGTGGTTAATTATAAATGTTAGGACCAATTATTTTTGGAAAATCGAGAATTACCAGAAAAATTTCGGCTACAGATTTATTATTAGTATAGATTACTTCATAGAACTGAAATTAAAATAAGTATATTTTATTTTTCAGTTCACAATAACTTATCAAATGATAGACGACATCAAGATATATGGATCATATCAGGAGACAAGGAGGAAGGCAGAAAATAGGAAAGATTGGAGAATGCTGGGTTTGCAGTGAAAGACCTGCCCTTGGGCAGAATGAATGAATGAATGAATGAATGAATGAACGAACTCTGGATTCTCTTAAATGAAACGCCACACTAATCACTTCACCATTTTGCTTCACTTGCGACGATACACCTACTTATATGGCAATGTCGTTATATTAGATGTCTACATGCACCATCAGCACGAGGCAAATATGAGCTATACATCCCCTGGGATACATGTAGCACACGTTTAAAACTTTAAGCTGCCTTTCACTCGCTAGCCATGTTGAGGAACACTTCTACTAAAAGAGGACGGCGGTATTAAAGAACCAAGGGGAAAAAAAAGCTAGTAAAGAGGAGTCACTGAAGTAGCGGAACTTTCCGTGTCCAAGCGATTAAGAAAAATGATGTGTTGGACGTGTTTGGATCTTTCCATTGCAGATTTCCACGAGAGCATGACGATCATATGCCGCACATGAGGGCGCTATCCGTCTTGTATGGACATTGAACCACAGACAAGCCTCTCTTTTAAAAATGCATTTTGAGTTCCAACAAGCTTCTATTATAAACCACTCCTATATCGGAATATTACTAATACTATATTGCATGTAATACTTTGTCTATATTTCACAGGTCATGGTCCATATCTTACATGGAAGAAAAAGTCTTTTATGACATAGAACGTCATCAAAATTTCCAATTCAGATCTCTGTAACTTTCAAGCAAACATTAACGTGGGGGCAGATAAAAAATTTATTTTGTTTTCTTTCACCATGTTCATAATATAAATACTATTAATACTCTATATAAAACTCTAGTTAGAAGCAAGCTAGAGTATGCGTCTGTAATATGGTCACCTCAGTTCCAGTCCCATCAGATGCAAATAGAAAGGATACAGAAAAGATTTTTACGTTATTTATATTTTAAAAAAACATCACGTGCCGTCTTATGACAAGCAAATTTCATATAATCAGTTACTTTTTGAATTTAATTATAAAACTTTAAAATCTCGACGATTAATAAATAGCCAAATTTTACTCTATAAGACTGTTAACTGTATAATGAATAACTGTGATTTTCTTAAATTCCTTCATTTCAATGTAAAAAGAACACAATTACGTCGTAGGCAAAATTTTATTGTTCCTATTCCTAGAACTCTTTTCTTCAAGAACTCTCCATTGTTTGTTATGTGTAATACTTACAACTCTCTGTCTTTAAACTGTGATTCTCAATTGGATTTCAGTTTAACAATTGAAAAATTTCATACAGCATTAAAAAGAAATGTATTTCCTTAGATATTTAAATTATGAAGAAGTGTATTATAATGTTTTTACTTTAGTTTTTAAATAATTTTGCATCATTATATTGACATTTGGCACTATATTAATTATAATATTATATTCTAGCATCTATTACCATTATGTATTTTCTTTCTTTCGTTTATGTTGTTTGTTTTGTTGTTTTTTTCTTTTATTATGTATTTTGTGTATATATCTATGTAAGCTACCTGCAATTGGAAGCCTGCTTCTGTTGGTGGTGGATTTAAAATAAAATAAAATATCAAAACAGGTGTTTGTACAAATTTTGGCCACTCGAGCGCAATTATGACGGCCGTAAACAAATGTTTCCCTGGGGCCGTTTACAGAAAGAAAACTCAATTTCATCGGAAAAATTTATTGATACAAATGTTGAGCTATTTTTAAACAAATTCCCCACTGAAATTGAGACATTTGTCATATTATGGGTTCGACAGAGAGGTGTAGACGGCTATCACTAAAGATGAACAAAACTAACTGCCGCTCTCGCTCGCTGTGTTCGCTGCATTTGTCTTTCGAGTCTCGGCTCGTCATCCTCGTGCGCTTCGAGTCTCTCTCATCATTCTCGAAATAGCATTTGATCGGCGTGTAAAGATTTCGTAACTTTGAACAACATACATCATTGAAATAAATAACATTATGTTTAAATGCGTCAAAAAGAAAAACAGAACAGTATCTTGGTTATCAAAATGCTCTGGTTCTATTATATGATATTACCTATGGTTATATAAATAGAAAAAAACATTTCTCAAATAAATTTGCATTTCTACGAAACATAAATCATAACGTTAATATCTTTTTACTTGAGATTGCACACTTGATCTCAAAGATATGAAAAGAAAATTCCTAGCCTTTTAATAAGGGCCTTGTAATTAAATAAAGACTGGGGAACGGATTATTATACACTTATTATTATTATGTTTCAAATAGGCTACTTGATTGTTTATACATATGTAACAGTTGCCAGATAAAAGTTCAGTCAGGTATAAACAACTGTGGCGATTCAAGGCTGCTTGACTTCGGGAGTCATCAATATCGAGTCTCGGAAGACTCACAAGCAGTCTTTACGTCAAGAAGGCGAAGTAATACAACAATGTCGTGCGGATTTTCGGCTTTGCGGGCGTTGTTAGTCTCGTTTTCTCGATCGTTGTTCACCTCTAGCTGTCACACACTGGTTTCGATGCCAGGCGTTGTACTTCTACGACACAGAGATCCAAACGTTGATCCCACGGTATGACAAATGTCTCAATTCCGTTGGGGAACATGTTGAAAAATAGCTTAAAAATTGCTGTATATGTTCCTGTTATACGACCACTTCTCTGGTTTTCCTGCACTTCTTCCTCTTAGACTACTGGGTGTTCATTTCAAAGTGTGTCATGACGTCACTGTTGTTGGGTCACCGATTTGAAGCGAGTTTCAGCTTATATGTCAGAGAAGTTGCCTATTATTTAAGGCGTTCTTCAATCTGAACTTGAGAACGTGTACGGTATAACTTGAACGTCATAGCAACAGATGGCGGTCTGTACGGTCTGTGTGCTACCATAACCTCTTTCGAACTGTGTTTTGCGCCGGCAAGTCGTACGCAGGGCATTTGTTATCATCGGTTGCGTATGGTAACATTCCACAACACGAATCAAATGCTCCGTGTCCATGTTGACCGTCGAAGTTAATGTCAACAAATACGTAAGTAATCGTCTTAACCCTCTCCCCATATCCCGACAATACGTATTTCCAAACAGTTCACATTCCTGCCACTACCGGCGTTACCGTACGTATCGGTAAGTACTCTTCAGAATGAACGCCGTACTTGCTAGGCAACTTCTCTGCCTCTTAGGTTATACACCTCTGCGGAAGTGTAGGAAGATTGAATTCTCTAGGCTCATCGGCTAGCCACATGACGGCATACAGCGAGCCATGACACATTTTGAACTGAACACCCAGTATAGTTGAGAATCCTTTTAGGGCGTCTTCTGTCATTCATTCGATCTATATGTTTTTTTTTCTAATTTGTAAGACATATCTAATTTGATTTAGGCCTATATTTCTTTATGTCTGTAACCACGTCAGTTACTCCAACATTCCCTCTTATTTCTTTATTTTGAATTTTGTCTCCTCTCGTGACTTCCATTAATAGTCTGAGGAACCTCATCTATTCAGAATTAGGTTTCTGGGTTTTCTACCCTGTAAGTATCACACTATGATTAATGAATTCTTCACAATCTTATGATTAATTCGAATCCTTGCTTGTTATTTTATCTAATATAGTCTGTTCGTAATATGCTTTTGCCGGTACTCAATTTCTTAACTAGTTTCCACTAATTGCCGGCAGAGCAGTTCAGTGGCACGCAGATTTTAACTTCCTATATGAAGCGCTATGGGCTAAGTATGCGCCAGCCAGAAAATCTGTCCTCTCATAGAGCAGCAGCCTCAACTCGCTCGAATTTGAACGATTTTTATGATGTGCTAGGAAGTGTATGAGAAGGCAGAACTGAGTAACAAGCCTAATCTCATTTGGAATTTAGATGAAACAAGGTTTTCATTGGTTACCAAACCTAAAAAAATTGTGTCCCCAAAAGGAGCAAAGCCTGTCCACCTTCAAACAACGGTAGAGAAAGGAAAAACAACAATTGTCTTGCTAGCGGAAGATGATTCGGATTAGCCCAAAATACTTTTCATAATATTTTTTTCTATCTTTGGCATAATGTTTAATGCAGATATATTGTGTTAGATAAATTTATTAATTTACAATTAATATGCAAGCCTTTTCCTGTTATTAGTGTTAATAATTGAAGCCCAGTTGTTCTATATTTATAGGCTAGCTTGTTAATGTGTGTTCAGTTCATGTGTGTAAACATGTACTGATGTTTAGATTACATTAAAACCTGTTTCGAGCAAAAAGACTATTCTCGAAAATTGCATAAGTGTTACTGCGAAATTTCCCGAGCAGTACTGCGAAGTTACACGAGTTCCTGAAAGATACACATATGATCTCATGCTTTAGATGGAACTATTTTCCTGTTGAGATACACTTAAAAAATCAAATTTTTATATCAACCGATAAAATTATGTCTAGTGATTAGCTGTTGCATGAAGGAAGTTTTTTAAAGCATTTTTGGGTATAACTAGACAGAAAACCTTAATACTGCAAAATTATCCGAGTTTGCCTTACATCCTTATTAGTTTGGAAACGCATTGGAAATGTCAAGTTCTAGATCTAGACAATAAAATACAGGGGCGATAACATTAGCTCTGTTACACCCCTGGACTGGGATTATGCCAGTTCGATGGCGGTGTGATATCCAAGTTCATCCCAAACAAAATTGCGCGAACAAGTGGCGAACCGCGATTGACCGCCGACGAGGACAGCGCGTCAGCTTCGTCTTCACGGGCGGACGAGTTCGTTCGCGAGTCACATTCATGGCTTCAAAAACTGATATATGAGGGTTTAGGGACGAGCCATACAGCGAAGGGATAAAGAGTTGAGTTTGTAGCACCGCGTAACACGTCGACATCATGTCAACATTTCGTAAGAGGCTGTGGCAACCTCTTTGTTTCGATTGACGGACGTGAATGGGTGAATAATTAATAAATCTATACTAATAATAAATCTGTAGCCGAAATTTTTCTGGTAATTTTCGATTTTCCAAAAATAATTGGTGTTAACATGTATAATTAACCATCCTGAAACCGAAAATCGCTTTTTTGAAATTTTTGTTTGTATGTCTGTCTGTCTGTCTGTATGTTTGTTACCTTTTCACGCGATAATGGATGAACGGATTTCGATGAAAATTGGAATTTAAATTACGTTCGTCGTAACTTAGATTATAGGCTATATAGCATTCAAAATACATTATTTAAAAGGGAGGTTATAAGGGGGCCTAAATTAATTAAATCGAAATATCTCGCTTATTATTGACTTTTATGAAAAATGTTACATAATAAAAATTGCTTTACAAATCATTTCCGATAAGTTTTATTGTTTACAAAATTTTGATAGGACTGATATTTAATGAGATAAATGAGTTTTAAAATTACAATAACAACGCCATCTAAGGCCGTGTAATGAATTAAAAAACAAATGACTTCGTCTATAAGGGGCCTTGGACAGCAGCAATCGAAAGCTATGAAAGATAGCCTACAGATAATGTTTCTGCGTTTCTATGAAGTAATATCGGAAGCTAAATTAACCGATTTGTATAATTAATTATTATTTCACCATTGGAAAGTGTAGTTTCTCTAGATGGACATAATGCTATAATGTTATCACAGTAACTCCTGAGTAAATCGAGGACAGGTAAGATTAAAATAGATTCTTATGCACTGAAAACCTGATAGGCTATTCTGTATATTCGTTTCCTGTATTTCCTAAACTAATTTTTATGACCAAATGAGTGGTCTCTGGATCAAAATGATCGCATTTTAATTCTTTAATTAAATTTAAATTAAGTAACATAATAAACGATTTATCCTTCTATCAAACACGAATGTTACCTGGATCAAATGTCCTATTTTAATTATATAATTACTTTATATTTATTTCTAACGGGTGCAGCGGAGCGCACGGGTACGGCTAGTAATTAATAAATCTATACTAATAATAAATCTGTAGCCAAAATTTTTGTGGTAATTTTCGATTTTCCAAAAATAATTGGTGTTAACATGTTTAATTAACCACCCTGAAACCGAAAATCGCTTTTTTTATTTTTGTTTGTCTATCTGTCTGTCTGTCTGTATGTTTGTTACCTTTTCACGCGATAATGGCTGAACCGATTTATATGAAAATTGGAATATAAATTAAGTTCGTTGTAACTTAGATTTTAGACTATATGGTATTAAAAATACTTTATTTAAAAGGGGTTATAAGGGGGGCTGAATTAAATAAATCCAAATATCTCGCTTATTATTGATTTTTGTGAAAAAAAGTTACATAACAAAAGTTTCTTGAAAAATGATTTCCGATAAGTTTTATTCTTTACAAAATTTTGATAGGACTGATATTTAATGAGATAAATGAGTTTTAAAATTAAAATAACGCCATCTAAGACGGTGAAATGAGTTAAGAACAAATGACTTCGTCTATAAGGGGCCTTGGACATCAACAATCGAAAGCTATTAAACATAGCCTACAGAGAATGTTTCTGTGTTTGTATGAAGTAATATCAGAAGCTAAATTAACCGATTTGTATAATTAATTATTATTTCATCATTGGAAAGTGTAGTTTCTCTAGATGGACATAATGCTATAATGTTATTACAGTAACGTCTGAGTAAATCGAGGACAGGTAAGATTAAAATAGCTTCTTATGCACAGAAAATTTGGTAGGCTATTTTGTACATTCGTTTTCTGTATTTCTTAAAATAGTATTTATGTACACATTCATTTTAATCTCAGAGAATTAGCGAACATCGAGAGTGTATTGATTTAGTATGCAGTAATAGTACGTTAGCTTAGCAATCCATTATTTTATAATTCAAATTTTAACTATGCTCAATTGAATCGTGTTAAAATACATAAAATATATATGCAATAAATGCAATGCAAAAAAATTGGGTAATGAGCGAAGCAGATTATCTTGCGCTGTTGTAAAAGTTGTTCCCTGGATCAAACGTCCTATTTTAATTATGTAATTACTTTATATTTATTTCTAATTGGTGCAGCGGAGCGCACGGGTACGGCTAGTCGGTTAATAAAAGAAGACGGATTCCTGAAAAGGACGTTCCTGTACAAATCCAACATTCTGCTTGAAACTATATATAGAAAACTTTAAGAGAGCACAATTTGCGTAGGCTACATATTTATTGTATGACTTGAGACTTTCCTAGCGTTTGATGTAGAATAACTCTTCTCGGGTTCTCAGCCAGGTGAGTTGGAGATTTTCTTCCAAGCTTTCGACAGCTAGCTCTGCCATCTTCTTCAGGGAATGAAGTGATGTTTTTTTTTATTGGTTGACCAGCAAACTTGCTATATAGACAACTGCTAAATTATGGAATATCACATATAGAATATCATGCTGAGGTTGGCTCTAAAGGCCCCTCTAAGTAATTTAAATTAGTTAATTAATCATTTTTGTGAATTATGAGAATAAAAATATGATAATGATTTTCTGTGTTAAATTTATGAAGAGTCGTCAGTATCGCTAAGAAAGATGTCTTGAGGAAGTTTCCTTTTAAGTCTAGATGGATGACAAGATCTTGCTCCTATGTTATATGTCACAGCTCCATGAACGTCAGGAAGTTTGTTGAAGAAGGATTTTGATATTGAATGGATGTATTGTTCTAGTGGAAGAATTCCCAATTCTTGATGCAGTTGTTGATTTCTTACAAACCAGGGGGCATTTGTTGCTGTTCGCAGGAACTTGTTCTGGAGAACTTGTAGGCGATGCATGTGAGTCTTATTTGCTGTCCCCCACACTGGCGCTGCATAAGTTAAAAGAGGTCGTACAAGCGAGGTGTAGAGTAGCATTGAACAGTCCAATCCAATTTGTGAACGTCTATTAACCAAGGAGTATAATTTTCGAGGCTAGTGTAACAATGCGAGTTATATGGGCATTCCATGTAAGTTTCGTGTCTAATAATAGTCCCAAATATTTTACAGTTTCTTGACCAGAGAGCCATGTAACTTGTTCATTTAGAAGAATCAAAGGAGGTTGATTATGAATAGGCCTTAAAGAGAAGATTTTTGAAGTGATGTGGGACCATGTCTAGCTGGTATATATGCAATAGTAGGGCTAGTTCCTAGTCCCGACCGCCAGGTGCATTCTGGTTGGTAGAAGCGGTAGCCAATCAGGAGCTAGTTGCTGGTCCCGACTGTCTGCAGTGTGCTGGTGGGCTACTTTATACAATTATATCTTACCCCATTGAATTTCGCAACACAAACCTTTTCGATACAATCATGAACATACCCCACCATAACAAGAAACAAGAAGAAAGTAAGGCAACTCACTAGAATTCAAAAGATGATGAACACAACATCGAAACTAATCAATCAGATAAAGTAAGACCATAATTTAAACATTAACGCAGTGAAGTTGTTAGTTATTTAATCTAGATAACTTAATAGTTCATTAGTGATTATATACGGCCCTCACCAAAAGTTTGAGAACTCCCTTTCATAAGTGCTGTTTCACTCATGTCCTTATACATATGTGAAACCCCCTGATGTTTATACAGGGACCAAATGCCTGTGAAAAGTGAAGTTTCTACTGCAAATCTAGTCTGTTTATCTTCCAAACTGTGGATTGTACAGAGTTATTATAAATGATCTTTCCGATTACAAACTTGAATAACTATCGTTAGGAGACACTTAGAAACATGATATCGGTATCAATGGAAAGAGAAACTCAAATATTTTTTGTTATGTTGGTGAACCTGTCGCATATTTATTAATTTCGTTGCTAGGAGACGATATAACAGAAAAATGGCTGTAACGAAGAAAGGAGGGCATTTTATGTGTTAGATTTTCACATATCCCTGTGTGTTGTCACTGTAGAACGCAATTTTAGACGTAAATTTGGTGTTGATCCACCCAGTGTGCCCAATATCCGTAAGTGGTACGCTGACTTCAAAATGAGGGGATGTCTTCTTCCACAACTGGAACCGGACATCGAAGGTCTCATTTTTCAGCAGGATGGGGCACCACCCCATTACCAGTTAGATGTCAGAAACGAACTGAATACACGACTTCCAAGGAGATGGATTGGACGTGCTGGCCGTGAAGATTTAGAATGTTTGCATTGGCCTCTACGTTCCCCCGGCCTCACTCCCTGTGATTTTTTTCTGTGGTGTTTTATAAAATAACAAGTGTATCAGTCACCATTACCACCTACCATTGAGGATCTTTGTGTCCGCATCACAGAGGCCATTGCACTGGTGGATGATCCAATGCTACAACGTGTATGGCAGAAAATTTATTACAGACTTGATTTGTGTCGTGTGATACAAGGAGCTCACATTGAGCACATGTGACTTACTTACGGTTGTGAACCAAATTTTTCTCTTTCTGTTTCATGTTTTATGTTTTCCAGTGAACAAATTTAAACTTTTTGGAGTTTCTGTTTCTGGTGATAACCAATTTCATGTTTTCTAATTTTTGCTGATTTAGGAGTAGCACATGTGATTTAACCGAATGGATAACAAAAAATATTTGAGTTTCTCTTTCCATTGATACTAATATAATGTTTCTAAGTGTCTCCTAACGATAGTTATTCAAGTTTGTAATCTGAAAAATCATTTATAGTACACTGTATAACAATTTTGTCTGTTATGAAACTTATTGAAAAATTATATATTTTGTAGGAAAAATTAATTACTTCAGAATGGGTTGACTTAGATCAGTGAGTTCTGGGATAGAGTTAGACATACGTGGTGTGTCTAAAAAGTTCGGTGAATGATGTCATATCTGAACGGCAACTTGGCGCTTGTGCTTGCGCATGCGCATGGTTCTTCAGAGACTTGGGGAGAATCTATACACAGCATGCAATGCATGTGACTGGCAGAGTAAACAGACTGCGACCAGCTGAACGTAGTCAGTGTGAGAGGAAGTGTCATAGCGCAATGGAGCAACGTGTAAACATCACGTTCTGCTAAAAATTGGGGAAGACTGCAACGGAGACACATGGAAAGTTGGTGCAGGTGTACGGGAGGGAAGCCGTGAGCAGAAATGTGTTTACGAATGGTTTAAACGCTTCCGTGAAGGGAAGGAAACAATTGAGGATGAGCCACGTTCAGGTCGGCCATCGACAACCAGAACCCCAGAAATGATCGAGAAAGTGCGACAATTGCTGGCACAAGATCGGCGACTGACTGTAAGATTGATTGCGGAGGAATTGGACATTAGCAAGGACACGATGCACACCATCGTCCGCGATGATTTGGGTAAGCGGAAGATCTGCTCCCGATCTGTGCCGCACAAGCTCACAGACGAGCAGAAAGCAAAACGGATGGAAACTTCTGGTGATTTCTTTTCTATGTGTGACCAGGATCCATTGCTTCTGAAAACCATCGTCACGGGAGATGAGACCTGGTGCTACCAGTTCGATCCGGAATCAAAACGGCAATCGATTTCATGGTGTTCACAGACTTCCCCGCGACCAAAAAAAAAAAAAAAAAAAAAGCCGTCTGAAAAAATCCAAGGTGAAAACACAGTTGATCGCCTACTTCGACAAAAACGGCATCATCCACAAGGAATTTGTTACTGCAGGTCAAACCATTAATGCTGCATTTTACCAGTCCGTTTTGAACCGATTGCTACATCGTATCCGGCGGGTTCGGCCAGAGTTGCACAGGACTGGAAAATGGATGCTGCTCCATGACAATGCCCCTGCACACTGTGCGATCCATGTGCGCCAATTCCTGGCTCAGAAGATGGTAACTGTTCTTGAACACCCTCCATACTCCCCTGATCTGGCTCCTGCGGACTTCTTCCTGTTTCCCCGCTTGAAGGCGGCCATGAATGGTGAACGTTTTGCGGACGTGAATACCATCAAAAATCATGTGACAGCAGTTCTGCTATCGATTCCACAGGAGGCCTTTGCTGATAGTTTCCAGAAGCTGTACAAACGTTGTCAAAAGTGTGTTGTAGCGGGTAGCGACTATTTTGAAGGGTAATAAAGAAAATTTCTTTGTATCTTTGTTTTGTTTGTTTTCTGATAGCATTCTCCGAACTTTTCAGACTAAAACAAAACAAAGATACAAACCAAAATTCTTTATTGCCCTTCAAATTAGTCGCCACACGCTACAACACACTTTTGACAACGTTTGTACAGCTTCTGGAAGCTATCAGCAAAGGCCTCCTGTGGAATCGATCGCAGAACGGCTGTCACACGATCTTTGATGGCATTCACGTCCGCAAAACGTTGACCTTTCATGGCCGCCTTCAAGCGGGAAACAGGAAGAAGAATCAGGAGCCAGATCAGGGAGTACGGAGGGTGTTCAAGAACAGTTACCATCTTCTGAGCCACGAATTGGCTCACACTTATCGCACAGTGTGCAGGGGCATTGTCATGGAGCAGCATCCATTTTCCAGTCCTGTGCAACTCTGGCCGAACCCGCCGGATACGATGTAGCAATCGGTTCAAAACGGACTGGTAAAATGCAGCATTAATGGTTTGATCTGCAGGAACAAATTCCTTGTGGATGATGCCGTTGTTGTCGAAGAAGGCGATCAACTGTGTTTTCACCTTGGATATTTGCAGACGGCTTTTTTTTTTTTTTTTTTGGTCGCGGGAAAGTCAGTGAACACCATGACATCGATTGCCGTTTTGATTCCGGATCGAACTGGTAGCACCAGGGCTCATCTCCCGTGACGATGGTTTTCAGAAGCAATGGATCCTGGTCACACATAGAAAAGAAATCACCAGAAGTTTCCATCCGTTTTGCTTTCTGCTCGTCTGTGAGCTTGTGCGGCACAGATCGGGAGCAGATCTTCCGCTTACCCAAATCATCGCGGACGATGGTGTGCATCGTGTCCTTGCTAATGTCCAATTCCTCCGCAATCAATCTTACAGTCAGTCGCCGATCTTGTGCCAGCAATTGTCGCACTTTCTCGATCATTTCTGGGGTTCTGGTTGTCGATGGCCGACCTGAACGTGGCTCATCCTCAATTGTTTCCTTCCCTTCACGGAAGCGTTTAAACCATTCGTAAACACATTTCTGCTCACGGCTTCCCTCCCGTACACCTGCACCAACATTCCCTGCGTCTCCGTTGCAATCTTCCCCAATATGTAGCAGAACTTGATGTTTACACGTTGCTCCATTGCGCTGTGACACTTCCTCTCACACTGACTACGTTCAACTGGTCGCAGTCTGTTTACACTGCAAGTCACATGCATTGCATGTTGTGTATAGATTCTCCCCAAGTCTCTAAAGAACCATGCGCATGCGCAAGCACAAGCGCCAAGTTGCCGTTCAGATATGACACCATTCACCGAACTTTTTAGACACACCACGTATCTGAAAGACTTCTTGTGCAATTATTGCTTTTTGTTCAAAAATTTTTTTGTAACAGTGCAGGCATTGTAATCCAGGTTATTGTTATTTTTTCTTTGTTTAGGAAAAAAATTGTCATTTTCTAAAACTTCCTTGAGCTTGAAATTCGCAACGAATGGATCCGTCAAAGTATGGCCCTTTCCTTCTTAAGGTTGGTTCACAATAAACCGGAAACGAGAATCGGAACGAAAACGAAAACGGTAAAATTGTTGAAATGTGTACATTTAAATGTGAGCATTCACAATTAACGAAAAACTTGCCGGAGCTCGGGATCGGGAACGAGAGTTGGCCAAGTTTCAACTTTGGCGTTCACGTTCCCGATCACAGCCCACTAGATTCATTCTATTGCCATCTAAAAGCTATTTTGTCGTCGTATATTTTGTAGAAAGAAGACTGTGACATAACCTATGCATTATTTTGTTCTGTGCTGTGCATCATGGGGCAAGTTTTATTTGACGAGATTCTAATATTGAGTGTTGAGGAAAATCCTCATGTTTACGATAAGCGGCGCGCCTCGTATAAAGATGAGAAGATGAAGGAGAATACGTGGCTTTTAATAGCTGCATCTTTGAACACCGATCGTAAGTGAATCATATTTTATTACTGTATTGGTTGTATTACACACTACATATTCATGCTTCAATTCAATAACTGCTGTTGTGTTCATTTTTGTTCTATTACAAATGTTTCTTCTCTAATTATTTTATGTTATGGTAGCCTTAAAATAGGTTCTGATAATAAAGATGCAGGGGTATATTTATAGCACCGTACCTAATGAAATGTTTCAGTTGAAATTTCGAAGTTGGTTAACCTGTGTTTATGTTGGCTGCCTTGTACTCATGAGAGAATGCCATTGGTCAATTATACACAAATAACATCAGAATGCTTAATATCGACTTTACATATCGTTATTGACATGCATATCGATGCATAATCGTCTACGTTCTCGGTTTATTGTGAATCAAAAATGTTCATATTCACGTCCTCTGCTTCTCGTTTTCATTCTGGTTCTCGTTCCCGGTTTATTGGGAACCAGCCTTTAATCACTCTGTATTTTGTGACTGGATAATCTCAAAACTCAACTTTCGCATGATAATATTTTATCTGTCACTCGCATAAAACGAAGTTAAAATCCGACATAAGATATTTCAGTGCGTCCCGCCTGTAACTCAGCAACAAATTTAATAAAATTGGGTCTACAGACCTGACACCATAAAATTTTCCGTTTAGCGCAAACAGGGAGAATACATTATTTTCTGTAAAGGGCGTAACTTTCACAACATCAACTTTATTTCCTTGACTCAGCAAAGCGCTTAAAGGCGTGGTCCAATAATAGCAGCACCGGTCTTAAAACAGTGATGTACTGAAGGCATTAAAGTTTATTAGCAATTGGAAAATCAAAAGTCTCTCTAAACCGCACGCTTCATTACAGACGTCTGCTCAAATAAACTACCGTGACAAGCCACACCACCACGAACTCCGCCATATAAATTTTAAATAATGGCTATTAATTTTAAGGCCTATTTTACTCTCAGTAAATTTATTTTTACGACTTGCACACAATACAGTCGTATATTAACGTAAAGATGGAAGTTCAATTTACGATATTAACTAAAGCACTGTCTGTTCTCAATAAAGGTACAGTCCTCATTTCACGAGAAGATCCGAGCAAGGAATGCGAGTTTTTCCCCCACTCTTATAACCTGAACCTTCTGGCCATTGACTGAGCCTTGTTTGTACCAGCCGGCCAATGATATCACTCCCATCCACCTGCTCCTTCAAGAACGCCGAGTACTGGCTTACTCTCCTCTTAACCCGCAAGGACCATCACCCCTCGCAGGGATTCTCTCATGAAATTTGGACAGTATTCTTGTGGTGTGAAAATCAAGTGAGCACGTTCCTTTCGGCAGTTTCAGGTCACGTGACAAAACGTATGACATACCTGAAGTATAATGCAAGTTTATTATTCTTTAACGCCATAGCAAAACTTTAGTGAACTATGACTCAGTGCTTTCTATTAGGCATACAAGCTATATTAGAACTGTCTTTACTAAAAAGTACAGGGTGATTCATTTGGGTATGTATAAAATAAAAACACCGTAAAACATTTACTACTGAACTTTATTTGTTGAAACTTTGTGCATACAACACTGAAAGATGGGAGATTCCTCAAAGTTCAACATGACCACCATTGCGCACCCTGCACAACTCATAACGGTGATGTAATTCAGCTCATGTCCCTTGTAACATAAAACGGGTTGATTTGTTGAAAAGCTTGAGTAAGTTTTACTCTCAGATCATCAATGTTCCTAGGTTTCTGTGAATAGACAATGTCTTTAACAAAACTCCACACGAAGAAGTCAGGAGGGGTTAGATCTGGGGAGTTTGTGGACCAAGCCAAGAGATACAGTAGCTGCTCCTCGTACTGGGTTTCGCCTGCGACCTCCTGCATGTTTTCTTTTAACACAGAACCTGTTTCTACAACTGTTAGATACCACAACACTATGGAATCATATTTAGGTACATTACGCACACCATACTCACGTCGAAATTCCCTTTGAACTCTTTTAACACACTCAAATTTAGCATACCAAAGAACACATTGTGCCCGCTGTTGATTTGTAGTAGCCATTTCAATCGTGTACGATTTTCATTTGTCCTATCAGATTATGCATTGTTGATTGTCATATATGGAAACTTCCATCTTTTACTCATAATATAACGAGCAAGAAATTTTTCCTACTATTATAATAGCTTTATAATAATAAATTAATATTATCCATACCCAAACGGATATAATTCCAATGCAAGGGACAATCCTAGTGTAACTGAAATATATGACATCAATGAGCCATAATAGAATTTGTCCTCATTTCCACCCATTATATTCTGAAGATAAAAGTAATAAGTAAGACTACTTTTAATATTCAATCGACTCTCATTAAACAGTTTTCACGCCCTACTGATACGCTAAACGGTTAACCAAATGTCAACGTCATTGATGAAAGTGCCAATCAGAGCCATTCTCCTCACATTATTTCAATAGCGGACCCGCTATCTCTAGACCAGACGTGCTCAAAACGATAAGCTGGGGAGATTCAAAGAAATGCGTCCCGCACTACATAGGTAAATTGCGTGTAGGGTGGGAGGCGAATTCAAGAAAGAACTGAAGCAGCGGTGGATTATAGTATTTTGCTGATGAGAGTTTATGTATCTAGTTACTAAGATGGTCATAAATAGTACAAAATTATACTATGAAACATTTCATTGCATTAGTGTTAAGATATATTTAAAACGCTCATGCTTGTTCGAAAATAATAGTACAGTATGCAACGAGCCTATAATGGTAGTAATTAAGACGCAAGTACGTTTGTTTATGAAACGAGCGCAAGCGAGTTTCATAATTTTCATACGAGCGTCTTGTCTTAATTACCATTATAGGCAATTTCATGTTGAAGTTTGCCGATAAGCTATTAATGTTTGACTATAATTATATGTGTACAAAACCGCCTTTGCTTATCATAAAATAAATAAATTTTCATTAACGTTTTCGATACTTGTGTATCATCTTCAGATGTAAAATGTTAGATTAATATGATGAAAACCTTGCCTATTAAATGGAACTTAATGTGGTAATTTTCGGGTCATATTAGTGTGATTGCTTGGACTTAACTTAGGTTGATCTATGATATACATGCTATGTTAGGTTAAATCACTGCGAGTCATATGATATGATCTAAAATATAAAATAAAACTGTTTAAGAATTGTAACCACTATTAGCGTAGTTACTGAAAAGTGAACACTTTGTATAAACACTTTAAGAGTTTAAATCACTTTGAACATGTGTTGGCTGTATTTGCCGATATAAGTCACTGCAAGTCATGTGATATGATCTAAAATATATGAAAATAAAACTGTTTAAGAATTGTAACCACTATTAGCGTAGTCATTGAAATGTGAACATTTTGTAAAATCACTTTGAAAGATTATAATCACGTTGAACATATGTTGGCTGTATTTGCCGATTTAAAGTTCGTTGAATAGGGCAGTTTCTGTTGATCTTGATGTTTTACGTTGAACTAAAGCGCAGTGTCGTTTTGTCACTAACATGTTTATATTTTGTTAAAATGCGTGTTGTTAAGACGTTTCGTCCAATTGTAGTTGATGAAATTGATGTAAATCATAGATATATTACTAATACAATATGGAGGTTATCAGGTCCATAAATTTAGTACAGCCAGGCGTGTCTGTAACAATGTGAATAAATATTAATAAATTGATTTGAAAATTTAGCTGGTATTGTATTAATTTTGGTTAAAACTGCTTGGGGTAATGGCTATTACGAAAGAAAATTAACTTACGGTTTGACATGTGTTGGTCTGCTCGTGCTTGATGCTAGGCTGATACTAAAGTGATGGACTTGCTCAAGTATTTTAAGTTACGTTATCTAGTACCGGAAGTGGAGGGGAATTGGTGGGACCTGTGTGTGCTTTTGTTTGGGCGGGAATAGTTTGAATAAATTGAAGAGTGGATTGTTTGTGTTAGCTATTTGTTCATTTAGAAGGGGTTTTCCTGAGTTGTATTCTTTTATGATGTGGAATTGTTCAGCGGTTTCTATTGTCGGGTCATTTGTAATTTTTAGTATTTTCACAGTTTCAATGATATTTGCTAGTTCATGATTTTCATCTATGAGATGCTGTGCGAATTTGGATCTGTTTCTATTATAAATGAAATCGGAGGTATGTTCACGAAATCTTATTTTAAAATTGCGCCGGGTTTGTCCTATGTAAGTTTTGGTGCAATTTTTGCAACTTAGCTGGTATATGCCGCTGTTTAGGAGGGGTTCATTATTGTTGGTGTTATTGGGAATATTATGTTGTTGAGTTTGTTGTTGGTACGGGGGGCTATATTGATGTTTTGTTTTTTAAAAAAATTACTGAGTTTATTTGAAATCTTGCCGTAATATGTTAGGCTATGCCATTGTTTTTTGTTTTGTGTTTTCTCGGGTTGTAGTGTTGTAAAATCTTTTTTATGTAATTTTGTTTTCCTCTTTTGTATTAAGTTGTTGATGATGATACACAAGTATCGAAAACGTTAATGAAAATTTATTTATTTTATGATAAGCAAAGGCGGTTTTGTACACATATAATTATAGTCAAACATTATAGGCAAGTTTCAAACGACTTTTTATGCTCGACCATATTTCTAACTTGAAATTATTCAAAAGTAGGTCATGTCATGTTTATGTAAGTGAGTAGCGAACTTACCTGAATTGTGAGAAGTGCGCAGACGCGAAAGTATTGATTTTTTCCGAGGCCGAATGTCATTGACCATGATATAACGTACAGAATAAGATGAACATTAGTCTTGATATAACCTGGAAATTGATTTAGAATTGAAAAACGAGATGACAAATTGAATTTATTTGAATATTATTTACAATTGACGCTAATTATTATAGTAACAGAACATAACCTTCTGCGACAGTATTGGATTTCCAGCCTCCCTTTACTTTTCGCTAATTGTCTTTCGATTGCATATCCGAGAATAATCGATACTTGCGGTTTTATAATGGTACAAAGGTGATTTGTCATTGGCTGAACACCTGCCCTTTAATGAGTAGGTGTACTTTAATGACATGCATTAAAGGACTACTACCAGGTGTATAATTACTACGTTTCGGCATGGTCGAGCATAAAATAGTATTTAAAAATGAAAATGTTTAACGGCCCCAAAGTGTCACTTTCATTTTCAGTTTATTCTTTTTTACTTTTTAGTGTCCATTTTGTTTCTTTTTTATTGCCATATTTTCTTCTTCACTTTCTTTCGCGCAGCTTCTGTGACTAGAAATTATGGTTTCAAAATCAGATTTTATGTCGGTTACAGCAAACGCTGTTGTGCAAGAAATAATTTGAAGCTTACCTTCTAATTGTGAATATATAGAATGAACGGCCATGTAATGTCGCCTTGTAGGAGTTTTATACATTCCACGTATAATTTTAGAACAAATAAGGCATTGGATGTTGCCTTCATGCTCACGACAAAAGAATGTTTCTTCTCACTCAGAAATAAATTTCCTTTTTCTGGACACTGGTCCAGAAGAACACGCCTTCGACACAGACATTGCTAACAACAGTAAGCTAAATGCCTCCACTGTCGCGAGTAGCCTACTCACTCGACAGCTGCGCGGAGGGGGTGAAAGGAGGTACGTACTACGTCAGTACTACGTATTATATCTCTTTCTCCTCTTTCCACGGGTTGGAGTTAAAACTCCACTTTTGAAAGCCTCGACTCTAGACGGATAACGTGGACGTGAATGAAGTTTACTGTAGACCTAATTCGGAGATAAAACATGGCATCCCGTTTGATATTTACCACTGTGGATGATATTCATCTACTGTGCTTAGAACAGCTCAAGACGGATAAATTATTCAAGCCGAAGTACAAGAAGACTCAGGAAAGTATTTTTCGTTGAGACTCCAACAGATAAAAGGTTGAATCGAGAGAACTCAGAAAAACGAAAACGCTCCTTTGTTTTGTAGGGTTTATACACATTTTTTAAAATTTATCATTACCCTAATGTTTGTGTTTATAGTAAATATTCGGTTATAGTGACTTTAAATGATTGATCCCGTGGCCAAGAACAACGAACTGCTGCGAACCCGCTGGGTAAATGGGAAGGGGTTGTTAAGGTGGACAACAATTGCCCTGTCAGCTTAAAAGAACAAATGGAAAATACAGTAAAAGTGATTCTTTTTATACATATAGTTCTCTATACATGATATATATTATTTTATATCTGTATATGTGTAAAATATGCTACTATAACACAGCTTTATTTACAGTAGCTGCATGAAAAACTAAAAAGAGAAAAACCGTTCAAAATCCAATAGAACCGTGCTTCTTCCTATGTAAACCATTATGAGTTTATACATTATTGCTATGCCTTTAAAGTTAAATGTTAGAAAAGTATTGATGTTTATTATCAGTAGGCTAAATTTTTTGAGTGGTCTTCCAGCTTGGGGATTAGGCGAAGGGCTAACAACCCATCACCGTATAAAACAGCTTGTTACGAATCCATATAATAAGCCTCGGAATGAGACTGATTCTCTGGCACGACCACAGCAAAAAGTTACAGGAGAATGGAGAAAGTTACACAACGCAGAACTGCACGCAATGTTTTCTTCACCTGACATAATTAGGAACACTAAATCCAGACCTTTGAGATGGGCAGAGCATGTAGCACGCATGGGCGAATCCAGAAATGCATATAGTGTTTTACTTGGGAGACCGGAGGGAAAAAGATCTTTGGGGAGGCCGAGACGTAGATGGGATGATAATATTAAAATGGATTTGAGGGAGGTAGGATATGATGATAGAGACTAGATTAATCTTGCACAGGATAGAGACCGATGGCGGGCTTATGTGAGGGCGGCAATGAACCTCCGGGTTCCTTAAAAGCCATTTGTAAGTAACGTCCTTTTGCTGCATTGTAGGTCTACTTTCCTGTATTATATCTCACATTATTTTATTTTAATTTATTGATATAATTTATTAATATAGTCAGAATTTCTAAAAACCTCTTTTGTCATTTCAGAATTTATTTTGTATTGCAATAGAGCCTATTTTAAGTACCAAAAGTAAGATTTTTAGAACCAAAAAATTTGAGGTCTAGTGAAGAGTCATTACAAGAATATGAAGACCGCCGTATTTGAAAGCAACTTCTCTGACACTGTTGCATGGCGGGTATGCATATATACAAGGTTTGAAGGTAAGTATTACTGGACAATGTACGCTTACAAAATATGGAAGTTCTTCGTATACACAAAGAATCAATTGTATTAACCGTGTATTGTCCAGCATTTGAGGCGATTTACCTCCAACGCTCAAGTGGATCATTTCAACCCTTGCTTTTAGTAAACTTATTTATGTATTGGCAATCCTGATTCTCATTTTATAATAATTCTGTTCATTTAATTGAAGAAACAATTACATTATGTATCTGACGTTATGCAACAATGAACAAAATCCAAGATTCGTTTATATATCAGTACAGGGCTTTCATTTCAAAACTTCCCAGCCTAAATAACTAATTATTTAAATTGAATTCAATTTAAACAAAAAAAAAACACATGAAATTAGATATTGAGGGAGGAGGAAGTCTGAAACCAGGCTTAATTGCATTTTAGATTTTAAGAAAATTTGGGAATATACGGGTTCTTTATATTATGAAAATGTTCTTTATTACGGAGACGTCAGATGGCTTTCGTTGAGTAAAGTGTTTAAAAGAGTTTTACAGTAAAGAGCAGACCTTTTAATGTACCCATACATGCAAGAGTAGATTACAGGAATTTGCAAACCTATTACCATATTCTCTTTGACTTCTTAGACTGACTTTCCTTGCTGAATTTTTCCAACACTTAAACATTTTGAATAGTAGTTTGCAAGGCCAAGATGTTAACTTAATAATAGCCAGGGATAAAATCAACAGATTTATAAAGAAACTTGAATGCTGGTCGGCATTCCTTGACAAAAATGTATTTTATGAATTCCAGTGTCTTATATAACTCAAATGAAAATTTATCTGCGTATGATAGTTAAACACTGAGTTTATTTTTGCGGACACGCAATTGAGTATTCTAATTCTACAATTTACGAGGCGCATCCAGAAAGTAAGTTTCCCTATTTTTTTTTAAGAACACACACTTTCAGGAAAACTTTTATTGGCAACAGGTACAGCATTGTTTCAGCTATTTTTCAACATAGTCACCATCAGAATTGAGACACTTGTTGTATAGTGGGATCAACTTTTGTATCCCTCTATCGTAGAACTCTGCCGCCTGTGAATGGAACCAGCGTGTGACAGACGTCTTCAGCTCTTCGTCGTTGCCAAAACGCTCACCGGAGGACAGGAATTTCTTGAGGTGCAAGGAAAAGTGAAAATCGCTGGGAGCAAGATCAGGACTGTAGGGTGGATGATCAAACAACTCCCAGCCATATTCCGTCAAAACAGCTGCTGTGCGCCGAGACGTATGTGGACGAGCATTGTCATGGAGGAGCACAACACCTGCAGTAAGCATTCCACGCCTCTTGTTTTGAATGGCACGTCGCAATTTTCGCAGTGTTTCACAGTAACGGTCAGCGTTCACTGTTTCACCTCTTGGAAGGAAGTCAATGAGCAGAATGCCCTTCCTGTCCCAGAACACCGTGCACATCACTTTCCGTACCGACAGCGTCTGTTTGAATTTCATCCTGACCGGAGATCCATTATACCACCAATGCATTGACTGCTGCTTGGTTTCCGGGGTGAAACTGTGCGAAATCCAAGTCTCATCGCCCGTGACGATCCTGTCGAGGAACTCGTCGCCGTCATCGTGATACCGTTGCAGAAATGTCAGTGCTACTCCTAAACGTTGCACTTTGTGTTCGGGTGTCAGGTTTTTCGGCACCCACCTGGCACACACTTTTTTGAACAGCAGGTGCGTAGTGACAATCTCATGCAACAAGGATCGCGATATCTGCGGAAAATGGCTGCTCAGCTCCGTAATCGTTTAGCGACGGTTCTCCATGATGCACTGCCGCATCAGCTCAACACGATCATTATTGATGAGGGACGGTCGCCCACTGCGCTCTTCATCATGGATACTTTGACGACCTTCGGAAAACTGCCTACACCAGCGACGCACCATCTGCTTACTCATGATGTTCGGCCCATAGACCTGACAGAGCTGCCGATGAATTTCATTTGGCGCAATGCTTTGTGCATTAAATAACTTTATCACCGACCGAACCTCGCAGGCGGCGGAAGAAGGAATAAGAGCTTCCATTTCGGACCACTGCTGCCACGCTATTGGCACCAGGCGGGACCTGTCCGGCTGGCATATGACTGATACGTCATAGATCTGTTACGCATGCGCAATTGACACGGCTAATTACGTTTACATTCAAGGGGAAAAAATCGGGAAAGTTACTTTCTGGATGCGCCTCGTACAACAGTCACAAATGGATAGTGAATCCGCTACAAGAGTTATGTTAATAAGACTTTTTTATCTTACTTTTTAAATCATCTTGAGATCCTCCTCAGCTCTTTACACGACCATCTTGGAAGTCGCGGTCCACACCTTGGGAACCACTCGTCTAGGTGAACAGAAACTGCTGGCGACCTAGTGTTAAAAGAAAAGTTTTTTTATTTTCTTCAATATTTTAAGATTAGTACAGGTGTATAAATGTAACAATTACTGCACTATTCATTCACATTCTTTTTGAGAGGTGGATTGCATATCCTACGCTGAGATTAAATAGTGCTCGGTTATGCCATTTATGCAATGTCGAACTCCACCATAATGTAGCCAACTGCATGTTCTATGGGGTAAGTTTTGATAGGAGGGGGGAAATATATCACTGGGTGGGGGGTGAGTAATATAACTTAACGCAGTACACTCGTGAGAGGCAGGGGGCAGAACTTGGGGATGGATTTTCATGTTCAAACGAGCAAAATTAACTGTCATGCTCAACAGGATGGTTCCCATATTAAGTACTGAAGCGCAGAAAACAAGTCAAACCGCATGGAACCAAGGTATTGCGTCACGGGGCTTGTACAGGTGCTGCCACAATCGACAATCTCGTTCAGCACGCTAATAAATTGGAAGTTACAAAAATTTCAATAATCTTAATTTTCGTCATTGTTAAGAATAGCTGTAGTAACTTTCGAGGAATATCACTTTTGTTGACGTCGTACAAAATTTTGTCGAATATTCTTTTGAGAAGATTAACTCCATATTTAGATGAAATTATTGGGGATCATCAGTGTGGTTTTAGGCGTAATAGATCGACTATTGATCAGATTTTTTATATTCGACAGATATTTGAGAAAAATGGGAGTATAAGGGTACAGTATATCAGTTATTCATAGATTTCAAAAAGGCGTATGACTCGGTTAAGAGAGAAGTTTTATATAATATTCTTATTGAATTTGGTATTCCCAAGAAACTAGTTCGATTAATTAAAATGTGTCTTAGTGAAACTTACAGCAGAGTACGTATAGGCCAGTTTCTATCTGATGCTTTTCCAATTCACTGCGGGCTAAAGCAGGGAGATGCACTATCACCTTTACTTTTTAACTTCGCTCTAGAATATGCCATTAGGAAAGTTCAAGATAACAGAGAGGGTTTGGAATTGAACGGGTTACATCAGCTTCTTGTCTCTGCGGATGACGTGAATATGTTAGGAGAAAATCCACAAATGATTAGGGAAAACGCGGAAATTCTAGTTGAAGCAAGTAAAGCGATAGGGTTGGAAGCAAATCCCGAAAAGATTAAGTACATGATTATGTCTCGTGACCAGAATATTGTACGAAATGGAACTATACAAATTGGAGATTTATCTTTCGAAGAAGTGAAAAAATTCAAATATCTTGGAGCAACAGTAACAAATATAAATGACACTCGGGAGGATATTAAACGCAGAATAAATATGGGAAATGCGTGTTATTATTCGGTTGAGAAGCTTTTGTCATCTAGTCCTCTATCAAAAGATCTGAAAGTTAGAATTTATAAAACTGTTATATTACCGGTTGTTCCGTATGGATGTGAAACTTGCACTCTCGCTTGGAGAGAGGAACAGAGATTAAGGGTGTTTGAGAATAAGGTTCTGAGGAAAATCTTTGGGGCTAAGAGGGATGAAGTTACAGGAGAATGGAGAAAGTTACACAACGCAGAGCTGCACGCATTGTATACTTCACCTAACATAATTAGGAACATAAAATCCAGACGTTTGATATGGGCAGGACATGTAGCACCAATGGACGAATCCAGAAATGCATATAGAGTGTTAGTTGGGAGGCCGGAGGGAAAAAGACCTTTGGGGAGGCCGAGACGTAGATGGGAAGATAATATTAAAATGGATTTGAGGGAGGTGGGATACGATGGTAGAGACTGGATTAATCTTGCTCAGGATAGGAACCAATGGCGGGCTTATGTGAGGGCGGGTTGCTTAAAAAGCCAGTAAGTAAGTAAGTTGCAGTGTATGCAGCTACAGATCGCATTGACTTGTGACATACAGGCAACTACGAAGATTACAATAAACAATTTACACATTTTCTGTTCCTCAAACAAAGTTGTTTGCAGAAACGAATACAATAATAAATGACACTGTATTCCTGTAACTGCGTCAAACAGTTATGCTGTCGGCTGTTACTCTAGTATTTACATTTTTGAGGAGTTGCTTAAGATGAAAATAGCGCCTATTCTCAACATGGTTGGGAGTGAAATAAATTTAATGTATTAATTTTTATATTTTCTTTTATTAGTATTAATTTTTAACCATTTATCCATTTATTTTATTCACTTATCCACCTATCCACTTACTTATCCACTTAGTTTCTTAACTACTTATTAATTTTTTTATTGTCTCATAGATTCACTCACCCAGTCACTCCCTCATTGATTACTCACTCAGTGATTCACTCACTCATTTATTCACTCACTCAGTCACTAATTCACTCACTCACTGATTTATTCAGTCACTCACTCATTTATTTAGTCACTCACTCATTTCTTCATTCACTCAATCACTTATTTACTCACTCACTCAGTCACTAATATACTCACTCACTGATTTGTTCAGTCACTCATTAATTCATTCACTCAATCACTTATTTACTCACTCACTCACTCAGTCACTAATATACTCAGTCACTGATTTGTTCAGTCACTCACTCATTTATTCAGTCACTCATTAATTCATTCACTCAATCACTTATTTACTCACTCACTCAGTCACTAATTACTCACTCACTGATTTATTCAGTCACTCATTTATTTAGTCACTCATTTATTCATTCACTCAATCATTTATTCAGTCACTCATTAATTCATTCACTCAATCACTTATTTACTCAGTCACTAATTACTCACTCACTGATTTATTCAGTCACTCATTTATTCATTCACTCAATCATTTATTCACTCACTCATTTATTCATTCACTCAATCACTTATTTACTTACTCACTGATTTGTTCAGTCACTCACTCATTTATTCAGTCACTCATTAATTCATTCTCTCAATCACTTATTTACTCACTCACTGTCACTAATTTACTCACTCACTGATTTATTCAGTCACTCACTCATTTATTCAGTCACTCATTTATTCATTCACTCAATCATTTATTTACTCACTCAGTCATTAATTTACTCACTCACTAATTTATTCAGTCAATCGCTCATTTATTCATTCACTCAATCATTTATTTACTCACTCACACAGTCACTAATTTACTCACTCACTGATTTATTCGGTCACTCATTTATTCAGTCACTCACTCTCTCATGTACTCAATCAATCATTTATTTACTCACTCACTAATTTATTCACTCACTGATTTATTCAGTCACTCATTTCATTCACTCAATCACTAATTTACTCACTCACTCAGTCACTAATTTACTCACTCACTCAGTCACTAATTTACTCACTCACTCATTCACTTATCGCTTCCGTAGAAGGCATTGCTGATGCCTTCAAAACAATTTCCTCATGAATCATGTCCTGTGACATGAATTTCCATAATTGAACTTCAAAGAATAGCTTTCTTTTCAAGTTAAAAATTAAGAATTACTGTATGTTAAAATGAATCCTACACACTACTGCCGCAGAAACCTTATTTATATTCGATGCATTTATATTTTAGACGTATGATCGCGTTTTCAAATATTTGGATTGTACTATAAGCACTAACTTGAGCTGCTGTGAAGAAGTCAAAAGGAGTATACCAATAGCCAAGGAAGCTTTTAATAGAAAAAGGAGCATTTTCTGGAACATCTGGAAAAAGAACTAAAGAGGAGACTAGTGAAGTGCTTTGTATGACGTGTGGCATTGTATGGGGCAGAAACATGGACATTACGACAATGTGAAGAGAAGCACTTGAAATGTGGGAATGGAGAAGAATGGAACGTGTGAAGTGGGCAGACAGAATAAGAAATGAAGCTGTGTTGGAAAGAGTGGGTGAAGAAAGAATGATGCTGAAAGTGTTCAGGAAGAGGAAAAGGAATTGATTGCGTCACTGGTTGAGAAGAAACTGCCAGAAAATATCAGATGACAGACGACATTAAGATATGTGGATCATCTGCGGAGACAAAGAGGAAAGCATAAAATAGGAAAGACTGGAGAATGCTGGGTTTACAGTGAAAGACCTGCCCTTGGGCAGAACAGTATGAATGAATGAATGATCGCATCTAATTCATTACAAAAATGTCTGACTTTGCCGGAAGTGAAACTTTTTGCATTTTAGTTAACACACACTGAACACAAATCTCTGTAAATCGCGAAATAATCTAACCTGAATACACAAAATGATCTGTACGTTAAATAAGAGTAAAAATTAATTCAAATGAATACGCAACGAGGAAAATATTGCAATTATTAAAGTACATAAACATGCACTTCGCTTTCACATCATTTGAAGTTCATAAAACTGTTAGGATGTATTCCGAATGCAATTTAATGGACTTGCGGTGACATATTTTACTCACTGTTAAAAAACCGTATAATCGCATAAGCCGTAAGGTAGTTGTATTTATAAAACCGTTATTATTTTAGATGAACGCACTTCGGGTTTCAATCCAGTACGATAAAATTATAGCCAAATCAATTATTTGCAAGGCTTCACCATATCTAGCACATAATTCCATTTCCGTCACCTCACGTATAAAAGTGGGGAAAATCAGCTTTACAGAATAATAATGACATATGAAATGTATGAACCATGTATTTGACAGCTTACTGCGTTATTTTCCATTGCGTCTCTTTAAAATTCATAACTATTCAATACTGAAGAAACACACTGAATTGTAATTTGTGGGTTACTCGCATAACACATTTAAAAAAGTAATTATATAAAGCACAAGCCCATGAATCTACTCTATATTCATTGTATACATTTATTATAAGAATAAATCAGTTAATATTTCTGAAATGTCTATTAGAACATGAAAGTTAACCCAATTGTAGACGTACTTTATGTATTGACTGTGTATATACAATATAAACTATATTTACTTACATACTTACTTACTTACTGGCTTTTAAGGAACCCGGAGGTTCATTGCCGCCCTCACATAAGCCCGCCATTGGTCCCTATCCTGAGCAAGATTAATCCAGTCTCTATCATCATATCCCACCTCCCTCAAATCCATTTTAATATTATTTTCCCATCTACGTCTCAGCCTCCCCAAAGGTCTTTTTCCCTCCGGCGGCCTCCCAACTAACACTCTATATGCATTTCTGGATTCGCCCATTCGTGCTATATGCTCTGCCCATCTCAAACGTCTGGATTTAATGTTCCTAATTATGTCAGGTGAGGAATACAATGCGTGCATTTCTGCGTTGTGTAACTTTCTCCATTCTCCTGTAACTTCATTCCTCTTAGCCCCAGATATTTTCCTAAGAACCTTATTCTCAAACACTCTTCATCTCTGTTCCTCAAAGTGATAGTCCAAGTTTCACATCCATACAGAACAACCGGTAATATAACTGTTTTATTAATTGTTTGTGTTATATTTCCGCTGTGTCGACTGCTAGCTGGTGTGATATCAGTGCCAACTCTAGGGAGAAAGCAGAATCTCACGCCCAAACTGGTTTGAAGGTCATTTAAATCAGTCCTGCTACATCAAAGGTACCGACGCGAAATGTCCATACTGTATAATTATCTACATGCTGGTTCGACTATATGCCAGTCTAAAAGTTAGGCTCAGAAAGAAAACATAGTTCTAGGTCAAGGTCAGACATGGAATTGTAGCGCTATGAAAAATAAAATAAAGCAGAAGAAAATAAAGTAATCGAAGTGAATACCATAAAAAAAGCGCTACATGCAAATGTTATCACATTTCAGATACACATTGTAACTATATGGGTGTTTATATGAAATTCAATACATTTGGTTTTTAGCGGATGCCCCTCGCAGGTAGTGCATTACCCGAACGAGATGAGACAGACGGATTCGGGGAGTGCCGGGGATCCAAATCGATGTCGGTCACGAGGAAAACAAATTAGCTTCATTATCAGACTTTGCAGAGCTCTTCTGCGGTGCACAAAGGATGAATGAGGGGACCAAGGTAACGGCCAGGTCCGTCGACAAAAGAGGTTGTTAAGGGGTACACACAATCAGATACTCGCTTTTGCATACGGTTAAATGAGGAATGCTACAAAGCTCGCGATATCTGTAACATTTGTATGAAAGGAATTTCATCCAGTCTAGTTGCCGAATTTGACAGTTAATCCGTCTGCCACAATTCACACTAAAGAGCTGTCTTATTCTTTATCGTGGACAGGCACACTGGACTTAAAAGTTACGAAAATTGTAATTTAAACCAGTAGCGGCCGGTGAACGAAATCCTCGGTGAGGCCAGATGCAACTAGTTTAAGTCCCTCCGACAGGAAATGCTTATTTATAATATTAATTATTATTGTTATTATATTATTAATATCATTATTACTGTACTAATATCATTATTACTGTATTATTAGTATTATTATTATTATTATTATTAGCCTACTATTAATGAAAAATAATAATTTCACTCACCAAATAAACTCTTATGTTGTGAGTTTCAGTGATTGTTTCAGTGTGATGAAGCAATCCATATTATATGTTGAAAATCCCTTTATTTCTTTTCTTTTTATTTTTTTCCCTTGACAGCAACGAACAAGGCCAACAGAGAAGTTTATTTTACACCATATTACCACTTAACCATTTATGCTGCCCATACCAGGATGCAATAGAAACTCGCGTTTTAAGATTATCTGTCAGAAAAATTGTCAGCGATGTCGTAGGTATCTCGGTAGACTCTCTCTTTATTTAAAACTTCCTCTCTTTCAATATTATTTCTTCTCGAAAAAGGACACTCTAACAATGAATTAACTACACCAGCGTTATTTCTCGCATTTGTTTCTGTTTATATTTTCCCAAAATACATAACAACATTGGCCCAGATTCACTACTGTACTACGAAGTACAATAGTACAACTCCCTCGCTTAAGTCATAAACTAAGACATAATGGGAGGGAATAGTGTGGGTCTCTGCCTGCCAAAGAGCTGGAATTTGTGTTATTTATGGCCTGTTTAGGAAGAAAAGTCACCATTGCTATTCCCACCCCACTCTACCCTTGAGGCCGGCCCAAGCATGGGAGGAGTGAAAGCTGACCAGGCCAGACGAATTGTGCCTCAGCTACAACGTTTTAAGCGCAAGCTAAAAGCTCGCGAAACTACAGGAAATTCAGAAGCCAGACCCAGCACGAGCGATTCTGGCCTCAGGAACAAATTTTACTGCAAAATAGGTCTATATACATCACAAGCCAGACCCGGCACGAGCGATCCTGGCCTCAGGAGCAAATTTTACTGCTAAACAGGTCTATATACATCACAAAGTTTTCAAATGCTTCTACAGCGATATATGCTTCATTCAAATAACTAATACATTATATAAAAACACAACATTTGATTTCGGTTAAGCCAAGTGACTGAGGCCCGGCCTCACTTGCCTCAGTCAATCAGCCGCCACTGATTTAAACCTATTATCAACAAGTAACGAAGAATGACAGAGTCAGCATGATGGATATAATTATGATTATGAAACTGAATCCAATTTTTGCCAACATTGTTAAATTGATTCATTTTTGTACCGGGACATCATTTTTTACTAACATTTCCAATATTAACCTGACTATACCTTTGGATTAACGATTGAGCACCGGAAACACTGTTTGCTGCCCCCTTCCACGACCTGAGTTTGCAGACACTAGTGTAAAATACAAGTAAGTATCTTTACTAGGTATAGGAGGGAAGAAAAGTAATGCATCCATTTACGTAAACTAGAAAATATTATGATTTTGAGTTTGATAATTTTCTTTAAGCTTTTAATAATAATAATAATAATAATAATAATAATAATAATAATAATAATCAGTGGCGCTACAGCCCACGAAGGGCCAAGACCGACCAGCCGGCTGCTGGCCTCACGGCCACATGCCAAAGCAGAGGTGGACGAACATCCAACCAGAATGGAGGTATCGTGTGGTTTGCACGATGAGCCCCTCAGCCGTTATTGCTGGTTTGCGTACCTATCGTAGCTCCCCAAGTGCATCACGATGCTGGGTGGGCACCGATCCCATACACTGGCCGAAATTTCATGAGAAAATTTCTTCCCCATGAGGATTCGAACCAACGCGCATTTCATAACGCGAGTCCCAGGCAGGATGCCTTAGATCACGACGCCACGGCGCGGGACTTTTAGGCTTCTATTTAATCAAAATACAGTACAGTATTAACAATAAGTGTTTTACTCACTAACTGAACTATCCAAGCACGTATTTATTATACAGTGTGTAGTATATTGTCTACAGCACATTAGCATACAATATTAGTGCAGTGCATTTAAGCTTAAAAACAATTAATCAAAAATAAATTTCGATACAGGCTTCAGTTCTTTTGTGCATATATTATCAAAAACGTTTTCAAGCATATCTTCTGAAACTGAATGTATGACTTCTCGAATGTAATTATTTAATTCTTCTATTGTTGCAAGACGTTCAGCAAACACAACTGTTTCACAGTAACCGCAAAGAAATAATGCAAGCACTCAAATCAGGCGACATGGGGAAGCCATAATCCTGCGCCTGTTGAAATAATTCTGTACCTACTCTGTAAAAGTGTACCTTACGTACTGTCAATTCAATCTTCACTTCTGCCTGATCTGCAAATAAATTTACTCAGATAAGCTATCCACTCTCCGTCAATGTGGTTATGTAGGAGGGCCTTACAAAGGGGAGAAAATCATGTGCCAATTACTTACTTAACGAGACACTTTTATTTAAATTATTTTAAATAGTTGTATAATATTACAATTAGGAGTCCAATTTCTAACAGCAAATGTTTTCAGAAAAGAGCTAAGACAGCCCAGCCACTATAGCCTTTACAGAGGAGCCAGCAGAAACGGGTGGGGGAAACCGGAATGCGAAAGTAACTAAACGGACGCACGGTAGACTACCTGTGTGAAAATATGATTCAATAGTGAATTAATGCTCTTTCTTCACTGAAAAATGCGATCATATTTCTGGAACGTAGGCCTACTATACTCACTCTATACTCTTTACTATGACCGTAAGATATCTTTGACTGCATATGCGGCTTTGGTTGTGTGTGGAAGTTTGCTGCTAGAAGGGGTGGAAGTGAAGTACATTCAAAAGGTGAGGTACAATAAAAATTGAAGTTAAAATAAAATGATGTCAAATCAAACAAAAATGAAAAAGAAATACATAATAGCAGAGTCAGCCCTTCAAGTTCAAAATACCAGTAATCTGTTACTTTATACTGAAATAATAATAATAATAATAATAATAATAATAATAATAATAATAATAATAATCCGCGCATTTTGTTCAGCTTCAATACTGCTGCTCTCAGAAAATTACTACATCAATTCTCATTTTCGGCTCTCCTCTAATTTCTAGTGAGTACCACTGCATCTAGGGGAAAGAGAAATGAAATAAATTTCAATGACTAGAGGGAGAAGGGAATTACAAATATGAAATCTGACTCTGCAGGCGAAGACACGTACAACCGATCCAGATTAATTGGAGTCGGAACGGACCCTCGAGATCGAGCCGTGATGCAGTGGATGATATATGGATCCCATTAATCACTGCACGTGTTCAGACAGTAGCACAGGTACGTAAGAGAATAAACGTGCTATTGCAAGATTGTGCTAAAGAATCTTTGTCTCTATACAAAACTTGGTGTAAACGAGACTCCGCTTATGATCTACTTATGTACGACATGTACGAAAAATATAGTAGAATCAAATGTTTGAAACAGGAAAATCATTTCAATAAAGTTTTTGCAAGCCTTCGATAAAGTCTGGCATCTTGGTCTACTTTACAAACTGAAAGTCATACTTCAGCAACCCTATTATCTATTACTTCACTCGTACTTAGTTTCCAGAATTTTTCAAGTAAAGTTCGGAGAACATTTCTCCTCATTCTATGACATAAATTCAGGTGTACCTCAAGTTTCAGTCTTAGGTCCTATACTATATACAATTTATACAGCTGATTTTCCAATTTCTAATGAAGTATTGGTAGCTACTTCCGCTGATGACACTGCTATTCTTGCTTCACATGAAGATCCATCAACAGCATCTGAAAACCTGCAGAATGAATTGAAAGAAACGGAAGACTGGGTAACTAAATGGAGAATACAAGCGAGTGAAAACAAATCAGTTCATGTTACTTTTGGAACCAGAACTTCCCGAAGCAGATGATGTTAAATATTTAAGTATGCATTTAGATCGCCGATTAACATGGCGTAAACATATTGAAACTAAACGTAAAGATTTAAATTTTAAAACATCAAAAATCTATTGGTTATTGGGACCTAAGTCAAAACTGTCATTAGAAAATAAACTTCTTGTTTATAAAGTCGTACTAAAACCAATCTGGACATAAGGCATCTAACTGTGGGGAGCTGCTAGCAACTCAAACATTGAAATACTGCAGAGGCATAGTCTAAAACTTCACGTTTCATTGTCACTGCACCATGGTATGTCCGTAATGATGTTATTCACCGTGACCTAAACATTTCAACTGTGAAAGATGAAATCTCTAAGTTCAGTAAAAAAACACCTGCGCCGATTAAATCAACATCCCAATCATTATGCATTAAATTTGCTGGCTAATAGTCAAACAATAAGAAGACTTAAAAGGACCAATGCTCTTGACCTTCCATTCATTTTTACTACAGCTATCTGAAACATTATTTTTCTTTTGGAGTGTTGTCATGGAATAACTTCTCCACTCATGTCATATTCTCTAATAATATTTACTTATTGCCTATTGTAGACAGATTGTAAATGTGGCAGGTGTTAAATAAAAAAAAACTTTTTGCTATTGGATTTATAACGTAAAACTATCAGTCGAAGCTAAAACATTAATTTTTAATGGTGGAAAATAAGATGGGATTTGTAGTAAACACGGTGCTGAGGGAAGTATTCTCGAAGGAAACCTGTTTTTCTATCTGTAATAATTACACCCACTCACAAACATTACTTCATTTCCCTTAACCTATATTCAATTGGATTTAATTTCGGGACGGGGACACTACGAACCAGCACTGCGACCTTTCAAATCTATTGCACTAACCCTCAAGCTAGGCGCATTTCCAAACCCACACCAAGGTTCGCTGCGTACCCAGGTATATTGGCTCACTCAAATATGTACGTAATTTAGTAATAAAAAATGTTTCGACAGTAAGTCCAATAAAATTTTCTGTGAGTAAGGATCTGTTTTAATCCTACCTTATGGCGCATTTGTGCTCAGTCATCGATTCACAAGGTAGTTATAGTACTTAAACTTTATCTGTTCCACATTTTAATTTCTTTTCGTCCACCGACCATAATATTTTTACAAGTGTTGTCGGAAATGACGAGTATTTTCTCCTGACCAAAATTACAATACTAATGGATTAAAATTACTCACTGGAGCTGAGTCATTTTACAAAGTGACACGAAATGGCGTTCCTGTGCTCATCATTTACCCATACTAATTTCCTATGTTTCTTAAAATATTATTTATTTATTATCTTCATTTTCATTTTTTTTTTACTTACGTAGATATACAGGGCTATTCAAAAAGAAGGAGTAGATTTCAAATATTTATTTCTTCCAAACTACAAAAGATAGAAACACAATTCCAACGTTCCTGGACAGACGAAAGTTTATATTTTGAACAGTCCGGATAGAAGTTCCAATCACGGCCGCATTGACGCTGTTGATTGTCTGTAGTAAAATGGCGACAAAACAGGAAAAATCATTTTGTGTGCTGCAATTAGCAAAACTAGAGTCCATTATTGATGTTTAACGTGCTTTTCGCCGCCAGTTTAATAAACAACCGCCTTGTCATAAGCAGATTTACCAGTGGCATCGAAAATTCGTAGAAGATGGTTGCATCTGCAAACAGAAAAGTACGGGACGTCCTCGCATATCGAATGAAAATGTCGAGCGTATTCGTACAGTTTACGAAAGGAACCCAAAAAATCCACAACACGAGCAAGCAGAGAACTGAACGTTCCTCAACCAACGGTATGGCGAGTTCTGAAACACCGTCTGCACATGAAGCCGCACATACTGCAGTTATTGCAAGCATTGCATCATGATGACCACAACATGCTTCAAAAATGGTTATTTCCTCAACTTGAAGACGATTGAGATGACTTCATCTTCATGCAAGATGGTGCCCCGCCTGATTTCTCTAACAACGTCCGACGTTACCTGAATGACACCATTCCAGGACGTTGGATTGGAAGAGGAGGAGGAGAAGATCAACTTCATCGCAAGTGGCCTACCAGGTCTTCAGACCTCACTCCTTGTGATTTTTATCTGTGGGGTTACGTAAAAGACCGTGTTTTTATCCCCCCTATGCCTGACATTGGCCTTAACACTGCAATCAACTGCGCCAATACGGCCGTGCATGACAAGAAACAGCGCCAATGCGGCCGTGATTGGAACGTCTACCAGGACTGTTCAAAATTTAAACTTTCGTCCTTCAAGGAACGTTGGAATTGTGTTTCTATCTTTTGCATTTTGGAACAAATAAATATTTGAAATCTGCTCCTTTTTGAATGCCCTGTACAATGATGCACAATGAGGCCAACACTAAAGAACTATCTTCGTACACAATTCATGCTATATTGACAATGATTTGTAATGATTTATTAACGAATGTACTCAAGACTAATTTAGAAATATGTTAAACGAATTATCTTTATACAAAGAACGGCTGAATCTTGGACAAAGTAATCGTATTTTAATTATTTAGATACAATAAAAATTCAGGAATATGCTAAAGAACTGTCAATACAGAAAATATATATTTCCTGGATCAAAATGGTTCCCATTTTAATTATTTAATTTCAATTAAGGAACGTGTTAATAAAATGAATATAATGAATGAAATGTAATGATTTTATTAAAATTATAGAAAAATTATAGAAAATTATAGAATGGTGTTCCAGTTCAAAATAAAGCAAAGAAATTTCTTCCTGATTTCTTGCATTAAGTGGAATAAAGGGACAAATTAGACGATCGATTTAGTATAAATAAAATTGTCTAGAAAAAAATAAATAACTTACATCATTGTCAGAAATATTTAAATTATGGTTTATTTAACGACGCTCGCAACTGCAGAGGTTATATCAGCGTCGTCGGTGTGTCAGAAATTTGTCCCGCAGGAGTTCTTTTACATGCCAGTAAATATACTGACACGAGCATGTCGCATTTAAACACACTTAAATGCCATCGACCTCGGCCGGGATCTAACCCGCAACCTCGAGCATAGAAGGCCAGAGAAATATTTATAAAATCGATCATTGCCACTCCTACACTTTTTCTCCTGAACTTCTTTGAGTGAACTTTTGACATTACGCTAGAGAAAGACTAGATCACTTGACCTTTAACTCTACTCAAGAACTCTGTTCTCAGAGGGGCCGATATCCAAGATTACGTCAAATATACCTCAATTACTTACCTTCGAGCTTCTGAAAATATCACTTTCCCTGCAATGTTGAAATTTTATAGCAACCATGACGACAAACCAAAGAAAGAAGAATGAGAGTTGGACAACAGATTACATCTACTCCCGCTCTTACCGGAAGAGTGTACTCCGTACAGTTTTATTACATTATTTCCACCATAAGGCTCCTTTGTGATACGAAATTAAAAGCAGTGATACTTTCACAGCATGCGAGGTCAAGGATTTGTTTCGAACACTCAGAGAGGGTAATGTACTTCCTCCGCTTTTCCACTTTCCGACATTAAAGTAAACCAAGCGTCATGTTACATTAGTGCTGCCTCAACACTAAATTAATGTTTTCTTCTCTCTCTTAAGATGGGAATATGAGGTTTCAGATCAACAAAGAGTCATTACAAACTGACGAAAATGCTCCATTTCTTAAATTAAATTATAAGAAATGTTATTTTCCCATTAAAAGAAAAATACTGATTTCTTTAAGTCAGAATTTTCTAGGATATGTTTGGATCAATAGTGTTAAAATATTTCTCATTGTTTAGTACTGAAATGTATAATAATAATTTCAACATGCGGTGGAGTCCAGTCTTTTAAGCTTATCGGATGAATATAGGGTGCAACGTAAGTAATGTCATTAATTTCAGAGGGTTATTAATTAAGACATCTGTACTAATATTAAATCTGTAGCCGAAATTTTTCTGGTAATTTTCGATTTTCCAAAAGTAATTGGTCTTAACATATATAATTAACTACCCTGAAACCGAAAATCGCTTTTTTGACATTTTTGTCTGTCTGTCTGTCTGCCTGTCTGTCACCTATTCACGCGATAATGACCGAACCGATTTATATGAAAATTGGAATATAAATTAAGTTCGTTGTAACTTAGATTTTAGGCTATATGGCATTCAAAATACGTTATTTGAAAGGGGGGTTATAAAGGGGCCTGAATTAAATAAATCGAAATATCTCGCTTATTATTGATTTTTGTAAAAAATATTACATAACAAAAGTTTCTTTAAAAATGAGTTCCGATAAGTTTTATCCTCTGCAAAATTTTGATAGGACTGATATTTAATGAGATAAATGAATTTTTAAATTAAAATAACGCCATCTAAGGCCGTATAATGAAATAAAAAACAAAATATGACTTCGTCTATAAGGGGCCTTGGACAGCAACAATAGAAAGCTATGAAAGATAGCCTACAGAGAATGTTTCTGTGTTTGTATGAAGTAATATCGGAAGCTAAATTAACCGATTTGTATAATTAATTATTATTTCACCATTGGAAAGTGTAGTTTCTCTAGATGGACATAATGCTATAATGTTATTACAGTAACGTCTGAGTGAATCGAGGACAGGTAAGATTAAAATTGCTTCTTATGCACAGAAAACTTAATAGGCTATATTGTACATTCATTAAACTATGGTTGCATGTAATAACAAATAAGAAACATGTTAAAGGAAGTTATCATTGCACCAAATGTGTGGTCTCTGGACCAAAATGATCGCATTTTAATTATTCAAATACAATTTAAATTAAGTAACATATTAAACGATTTATCCTTCTATCAAACACGAATGTTCCCTGGATCAAACGTCCTAGTTTAATTATGTAATTACTTTATATTTATTTCTAACAGGTGCATCGGAGCGCACGGGTATGGCTAGTTTAAAAAAAAAATATGTGATATAATATTTGATATGATATTTGTCAATTCACAGTTATGGTGGACCTTCACATTTATGATTTTCGATTCACCATACTTACTTACATACAAATGGCTTTTCAGGAACCCGAAGGTTCATTGCCGCCCTCACATATCCAGCCATCGGTCCCTATCCTGTGTAAGATTAATCTATTGTCTATCATCATATCTCACCTCGATTCACCATTCCTTTATTAAATACCACCGTTTTATATTAATATATTCATTTGTCAAGTAATTCCTAATAGGATAATAACACTGGGCGACAAGGAGAAAACTCTAGTTTTTTTTTTTCAGCCGCCTTGAAGGGGTTGCCCTTGGTGCACCATAGGAGACAACTACGTAACAATGTATGATGATAAATAATTGATTAAATGGCGATCTTACTCGTGTTAATTGTGTAAGCATGTGATACAGCTGTTTCGGTGTTTCTTCACACCATCCTCAGAGCCTACTAGATCTTGGTGTCATCTCGAACTTCGCTGCCTGTTGTGTGAGTGCGTTCGATTGTTGAAAAGTGTTGAAATGTGGTGTCAATAGTGTGTGTGTTGCGAAATTGATCTGTGTGTTGAGAATTTGATCAGGGTGTGTTTTAATGTGTCTGTATATTTCATATTGTTCTAGTGTGTTGAGTTTTTTGTTTTTGGGTTGTATGTGTAGGATTTCCATGTCTGTATTTATGTTATTGTATGTGTGGTTAGCATTAGTTATGTGTTCGGCATATGTAGATGTATTGTGTCTTCTGGTTATTGCTTTAATGTATTCTTTGTATCGAGTTTGGAATGATCTGCCTGTCTGTCCAATGTAGAAACTGTCGCAACTATTGCATGTAGGTTTGTATACGCCTGTGTGATTGTATTTATTTGTTTGTGTTGTTTGTGCGTTGAGATGTCTTTGTAGTGTGTTTTCTGTTCTGTATGATATGTTGTATTTCTGTTTTCTGAATGAGGATGCGATCTTGTGTGTGTTTTTGTTTTCGTATGTTAGTGTGATGTATTTCTTGTGTTCTTGTGTTTGTGTTGTGCTTTGTGTGTAGTTACAAAGAATTCAACAATTTGATTTAGATAAGAGCTACAAGAGTTATTTACGAATTAAACAACAAAATACTATGAACTATTAATTAAACACTGAAATACAAACTATGTAGCAGAATTAAGCTAAAATACATATAATGTTAATATATTTCAAATAATGTTAGATAATAGAAAGAGATTATTATGAGACAATTTTGTAAATACAGCACTATCAGGATTCATGTCTAAAGGAAGGAGTAACAATGTAGACAGTGATAGTTTAAGTCAGTATGATTGGATTGAAATGGTAAGAAGGTTATTTTTAAGCTGTTTTTAAGAGTGTTTATTGTCTTACAGCCCCTAATAATTTGTGATAGGGAATTCCATTGTCGCGAGGTGGATACTGTAAAAGATGATGAATAACGAGATGTTCTATGAAGAGGTATATTTAACGCGCCACAGATAAGTAATCTGGTATTTACGTCGTGGTTAGAGTATAGATAAGAGAAACGAGACGAAAGGTAATTTGGTTTGAAGTGTGCATAATTCGAAAGAGCAATGACAAGGAATGTAAAGTTCTACGTTCTTTAAGTCGGAGCCACGAAAGACTTGCGAAGGACGATGATATGTGATCGTATCGTTGGATGTTCCATACGTATCTGACGCACATATTCTGAACTCGCTGTAACTTGACTGACAGTTCAAACACACTAAAACATACCCTGACCAAATTCTCAACACACAGATCAATTTCAGAACACATACACTATTTGACACCACATTTCAACATTTTTCAACAATCGAACGCACCCACACAACAGGCAGCGAAGTTCGAGATAACGCCGAGATCCAGTAGTCTCTGAGGAAGGTGTGAAGAAACACCGAAACAGCTGTAAGCTGCACATGCTTACACAATTAACACGAGTAAGATCGCCATTTAATCAATTATTTATATTCAAGTGTCAGCGAATAGTAATGAGTTCAGGAACCCACATACTGACGTACGAGGAAGTGTAGAGGTGATGACGCAACAAGGAGAAGATAAGTGTAACGTGATCATGCAGCGTAAGCGGATTCCTAGTCTCCATACGACGGCGGTAAGTTTAGTGCACTCCAGAAGGAATGCTGACAATAACGGAACAAGAATCACGGGCGCTAGAAAAAAGGCGAGTGGGGATAAAAAGAGAAACCAAGAGTCAGGAAGTGATAGGGAAGAAAGTAGTGAAAAGATTAAGGGTGCGAGTGTAAGTGGAAATCTAGTATGTGAAAGTGAAAGCGTGGGGGGAATAAAAGAGGAATAGAAGAAGAAGAAAGAAAGACAGAGATAGAAATAAAGCAGAGACGAACAGTAAAGAAAGGTCAGAACCTGCGACAGCTCAGGATATAGCAGAGGTATTAGATAGGATTAAAATATAGGATTAAAATATATTACAAAAAGTGCTAGTAAAGGGAAATTGTAATTGTAAAGGATAGAGAAGTATAAGGGAGAGAGAAAGTGTATAAGCTGATGTGTAGAGATAAATATAAGTATTTATAGGACGTGAGAGTAGTATGAAAGGATTAGGTGTAAGCGGAATAGTGAGAAAGTGAAAGTGAGCGCAAATAGGAATTAGTGAAAATAGTGAAAAAGGGTTAAGAGAAATGAACAAGTGACAGCATAAAATTAGTACTAACATTTGAACGTTGGAACACTAAATGAATATAAGAGAAAGATAGGAGAAAAGGTCAAAGAACAAATAGGGCAAATAATTCAATATGGTAATTTGTAGAGAATAAGTGAAATTGAAATTTTAGTGAATAGTAGTTAGAGGAAAAAGGGGGTTTGAAAGGCGTATATAATTTTAGATATATTACGATAAATGATCAAATAGAGAATAGCAAATGAAATGTAGGAGAAACACTGAAGGGGAGATTGAACAAGTAATAAAAAAGGTGCATAGTGTAATTGGGAGAATTTGTTTAGACGCGTACTGCAAATAATGTGTTACTGTAAGATATTAATGGTGGCACCGGATACAGAAATGTGAGGTACACAATTATATGTAAATAAGTGCTGTGACCAAATATATCATATCATATATTCAAGTGTTAAAATTAGTGTACGAAAGATTCAACATGAACGTATGATGATTAATGGAGAATTCTGTTAGGATAAACAAACCACATATTCCAGTTGGACCCGCCGGGATTCAAATCCGGATTATCAGCGTAGAAAGCCGACACTCTCTCTCTCTTCGGTTAACGGTGCACCTTGAGAATTACTGTCGCTGTTAATAATACTACCAAGAAATTTAGTACAGAGCAGTGAAAGAGCGTAGATGTGTTCCAGCCTAAAACCAAGCCTTTGAATCACAAATTTAATTTTGACTCGCCTGCAATTGAACATCAGTCTCCGGAAGAGAAAGTCGATGTTCTATCCGTTCCACGAGAGGTACGCGTAGTGATGCATACCGGTAGTATACATGCATACGTAATTTGTTGGTTATTCTGTGTGGGCAGGACTACACATTCAGAACGGTTCTATTCCAACCTGTTATAGGTCATAAATAATTCTTTGAGCCTCTCTGCTCGATGAAGCTTGCGTGTGTCTGTCAAGATATTTATTTACAATTCCGTTTTATTTCCATCTTATGTGGTACAAAGGAGGAATATTTATTTCTACGGATTAAGAACTTCATTCTGACTGAAAGAATTCGGCGTTTGAATATGCAAGCATTACGTTCTATTTATATCAGCACGTCTTGGATGCAGCTTTAACGTTACATCAAAGCCATAATGCCATATTGGGATTCCAGCTATAAGACGGGTGTTCGCTCATCGTTGAAGTATGTCCTGTGTTGTTCTATCTACTGGGTGTTCATTTCAAAGTGTGTCATGACGTCACTGTTGTGAGTAAGCGATTTGAAGCGAGTGTCAGCTTTTATGTCAGAGAAGTTGCCTATTAATCAAGGCGTTCAATCTGAACTTGAGAACGTGTACGGTATAACTTGAACGTCGTAGCAACAGATGGCGGTCTGTTCTGTCTGTGTGCTACCATAACCTCTTTCGAACTGTGTTTTGCGCGGCCAAGTCGTACGCAGAGTATATGTTATCATCGGTTGCGTACGGCAACATTCTACAACACAAATCGGGCAGGGCATAGTTGTGCCCCACGGTCAGGTAAGATGCAGCAGATAAAAAAAGAGTCCCTGTTTTGTGGGCATAGTTGCGCCCTGTTCCCATCAGGTAGAGAAAAGGGGCATGGCATAGTTGCGCCCCGATGAAATAGTTAGGGAAAAAGACACTACGGAAACTCGAGCCTCGTAATCAACCAACCCTATTGATTTCTTATTCGATTTAATATTTATTAAAATGAACACCATGAAGTTGGTAGTACTTTATTAGCTGTTTTTCTACTGTTTATGCAGCGATTATAGATAGCCTACCGTGAAAATAAACATAATGAAGTTGGCAATATTTTATTAACTGTTTTTCTACTTTTCATGCAGCGATTATCGATAGTCTACCTTAAAAATGAACACCATGAAGTTGGCAGTAATTTATTAACTGTTTTTCTACTCTTCATGCAGTGATTATCGATAGCCTACCGTAAAAATGAACACCATGAAGTTGGCAATACTTTACTAACTGACATATTCAAATGAATGGGCCGTTGAAATATGGGGCCTTAGCAGTCTTGGCATTTTATTAGTGATTTTCACACCGTCTGTGGCGTATAGTGAGGTTAATTTAAAATGAATGTTAAGTTTAGTGAAAAGTATAAAGAGTTAACAATTCACAATGGTTCCAAGTTCCAATTTTCGAAACCGTATATCGTAGGGTTAAGATATCGGTGTACAAACAAAAAATGCAGTTCATTTATTGTGTGCGACCGAGAAAAAAAGTGTTATTTTAAATAGCAAAATTGATCATACGCTAGGCCTACCTGATTTCAATGCAGCTACCATTATAATATTTTTAAGTAATTTATTTATTTTGTGTACTATGTCCATCGGGGCGCAACTATCCCATGTCCATTCTGCTAACTGATTTCTTCGAGGCGCAACTATGCCGTGTCCATTCTCCTACCTGATTTCTTTGAGGCGCAACTATGCCATGTCCATTCTCCTACCTGATTTCTTCGGGGCGCAACTATGCCATGCCTAGGTCTCCCGATTTATCGCGGGGCGCAACTATGCCTTACCGCACAAATCAAATGCTCCGTGTCCATGTTGACCATCCAAGTCAATGTCAACAAATACTGTACGTAAGTAATCGTCTTCACCCTCTCCTCATATCCCGACAGTAAGAAAAAACCTCACCTCTGTACGAGTTTCCAAACAGTTCACATTCCTGCCACTACTGGCGTTACCGTACGCATCGGTAAGTACTCTTCAGAATGAACGCCGTACTTGCCAGGCAACTCCTCTGGCACATAGGTAATACGCTCTGCGGAAGTGTAGGAAGATTGAGTTCTCTAGGCTCATCGGCTAGCCACATGACGGTATACAGCGAGCCATGACACACTTTGAACTGAACACGCAGTATATTAAGGCAAGACGAAATCCCGACCACAAGCGAAGGGAGTTTAATCAGAATCTAGTATATACAGTCACGAAGCTCAATACGTAGTAAATATGCAACCATAGATAGTTGCTAACCACTAGGATCGCTAATATCGCATCATTACAGACAATGCGAAAGAGACCGGCACAGTCTATTGTTCCTAGCACCCTCACAACTCAAGCTTCGTAACTGTATATACTAGACTGTGGTATTATGTTCTAATGTAAGAGATTAAAATAGAGTCTGATTATAAAATTTGCACTAGTATTAAAATGAAATAGAAAACATCAATATTTAATTTGTGCTGCACAAAAAATATTACTTAAGGTTCGGTCACACGTCACTACTTTTGCAGCGCTGCGGTACAAAAAAACTGCGCAACTCTCGTACTGCGACGTGTGAACAACGGTGCAACCCGAAAAGTAGCGGCTGCCGAACCTGCTGCCCGCTACTTTTTCATGCTGCGCGCAGCTCAGAAGTAGCGACGTGTGAACAGGGTTCTCAGGTTGCAGCCGCAGCATTTTTGATATCGGTTTTGTTGAAACTTTTGCTGCGGTTGCTACCAGTGTTGCCCTTGCCACCCGAATATGGCAATGTTTGGATATATTTTAATGTTAGATGAGATGAAAATAAGTGAATTGTAACAGTAACTAAATGTACAACACAGTCAGAGTATATTTGCTGACGACATAATTCAGTTTTTAAATTTTCCGTAGCGTAGTTTCAAACAGAAAGGTTGCCAACATTGATTACGTGAATATGCTGTTGGTTATCATTTAAGTATATAGGCGTTTTAATAGCTTTATAGCAAAAGTAATGCCAATTTCTGAATACTAGTTAGAACAGAAAAGCAAATAACAGGCCTACATAAGTAATCTATCGCATGAGTTTCATAATAATGCGAACATAACCACAAAATGTATATTGAGAAGTCAACACGGAGATGGAAACCTGCAGCATGACTGCGGCTGCAAAAGTAGCGCCTTGTGTGAACAGACTCGCAACCTCCAGTTGCAACTTTTGCTGCACTCGGGTTGCGCAGCACGAAAAGCAGCGTGCAGCGCGCTACTTTTGGCTTACGTGTGAACACGACACGCAACTTTTGCAGCTGCAGTACAAAAGTTGCGCAGCAAAAGTAGCGACGTGTGATACTCAGATATAATAATATTCATAAAAATACCATTCTAGATAGATTCAAACTTAATCATTGTTATTTATATATTCGCAGCACTGTAATATAAATAAAGGAAAGATGTTGAACGAATTTACTTGAACGGAGAGCTATGTTACATTGAAGCCCCGGATTTTTATGTTTAAAACACTGAAATGAAGTTTTTCAACCCACGTTTTAGGATTTCTTTTTAAGATTTTCAATCTCCTATTTAGGACTTTATAGATTTCATGAACAAAAAAATAAAAATAAAAATAAGTATCATACTACTAATATAGATTTAGATAGATTTAGATTTAGATAGATTTATTTATTTAACCTAGTAGAGATAAGGCCGTCAGGCCTTCTCTGCCCCTCTACCAGGGGATTACAACTATAACATGAACAATAAGATTACAATTAATATTAAATTTACAATTACAATTACAATAAAAATTAAAGTACGACAAAAATACCTGATTAATGAAAGCTAGACACTTTATCATAGAAGTTAAGAATAAAGAATATTTTTCTATTTACTAAATTACAAATTAAACCTACAATAACAAAATTCTATAGTGATGAAATTACCGGATATTGAGATATTTTGTGGTATATTAACGTCAACGACCAGGATAGAACGGATGACAGCGTAACAAAACAGTAATGGCCGAACATAGTCAGCAAATCCAGTTATGAATGTGGATAGGAAGAAGAGCTTAGTGGGAAATATATTGGGAACACTTACAAAAGACTGACTACGAAGAAGAGCGACATAAACTCAGGGGCACAAAAGAAGGAATGGAAAAAAGTGGTAATGTTAAATCAGTGAGAGAGAAATAAGTGGAAGCGGAAGGACGGAAGTAATGAAAAAGAATAAGGGTTAATAAGATGCAGTCAATTCCAGGACAAGAGGGAAAATTCAAGTAATGGATTTTGTCATTTCTCTACATAGTAAATATACTCTCAAAATTTGGCTAAAAATTATTACCAAAAAAGTTGTCATTTTTAGTGAAGTGTCCCATAATTCCTTTTCACAACACTCTCCAACTAAAGTTTTTCTCCAAAACCGACATTACTTATGAGGCAATATCTGTAAATGCTTAAATAAAAATAACAGATTACAATTTGTCCGTACTCAGAAGAAATTTATACACTGTCTGCAAATATGTACCTTTTGTACAAGTTTCGCATCAAAGGTACTAGTACGTCCAGTAATGGAATATGGTGCTGCATGTTGGGATCCTTACAGATTAGAACATATTAAGACACTGGAAAAGATTAAGATACGGGCTCTTAAGTTTTGTCGGAAAAATTCACCATGAAAATGGGACACACTCACGGACAGGAGAACGCGAATTCGATTATGCACACTGTTCAAAACATACAGAGGTGAGCCTGCCTGGAGAGAAATAAAAAATAGGTTGCAGCCGCCAAATTACTCTTCAAGGAACGACCACTCATATAAATTGAGGGAAAGAAGGCAGAGGACGGACACTGGAAAGTTTTCTTTTCTCAATCGTACTATCAGGGACTGGAACGCTTTACCTGCAGACTTACTAAAGGCTTTACCAACAACCAAAAATGTATTTAAAAATAGGCTTAAGGACCTTACTAATAGACGGTAATTATACATAGTATTTAAAGGGTGTAAATGATATGTTGTTTTCGAAGTGTTGTATCAGTGAAGAATTATGTTGTGTCAGTGAAGTGTGTTGTATCAGTGAAGAAGTATGACGTGTCAGTGAAGTGTGCTGTGTAAGTGAAACGTGTTCCTGTCAGTGAAGCTTTATAGTTTATAGTGGCAGTGCATAGTATTTGAACAGTGAAATGTTTTTGAAGTGTTAGTGAAATCAGGATAGAATCAGTGAAATGTATCGTAGTTCAATTGCAGTGAGTGAGTTGACAGCGAAATGAGTGTAATTTGAAAGGTACTTGTTGCAGATATGAACATATCAAACTCGTGGGTTTTAGTTCGATCTTAGTTTTAAGATACAAATTAGATTTATTTCAAATGTTATTTTAAGTGATCGTTTCATTTAATTTAGTATATTCCCTGTTGTTGTTATTATTATTATTATTATTATTAATTGTTAGTATTAATTATTAGTATTATTATTAATTGTATTTTTAATTAATACGTTTATTATTGTCATTATTGAGTGTAATTAGTTACCACTGCCACCGGGTATATATCCACTGCAGTGTGAATAAATACATACAAAGGTTGCTAAACAGATTATATAGCCTGTATTATCCCATGAAATACCAGGCGGCTGTTCTGAGGTGCACAACCTGGTACGGAATTTGAAGGATCAATTGAGGTACCGCGAACTAACGGAGGATAGAGATGATTGATGTTGCTATGTTTAATCACGATGCACTTTATAGGTGCTACAAAACAAAGGCTGAAATAGAGAGAACGGAGTAAGACAACTCAATGAGAAAATTGGCCAATTTCTAGAGTGAGCACCGGCATTCTCTCCATTAACTTTGACGAGACCGATTACGGTTACCGTAATGCTCAGGTAATTCCATCATTCCAGATCGACGTTACGTGCTGAATTTCACACAGCGCTACAGTTTGTTCCAGTTACACGCTAATAGACAAAGGAACTGTCTAGTGTACTTCAACTACGACAAAATATGAAAATTATACGGATCAGCATAATAATACTAATAATTAGACCACAGAATTTTATGCACTAAAAACCAGAAAACATGCATGCAACTAAGTAGTAAAACCTGTCGAAATACGCGCTAAAATTTGAAATGTATGCAGTAAAAAATACATTTTAGAGTTCCAATTATGCGACATAAATTAATATAATTTTAAAGCAGTAAGTGCTAAGAAGCCATATTGCACAGAGGACGATTTTCCCATCAGTAGAAAAGCATTTGTCTTCATAAACCCATTTCTTCATTAGATCTTTTCTCTTACATTTTCCTTTCGGCATGTCAGCGATTAAACTTGTAAGCAGACCGATCATGTACTAATTCTTCGCTTGATTGTGCAGTAAAACTTGTTGAAATAAAATTTACAATCCACGAGACTTCATTTTCGCAGATGTTTAAATACATTCAGTTTTGTTTCTATGAAATCAGAGCTCACTAGCAGCATTGTCGTCGCAGCAGTTCCATGACCTCAACAATACGTGACTTTAATGTGCAGATGTCTAAATACATCAATTTTTGGTTTTACGAAATCAGAATAAAAGGTGATAAAAGTCTGAATGACATCTAAGCGACGCATATTTTCGCCCTGGCTGCTGAAAAATTACACTTATTCATTAGTTATGTATTCATTTATTTATTCATTATTTATGTATTCACTTATTCACTCATTATTTATGTGTTCACTTATTCATTCATTATTTATATATTCACTTTCTCATTAATTATTTGTGGTCACTTATTCATTATTTGTGTTCACTTTTTCACTATTTATGTATTTACTTATTAATTATTTATGTATTCACTTATTCATTATTTATGTATTCACTTATTCATTATTTATGTATTCACTTATTCATTATTTATTTATTCACTTATTCATTCACTTTTTTCTTGTTCACTTATTCATTATTTGTTTTATGTTCACTTATTTATTCATTAATTATGTATTTATTTATTCATTATTTATGTGTTCACTTACTCATTAATTATTTATGTATTCACTTATTCATTATTTATGTATTCACTTATTCATTATTTATGTGTTCACTTATTCATTATTTATGTATTCACTTATTCATTATTTATTTATTCACTTATTCATTCACTATTTTTTCTTGTTCACTTATTCATTATTTGTTTTATGTTCACTTATTTATTCATTAATTATGTATTTATTTATTCATTATTTATGTGTTCACTTACTCATTAATTATTTATGTATTCACTTATTCACTATTTATGTATTTACTTATTAATTATTTATGTATTCACTTATTCATTATTTATGTATTCACTTATTCATTATTTATTTATTCACTTATTCATTCACTATTTCTTGTTCACTTATTCATTATTTGTTTTATGTTCACTTATTTATTCATTAATTATATATTTATTTATTCATTATTTATATGTTCACTTACTCATTCATTATTTATGTGTTCACTTCATCATTCATTATTTATGTATTCACTTAATCATTAGTTGTGTATTCATTTATCCATTATTGTATTCAATTATTCATTATTTATGTGTTCAGCTATTCATTCATTATTTGTGTTCGCTTACTCATTAATTATTTATGTATTCACTTATTCATTTATTTATTTACTTATTCATTAATTACTTATTTATTCATTCATTCATTTACTCACTTATTAATTTACCTACTCACTTGTTAATTCATTCGTTCATTATTTTCTTAGTCACGGCATTTGATTATAAGAAACCACAAAAAGCAAGTGACTATACATTGAAATCATGAAGTGATCCATCACTATTAACTCACAATTTGAGTAAGTTTTTTATACATGATAGGGGATAACAAAAAGTAACGGGAGATTTGAATGCTGTGAAATGTAATATTATAAAAGACACAATAGGAATATTGAATAACCATTTATATAATATAGTAATTATAATCCCTAAATTTTATTGTTAATTTATATTTATGTTTTTATTACTTTTTTCTTATCTGATGATTGTAAAATTATCGTGATATTTTTTTTTTATTCCGGAGTTCTATGGTCAACTTCAAAGGCAGCCGGGTATCCTAACCAAGGAATTTAATTACATTTTACACGAATTACAGTAAGTAAATACAATTTGCTTTAAGTGTATCTAATGAACGACATTCTGTCAATTTTTAGATAATAAAAAAAACAAACTATTCATAAAATTGTGTTCAGTAGTTTCAGAATTATCATTGATTTTCCAATATTGTAGTTAGTGGGAAAATAACATTAAGAATATAATATGCAATGTATTATCATGTGCAGCGCCTTGAAGTAAAATTCATTACTTTACACTAGTACAGATATTTAAATAATTGTTTCACCAAAATAAATTTTAACAGATGGTGCATATTTCAAAAATTATATTGAAAAATCGATTTTGGAAGGCGTTGAAATGAACCTACCTATTTAAAGACGCCATCCCAAAAAAGAAGCAAAAACGTACGAATATCTTGTAAAAATAATTAGCTTCTCTAACTACTTGTACGAATTAATACCCTGATTAAGGGCAAGAAGAAAACATTTAACTAGGTCTATTCTTTCTGTACATAAACCACAGATAAATAATACCGTTAAGGTGGATGGTGAATGAACAAAAGCACATAATTTTAAAGCGGTGATTAACTCATTTATTAGTGCTCAATGGCAACTGTAGTTGCCGTTTGTTTTAAAAAATTGTAATAAAAACAATATTAGGTTCACAGTATTTTTCATACGGAAACTCTTTTAGACATATGTTCTCGTCACATCAGGCACAATTCTTCATTACAAAGTCAATTGTTGTGGAGTTCAGACACGAAATTATATAGTGATTTTGAGTGTACAGTACATAAAACTAAAACGTAATATTAGCCTACTGTTGTTACATCTTATTTAATTATTTCAAATCTCACTAAAATACATTTCAGAATGTTTACTTATTATTTTAAAGCTAATTTATGACAATTGTTTTATTGCGGGTATATCCTATACTGTTGTGAAATCATGTGGCAACTTTACTTGCCAGTGAGCACTATAGTATGCAAAAGTGTGCAAATTTCGATCCATATGTCAGATGATAATTAATTCACTATGAGCCAGATTTTAAACGCCATAAAAATGACCTCTCTAGTGCTCAGTGTAAACTAAAGTTGTCATGAAATTCTGGCATCCTCTGATGCCAACAGATTTTTTATGCTCGACCATGCCTAAATGTAGTAATTATACACCTGGTAGCAGTACTTTAATGCATGTCATTAAAGTACACCTATTCATTAAAGTTCAGGTTTTCGATTATTCTCGGATATGCAATCGAAAGATAACGAGGGAAACGTCACGGAGGCTGGAAATCCAATACTGTCGCAGAAGGTTATGTTCTGTTACTATAATAATAATTAGCGTTAATTGTAAATAATATCCTAGATCATATATGTAACAGATAACTCCTCAATACGTTAAAATCGGCAGCACTTTGAAGAGAACAACCGCCAGGATCGCCACCTGTCCGCCGTAAACGAACACGAGTTGGCAGCACAGTCGCTAATGCAATTCAAATGGGTATTATGACGTGACTCCTTATGTAACAACTAGATGGCAGCGTAGTAAACCTGACAAAAGTTGTTAACCTCAAAGTCTATAACCCCGACTTATCTGTTACATATATGATCTAGGATAATATTCAAATAAATTCAATTTGTCATCTCGTTTTTCAATTCTAAATCAATTTCCAGGTTATACATGTTATTTTCTACATCAAGGTCAATGACATTATTGTTCCTCGGAAAAAATCAATACTTTCGCGTCTGCGCACATCTCACACGAGCTATGCACAAGGTCACTTCCGATCTTGAGTCAGATACAAACAAAATGATACTTCTGAATAATTTCAAGTTAAAAATATGGTCGAGAATAAAAAGTCGTATGAAACTTGCCTATAATGGTAATTATTAAGACGCTCGTATAAGCTTGTGCTAGTTTCATAAACAAACATACTTGCGTCTTAATTACTATCATTATAGGCTCGTTGTATAATGTACTATTAAAATATTTTTCCCATTACTTGTACGATGCATAGATCAGATAAATGTGAAAAGAAATATAGAAAATTAAAACGAAAATAGTTCTGAGTACTAATGATTCAAAATAGATTTGAGATTTGCTTATTTTATTTTTAAATATGCTCTAACTTTGAAAAAAATATGTCAAAACTTTGGTCTCCATAATAATCGAGATATTTGTAACAAGCGCACACTTTCAAATGCGTTGGTTTACCAACTCATATTATTTATCTTTAGTCGTTTCAGAAATAAAACAGTGCACAGTGAAAACATCCTGTTGTGCAATTTTTCATACACAGGCACGCACATGGGACTTTGGTTCATTTCCTATTCAGCGCCCGCAGCTTGTCAGTCAGACTGGAGTGGCGAGCATTTGTCATCGGCTCGACTCCTGCATATTATTTCCTACAAGCTTTTCAGGAACGTACGACACAGTCAACTACATTAGTCAATTCCGCCTCTAGAGCCTTGTTATTCTTTCTTTATTTCATTATTAAGTAGTCTCAGAATCGGTACAATAAATGCCCCTACGCTAATCAAGATTTCTCTTGCTTTTTATGTTTTTAATATACAGGGTGATTCATCAGGATTTACCGTCACTTACGGAGCTTATTTCCGAAGACATTCTGAGCAAAAAATGTCATATAAACATTTGTCCTAATTTCAATATTTTCAGAGTTACACTAATTTCAAGTTGTTAGTAAAATACCTTTTTTCTTTAGTTTTAAGGGTAAAACTATATTACAAATAGAGAATGAACTATTCAGAAGTGTCATTTCTTTAATTGGCTAGTGTTCTGAAGCTAAAAATGTGTTGTTAATTGTTATCTACAGATTTTCATTTTAAATTTTCAAACTAAAAATGACATCATTCTTACGCACTTAACACAAAAAATTGTTACAAATCATATGAATTTAGGAACTTGATTCTTTACAGTTTAATTATGTATCCTAATGTAGAGTCTTAAAGAATTTACAAGAGTAGCGTGATTTTTTTTATTTATTTCATTGCTATTCAGTTTGAAATGAATACAAGTTAATACAATGTAAGATAAACTAGCCCACTTCTGAATGAGTAAGACTCGTGCTCAGAAGGGTATTCCAATACAGACAAAAATCAAATTAAAATTGAGACTGAATACCGATTAAAAAGTGTTTAATATGTTTAAAACCAAACTATAAATTCAATACAATTTTTTATATATATTTTTATTATTATTAGAATAAAATTTGTTTAATATTCTGGGACCTTGATTGATGTTATGATAAAAAGCTGCATTGGTTTTACATTTAGGTTCAAACTCTATTTTCATGTATATAGTTTTCAAAGTTATTAAGATTTCTGTGAAAATAGTTTAATAAAATAAAATAATAAATTTGTTTAATGTTGAAACTTCGAAATGTTTAAACAACAATTTAGTTAAATAACCTTTCTGTATTTAAAACAAGTTTCTAATACTTTCTCTGTAGTAAAACTAAGGTTGAATTTATAAGTTCCACCCCAACCTATAATACCATACATAAATATAGATTGAAATAATGCTAAATAAATTATACGTAAACAGTTAATTGACAAAATATTTCTTAGAACAACAAAGTAATATAATGTTTTACGTCATGTATTACAAATATAATGAATATGATTATTCCATTTTAAATTATTATCAATAATTATACCCAAGTATTTAACCTCATTAACTTCATTAATAAATGAGCAATTGCAATTTACGATATATTGGAAGAATCAAAATTATGCATTTTAATTTTTAGTGTAGATCAAATTGGATTATTACATTTATTATTTAAAGAAAATGGGATAGCTATTGCTTTATGTTTATTAATTAGAAGTGAATTTAAATCGAACCAATTTTTTATTAATTTTAAGCCGCAATTTGCATTATAATAAGCAACAGTCCAAGTTTTTCCACTAAAAAGTAAAACATTATCATCAGCATACGAATATAAAATCATCTTCATATTCTTTAAGGTCTATCATTAAAAGGTCATTAATATATATTAAAAATAAAATCGGTCCAAGGACTGTTCCTTGTGGAACTCCTATTTTAATTTTAATAAATTCACTTAATTCATTATCAATTTTAGTAGCTTGAAATCTGTCATTTAAATAAATTATTATTTGTAACAATTGTTGTGATACATATATAAGAAAATGTAACTTTGTAGTTAAAAACCGAAAAAAAAAAAAAATCTGTACGAAGGAATTATGGAATTCACAATACATTTTTAGCTTCAGAATATTAGCTAGTTAAAAAAATGGCACTACTGAATAGTTCATTCTTTATCTGTAATATTATTATGTTACTAATATTTATTGTATTTATCTGATGCATGTAATCTATAAGACAAAACATTGTAATATATATATATATATATATATATATATATATATATATATATATCATTTTCTTAATTAATAACAGTGTATATCTCCAATAAATGATTTCTTAGCATCGCCACAGATACACTTGATTGTACTTGTCACTATCTGTCACTAGAGAGTTATTGAAATTTATATTTTCCCCGCCATTCATAAAATATTTTGATATGATACCTCTTGCACAAAAGGGGAGATCTATAACTGAAACTTGATTAATATATTTCAGTATTATTTGTATTTATCCTGGTAATAATGGACAGTTTGACTCGTAGACATTTTATTTTTCAGCATTAACTTCCCATGATTGTACGAGAAGATTCGAACGTTACGTAGACCTTCGGCTCCCCCTACTACCAGTAATGCATGGCACAATGTCAATATGGCGGTTGCTGTCTTCTGCGATACAACGAACTTTTCTGTTGATTTTCGAGTTCCTTTTTTTCTGGTTATTATAATATAATAACCAGAAGAGTTATGCTTATTTAAGTTGTGTTAACTCTCGCTAAGTGGTTTTATATTTTATTTTATGCTCGACCATGCCGAAATGTAGTAATTATACACCTGGTAGCAGTCCTTTAATGCACGTCATTAAAGTACACCTACTCATTACAGTACAGGTGTTTTCAGCCAATGACAACTCAGCTTACAGGTGTTCAGCCAATGACAAGTCAGCTTTGTACCGTTATAAAACCGCAAGTATAGATTATTCTCGGCTATGCAATCGAAAGAGTATTAGCGAAAAGTCACGGAGGTTGGAAATCCAATACTGTCGCAGAAGGTTATGTTCTGTTACTATAACAATTAGCGTTAATTGTAAATAATATTCAAATAAATTCAATTTGTCATCTCGTTTTTCAATGTCGAATTCAATAATCAAGGTTATACCAAGTTTAACGGGATTACATCAAGGTGAATAACATTATTGTTCCTCGGAAAAATCAATACTTTTGCGTCTACGCACATCTCACAATTCACGACCTAGAACAAGGTCACTTCCAATCTTGTCAGATACAAATAAAATGTATACATCTGAATACCGGTAATTTCAAGTTAGAAATATGGTCGAGCATAAAAAGTCGTATGAAACTCGCCTATAATGGTAATTAAGAAGCTCGTATGAAAATTATGAAACTCGCTTTCGCTCGTTTCATGAACATCCATACTCGCTTCTTAATTACCATCATTATAGGCTCGTTGCATAATGTACTATTATCCGTCTTAGTATTTATTTTATTATTGTAAATATTTTTATTTTATTATTATTATTATTATTATTATTATTATTATTATTATTATCATTATTAATGAATTTGTATTACTATCTTTGTATCATCTCCGTCACGGATATTCTATTATTATCATTATCATTATTATTATTATTATTATTATTATTATTATTATTATTATTATTAACATCAACATTATTATTGATCTCTGTAAAATTTATGTAGACTACTGGACTGTACCTGAGCACGAGCATATGCTCATTTCGGGTATATATTCATATGTATCATTTCAAATGTAAATTGTGAATCAATTTCAATTTGAATTTTACACTTAAAACTGAAGAATAATAGTATTTTACAAACAACTTCAAATTAATGTAACTCTTGTAACTCTGAAAATATTTAGATTAGGACAAATGTTTATACGACTTTTTTCCTCACAATGTCTTCAGAAATAAGCCCCGTAAGGGACGGTAAATCCTCGCGAATCACCCTGTGTATATATAGAGTGACAGAGATAGAGAGACAGGTCTCCTTGCCTATTAGGTGAGCTTCTACATGTCCTTAAGCGCAGCTCAGATCTATCTACAACAGAAGCCACATAACGCGTAATTGTGACGCGGGAACAAGCACATTAACCATAACTAGAATTGAAAAGGAAACACGATCGTTAACCAATTTCCCTGCAGGTTATATGCATTGTCTTCGTAGATCCAATAGCAACGAGGGGGAAGCGTGCCGCAACACTAATATGCCCCTGTGATATTAACACACGCATTACGGTCTCCGACGCCGTTTTGTACTGGGGTGTTAAACTGTCTTAGCTTGAATTTCCCAGCGGTCCTGTACGTCTGACGTAGCTACTTCTGCTATCTGACCATCAGTGTAGCGGCGTTCGTGACACACACACTGTTTGAGAAATGTGTATACATCGGTGCTGTTTCATGCCGCGTGGAGATTAAGTTCGTGAGTTCGAATTCCGCTTATAATATTACGGTCTTACTAATAAAAACTCTATATACACACGTTTAACTGTCTTGTACTTATACAATGAGTAGCTCGTTTATATGTCGTGTAAATTCCTTACTAATAATCACTACATACGTGGTGTATAACAGTACAACTGTTACACAGCTACGTCATAGTTTCGTCATTACTTCGTTACGAAAGGTAATAGAATATCTGAGGTTCTCTATTGCATCCGGTAGAGCGCCCTAGTGTTGCATGTTAAGTATCGATAGTACAACTGGCTCTAATCAATTACCACACTACACTTTGGTCAGAGAGTACAAGCTACAGCCACAGTCTACTATACACAGTCGCGAAGCTCAATATGTAGTAAAAATGCAAACATGGGTAGTTGCCCACCACTAGGATCGCTACTATCGCCTCATCATCGCAGATCTCTCTCCTAGCAGACGACAAAATATGTTATAATTTCGTTGTCGTGTTCTTTTGGAAAAATTAACACCTTCCTTTCATTATTGAAATATTAAATGCATAAAGTTCATTTATTATTTTAATGAAGTATATTAAATTCCACCATAAACTCGAAGATACCTGCAAGAAATAAGTTAATATAATTTTTGTTTGTGCAAAACGAACTGAAATTTACTATAATAGCTCCACTCATTCAAAATTATAGCGATAATTGACTATGAAACCAATAAATATTAATTTGCATTTCTCTTTACAACAATAATAATGGAAATATGAATTAATGGAGTAACTTACGTGTACCGGTACTTGTAGTGTAGGCTTACGTAGTTAACAAAGTAGGATGAGGTTAAGCAATAATAATCACACCAGAATTGGAAATAAAACGTGATCAATAAATTTTATTGCAACAGACTTTTTCTACGTCTCTAGTAAAGCAACAAATAAAAATAACAACAAAATTAACAGCTATAATTGAAAACATATCCTTTGACAAAAAAAAAGCAGGCCTAAGCAATAACAATCCCACCAGAATTGAAAATAAAACGTGATCAATAAATTTCATTGGAACAAACTTAATTTTTCTACGTCTTTAGTAAAATAACACACAAAATAACAAAATTAATAGCTACAATTATAAATATATCCTCTGAAAAAAAAGTAGACCTAACCTTTATTTCTCTGGAAATTTAGCAGCCTAAGTGACAGAACTTTAACCGGTATCTAATGTCCTTTCGGTTAGACTGAAACATTTCATTGTGAAATTTAAGGATATAATGTATTCTAACACTCACAAAGAACTTCAAATTAACAGTTTTGTTTCTGCACGGCATTCTTGTGGAAACCCAGGAACCTTTCTGAATCTTTCGGTAATCGGAAAAAGGATAACTCTGGCCTCTTTCTCTTATTGTTGCTACAATTTATAGCACTACAAAGTCTCCTCCTTGTCCCAAATTATTATTCCAATTAGGCCTATTATATTTTAGCCATTAACATTTTCATTATAACCAATAACAAACATTTCACAAGCATCGTGAAATACGCAACGAGCTAGCACTCGATAGAAGTACGACACAGTCCAAAGTCGACCATGGACAGTCTATTGCTTCTAGTTGCTAACCGCTTGGAGCGCTTTATCACGAGATTTGCAAAAAAACACCTCAAGCTTCGCGACTGTTTATAGTAGACTGTGCTACAGCAATATTATTCTAATAATTCTATGATCTTTGGTTTGATCTTCTTTGGTTACAAGGCATCCATCATCATAAAATGACAGTCGATACGAACAGTTGTTAGAGGGGCGGCCATTTTTTCTCTATATACAACGCTTAAACAAGGGGTTTCGTGTATATAACTACTACAAAGCAATTCCCATTGTATAGTTACAGCCTGTTTATATGTCCATAGCTTATTCACGGTTTATTAGTAACGTTTTCTGTCTCAACTCTGCATAAGTCTCGTATAAAAACTATACACGGTTTATTAGTAAGACTGTTAATGTTAATCATAATTATTATCTATGGCAGTGATGTCAAAGCAAGCGCAATTTTCTGACCTTGACGTCGTCCGCGGGCATTAAGCGCTAGGTATGCTTGGAGGAATAAGCAGCCTGTTGGATTAAGAAAACAGTGGTGCACAAACTTCAAACCGAACGTGAAATTTTATGTCATTATTTTTAATATGGCTTCTTTCTGTTTGTTATTGTCTATATTGTCTGTAAAACAAAAGTACTAATACCTATTTCTTAGCCTAATATTGCAGTTGTGTTTTAAACGTTAATCTATACTAATAATAAATCTGTAGCCGAAATTTTTCTGGTGATTTTCGATTTTCCAAAAATAATTGGTCCTAACATATACAATTAACCACCCTGAAACCGAAAATCGCTTTTTTAAATTTTTGTTTGGATGTCTGTCTGTCTGTCTGTCTGTCTGTATGTTTGTTACCTTTTCACGCGATAATGGCTGAACGGATTTCGATGAAAATTGGAATATAAATTAGTTCGTTGTAACTTAGATTCTAGGCTATATGGCATTCAAGATACTTTATTTAAAAGGAGGGGGTTATAAGGAGGCCTGAATTAAATAAATCGAAATATCTCGCTTATTATTGATTTTTATGAAATATGTTACATAACAAAAGTTTCTTTAAAAATAATTTCCGATAAGTTTTATTCCTTGAAAAATTTTGATAGGACTGATATTTAATGAGATAAATGAGTTTTAAAATTAAAATAACTGCCATCTAAGGACGTGTAATGAATTAAAAAACAAATGACTTCGTCTATAAGGGGCCTTAGACAGCAACAATCGAAAGCTATGAAAGATAGTCTACAGAGAATGTTTCTGTGCTTGTATGAAGTAATATCAGAAGCTAAATTAACCGATTTGTATAATTAATTATTAATTCACCATTGGAAAGTGTAGTTTCTCTAGATGGACATAATGCTATAATGTTATTACAGTAACTTCTGAGTGAATCGAGGACAGGTAAGATTAAAATAGCTTCTTATGCACAGAAAACTTGATAGGCTATTCTGTACATTCGTTTCCTGTATTTCCTAAAATATTTTTTATGACCAAATGAGTGGTCTCTGGATCAAAATGATCGCATTTTAATTATGCAAATACAATTTAAATTAAGTAACACAAACGATTTATCCTTGTATCAAACACGAATGTTCCCTGGATCAAATGTCCTATTTTAATTATGTAATTACTTTATATTTATTTCTAACAGGTGCAGCGGAGCGCACGGGTACGGCTAGTAACATAATAAAGAATAAATATTCACACAAATTCCATAATAACTACAACTATACTGTATTAAGTGAATTAAACACATCATTCATAAAGAAAGTGCTATCCCTAAGAAAGATAAGTTGGAATTGATGTTGATGGTATCTTTAGCCTTATAAAAGTAATCAAAACAATATTATAGTATAAAGCAAAGTTGTCTAGGTATATGTTTCAACTGTAACTAATATTACATAATAAAACTCTTATCGCATTATGCTTTTAAGGTGATATTGGTGCGCAACTTTCTGTTATCAGAATATTAAAAATTACCTCGAAATCTGCTGAAGCTATAGAGCTTACGTTTAACCAACACATAGGCATATATCTTTTGTTTGTGATGTAACAGTATTTGCTTTGTTAATTCATTTCCTTACAAACATTTTCCATGCCAATATTTTCAAACATTGTAATACACTATCTTCAGTAATACGTATTTACGATATATTAGATTTACGAAAACATTGTTTTAGTACTTGTAAGGCTACTAAACAAACATATCTGAAAATTTCACATTTCTGTAAAAGAGTTGAGAAAATATTCCTTTTGAATAAAAAAGCAAACTTGTGAAAAATGAACATTAAAATTAAAACTTACATTCTTATAATGCACTTATACTTCTCAGACAAATCTAAAAATTAACATGGATACAGTTTTAATAAGTTCTCTTCCCTTTATTCATTGAATCAGTGCTGGCCATCCCTGTATATAGCTCGACCAAGCGGCATATACCACCTCTTTCGTCTGTCTCTTTCCTTTCCGCTGTAAAGCGCTCAGGCTCTCCTGGGCTCTAAAGCACGCGCTTGCTCCTACGGGCATCAGTTGACATCACTGGTCTATGGCCTATGCCAGTGGTTGTCATTACACGGCCCGCGGGCCACATGCGGCTCTTATAGACATTTATTGCGGCTCTTGAACTAATATTACTATTCTTTTTCTGATAATTATTTTTTAATTTCTGTAATAGCCTGATGTTGAACTGGAGAAAACTTTGGTTATTTTTACCCTGCATCATTTCTGCTAGTCAAGGTGTTCAACAATGACACATTCATTTTTTTAATGTAGTGTCATGTCTCATGTGCTTATTATGTCTTGATATACTAATGGAATTATAAACGTTTTTTTCTTAATATACATTAACAGGGACCGGAAGTTTAGGCATTATGAATCATTAAAATAGGCAGGCAAAAAGGCATCATATATAGCTAAAATAAGCAGGCAATAAGGCATTATAAATAGCTAAAATACGCAATAAAAGGCAATTACAGTAGAACCCCGTTTATCCGCCACCCTATTAATCGATTGGCGGATTATCCGATTATCTTTCTCTCGCTCTTTTTTTTTTTTTTTCGCTACACAAACGTATGAAGTTGATACTGTTGTACGCTATATTAGTATACGTATTTTTTTCTAGAGTGTTATTACAAACATTTACACTTAGGCCTACACAGTTTTGGTCTACTGTTCGAGTTGCTGTACTCTATTACTTCTATATAAAATGTTTTCCATGAGTTTAAAAAAAACGTGTTGTGCTAAGTTTCGAATAAAATCCAAATAATTAAGTGGTTGGGGAAAGAGAAATTGTGAGTCATCTCGCATCACGATACGAGACTGATGTTACAGCTATGAGCGATTTAATAAAAATCAAGGATAAAGGGTATACAGTATGTAAATCTACAACATGAGACCTTTACTATTCCTATCTTTCCGCTGACAGCCATTAAAAGGAGTTTCTTTTACCTCTTAAAAACACGTCTTTGACAACCGAACTTAAATTAATGAACTTCTGATTCACTACCTAGCGTATTAAACACAAGACCACGGAGAAAATAACCAGTGTTATTCACTTAATTTACGAAAATATTTTATGGTACGGATTATCCGATTTTTCGATTAACCGTTCAGTCAACCCCCTTCATTACCGCGGATAATAGGGGTTCTACTGTATAAAAACCTTGCACTAGATCCATAACCTTGCACTTTCCATAAAGGGATTTCGGCAGCAAGAAAAGCTTTACGTAAGTCGAATGCAAATTGAGATTTTCGACTCGATGTTGCAATTACTGTTGGAAGCAAAGAAATCTTCTTCCCAGTAGTCTTGGAAAGTGCATTTTTGTGTTTGCTTGTACTGATATGTTGCGATATGAAATATTTCTTTTCGTAGTTCACTGACTGCTCATATATTTTGCATGTAAGCACTTTACCGTCAGTACAAAATACGTCGCATTCAAAAGTATTAACGTAACTTTGCAATTTACTGCGTAAAGGAACTCTGAATTTCGGCATCTTGCTGCTAGCCACAACAACGTCGCAATCAAAAATGAAAGAAAAATAACCGTTAAAAATAACGTTAGACCCGCACTCATTGTTGCCTTGTCAAATAAACACAAGCGATAATTAAAACGCTTACTGTTATACATTTTTACACGGCAGCACTCATTGTTGCAAAGAGAATATGAACTGACTGAAAGACAATAATATACATTCGGTGAAGTCACTTTCATTGTAGCGGTTATAGAAATAAATTAAAATATACGTACAGTACATGTAGGCAATTTTTAATAATAAATTAGTAACTAATAGATAAATAATCAAATAAAGACAAAAAAAAGCATTTATTTAGTAAATTAGGCATTTCTATTTTAAAAAGGCAGAAAAGGGCAATATAAAACAAAGGTATAATTCGTACAGATTTACTTTCAAAATGAAGATATAGATTTAACACATTTAAAAAGGTATTCTGCCAAAGTTCCGGTCTCTGGACATTACAATAGCATGCATTCAAATTCTGATAACAAGTATCCTAATAATCTCAATCAAGGGTAGAAAAACTGAAAATGTTAAAAAGTCCGTAATATACGGACAGAAAGTAATGTATTCCACTGTCCATAAAAACGAATTAACAAAGCATCATACCACTTAGCAGAAATTAAGTTATTTACATATGCGGATATTATTAAGAAGTGCCTTCTAGCCGTAATTTATTTTATAAATTTCCAAATTCAAAACAGAGTACAGGTGAAATAAAACAGTAGATCAACCTGCTCATATTCATATGTTTTTGCAGAAGGGTAGCAAAGTGCGCCCTTCAACTTCAAAATACCATAAATATGTGTTAGCTTTGTTACTTTAAATTGTAATAATAATAATAATAATAATAATAATAATAATAATAATAATAATAATAGACCAATAATTTAATAATTAAACGTCCGCGCCTTTTATTGAACTACATTACTGTGAAACGCATTCTGGCTCTTGGAAAATTACTATTTCTCACTTTTGGCTCGCCTCTATTTTCTAGTGAGTACCACTGGCCTATGCTATCTGAGACAGAGAACTACAGGGACATCATTTTATTTTTACTTCAATTTTTATTGTACCTGAGTCTTTTAATGTACTTCACTCCAACCCCTTCTACTAATGAAGTTCAACCGTCTTCCACACAGATCCAAGTCATAGTAGCCTTACAGTCACAGTACGTTCCAAAAATATGTTCGCGTTTTCCAGTGACGAAAGAGCTTTCAATATTGCATCATTTTCGCACAGGTACTGTCGTCCATTTGCCTACGTCGCATTCCGGTTTTCCCCACCAGCTTCTATTCGCCTCTCGGTAAAGGCTAGTGGCTGGGCTGTCTTAGCTCTTTTCTGAGAACATTAATTTCTGTTAGGAATTGGACATATACGTAATATTATACCCATACAACTGTTTAAAATAACTTAAATAAAAGGGCCTCGTTAAGTAATTAACCGTCACGTGATTTCCCTCCTTTCTACGACCATACGACATAACCACTTGGACGGACAGTAGATAGAATGTCTGAGTAATTTTATCTTTTCGGATCGAGCAGAAGTGAAGATTGAATTTACAGTACTTAAGGTACTCTTTTATAGAGTAGGTACAGAATTATTTCAACATGAGTTAGGCCTACTAGTACGAAGGACGAAACTGGTAATTGGAATTATATACATTAATCGAAATGAACCGCCACCATTTTGAAAAATGTGTTTAAATATCCATATTATGATTATTTTTCAATTTAACTTCATTCTCTATAGTGTACGCTAATGTGCTATAGACACTCTAATATACACTGCATAATGAATACGTCCGTATGGACAGCTCAGTTCGTGAGTAAAAACACTCATTGTTAATACAGTACTGTATTTTGATTAAACAAAAACCCAATGAAAATTATCAAACTCAAAAGCTTGATATTTCATAGTTTACGTAAATGGATGAATTACTTTTCTTCCCTCCTATACCTAGTAAAGTGATTTGTTTGTACATTACGCCATCGAAATCCAGTCATGGAAGGGGTTAGCAACCGTTGATTCAAAGGTATAGGCAGGTTAATATCAGAAATGTTAGTAAAAATAAAATGATGTCCCTGTAGTAGTACACTAGTACACAAAAGCAATATAACACATTTCCTTATAACATCAAATAAAAAGTAAAAACCTGAGAATAAAACAAAGATAAAAGACTACAAAATCGTGGTAAAGAGATCTCTAATTTCACCACCACCATCATCATCATCATCATCATCCCTATTCTTAGGCTCCGTATTTCCAGCTGGAATGAAGTTACCTGATTCAAAGTACATGTGATGCCACAGCCCCGGTAAAAGTACGTTCGTATACAAAATAGTTGCTCATTCTCTGCTCTCATCCTCTAATAATAATAATAATAATAATAATAATAATAATAATAATAATAATAATAATAATAATAATAAATGAATAAAAATAATAAAATGCTATTTTCACCTATCTAATAAGACGATATACAGAGAAAAGAGCACGTCATTTAATAAGATGCGGCTGGAAAACACGCCAGCAACACACACAGACAAACAGCAAACGAAAAACATATCGCTAGTCTCACAGATGGATTGTAAGCGACATGAGTAGGCTACCTATAAAATGGAATGAAGTTGTCTGATTCTGTATATGACGTCACAGCGTAGGTACTGGTACGTTCGTAAACAAAATTGTTGCACATCCTCTGCCCTCTTTCTCTAGAAAGTCAGTCCTACTAGTCATAGTATTTAAATAACTACATCTTTGTGGCTGAAATGCCTTAGGTAAGACGGTCAAGCGTGTAATATTGCAGGGCATATTTGAGGATATTTCAACTAATATTTTCACTGTCAATATAGTCAACATTACATATAATTGTGTAAAATAAACGTAAAACTGACAAAAACAGTGCACTGAAATACCAAAAGGTACAGGAAGTGTGTTGAACGTAATCCAAAAGAATCACTAACTTTCCATCAAAATATGAAATTTATGAAGATATTAACTCGGCGTTAAGCATGGATTTGTGTAGCCTGCCATGATGTTTAGTGCCAATATCCCAATTAATAAATTTTAGGGAATTTCTAGAAAAGTATATAGAAAATTAGTGGGGTTTCAGTGATGAGCGACATGCAACATATTAATGGAACACGAAAAAAATATCAGACAATAGAAATATCTTGTACTACACCATGCACCAATAACGCCATGTGTTATTGAAAGAATTTCTTGCAATATAAAATCATTTCAAGTGACATCCGCATATGTTCAATTTCCGTAACTTACAAATGCTGTAAATACCATTTTTTAGAATAGATTGTCAGTCGTACATAAATTACACACGATTATGCCGCCACTAACACAGACATACTGTCTTCCGAATTTCTCTACCCGCTTCTGTACTTTCGTACACTTGTTTTAGGCGCCTTTATTTCAACTAATAGTTCATAATATCACAAACGTTGCTTAACTGAAGTTCACTGTATTTGTTTAGGAGTACGGAACCTGTTGTAGGGTGACCCTGTAGTGCGCATTATTTGTTGTGATTGTGAGCAGAGTCTCTCTGAAGGACACGTGCCGTATTGTGTATACCGTGCACACTTATACTCATTCGAATGTTGTGGGACTAAGGAAACGGTCTTTAGTCATCACTGTATAACAGATCAATGAGATCTAATACAGGACTGGATGAAGAAAAAGAATAAAGACTGGAATTGTCTTCTCAATCGTTATGATCCAACTTTCAGAAACTGTTACGCCTACACGTACTGCATGTAGCCTATGTTCAAAAATTGCGATGGAGAAAATTCTTAAACATCATTCCAGACTGCACGGTTTTCTCGCCACCAAACTCGAGCAACAAATTCTTTCAATGTCTCGCGTGATAAATAATCAGTATCTAGAAGGTTTCCAGCATGCCAAGGAGTCAAAGTTACCTCAAGTAAAGAAGTTGAGCGTGACTTTATTGATTCGAAAGAACCAAGGCAAGGCAATTTCCGACACATTAAATAAATTGCTTAAAATTATCGTAATGTCAGTTATTGAATTTATTTCGAGTATAATATTTCGGCTGTTTTATCAGAAATCTTAATCTAAAAAGCTGAGTGAGCACTTGGTGTTTCGTGTAGACGAATCTTTGAAATGTTATTTTGATCTCCAAGTTAAAAAGTTTCTTCTATCGTAGTTCCACTCAAATGAAATAAAAGCAAACTCTTAGGAAAATATTTTAGTTTGTAGATACAAACATATAATATAAGCATATAAGCATGGGGCTGAGAATAAGAGAAGTGAAGTATAACCTACAAATTAGATAAATTAGAAGGAGAGGTAAGTGAAAGTGAAAGGACATGAAAGCGTAAATAAGAGCAGGTATTAAGATCACGATTCGTCTGTAAATAGTGTAAGGCAGCGGTGACCAAAACTCGAGCTGCAGTGATTACATGCGACAGACAGCCTATGAAGTAAGGAGACGGAGGAAAGGTACTTGGCATGAAAACTACAACCAGTGGTGGTTCCTGTACTAACATCCTGATCAATCCTGCGGATAAAAATCTCAAGCTTTGCTGTATCAGTAATGTTACTGCTGTCATCAAGAGCCAGTGAATAATATAAGGTTTTTTTTTTCTTTTTCTTTAACCTTCCTCTTCAATATAATCAGGAATTTTCTAAATTCTTTTTCGATACTTGGTCGAAAAATTCGTAGCTTTTCAAAAGTAAAAACTTCTTATGGACAAGTTAGTTCAGCTATTTTAATCATTACTTACAGTGTACAAAATTTGAAGGTACTACCCAACCTTCATCTATTATCAGGCAGTACATCTCACTTGACGAAATGTGCCAGGGAAGAATAATTCTTTGTATGTATCTGAAGTCTAACTAGTGTAATATGCAATGGAGGGGGAAAGAAACTGGCTACCCTCCCGGCCTAGTTATCTTGTAAGTGGTGCCTTCTTGTTATCACTTGTGGGGTTCAGACCTGTCTTCGGACAGTTGACTAAACAATAACTCAACCTTCCAGTGTTGAACGTTCCTTTATTAGTTTTTAATTTTCCAAAATGTTATGGTTCACGGCGCTTCCTTTAAGTATTGATTTGTTGGAATTCTTCGAACTCATAAGGCTGTTTTGCATGGGGCGATAACATCGCTATACGGTGGACATTCCAATACCTCAAATTTCAGATATTTGAGTTTCAACAGCGTGTGCAGTATCAGAACGGACACTGCTGTGCAGCGACACAACACTTTTGGAGAGCAATTGATGGTGCTCTGTTCGAATTACAGATTTCAGCGCGTCACGCATCACCTCATGTAACAAGTACTGTTGATCATTGCATCCCTTTTCTGTTTATGTTCTAGTATTGGTTTTTGGGCGTCCATGAGAGCTTAGGATTACACGTGAAGGAATTTCTCATGCACGATTCCGCTCTGTTTTTCCTTCGTTTTCTTTGTTTGTAGTGGTAGTGGTAGTGGTAGTAGTGGTAGTAGTAGTAGTAGTAGTAGTAGTAGTAGTAGTAGTAGTAGTAGTAGTAGTAGTAGTAGCAATAGTAGTGGTAGTGGTTGTAGCAACAGTAGTAGTAATAGTAGTAGTAGTAGTAACAGTAATAGTAGTTGTAGTAGTAGTAGTAGTAGTAATACTAATAGTAGTAGTAGTAGTAGTGGTAGTGTTAGTAGTAATAGTAGTAGTTGTAGTAATAATAATAATAATATTAGTAGTAGTAGTAGTAGTGGTGGTAGTAGTAACAGTAGTAGTAATAGTAGTAGTTGTAGTAGTGGTAGTAGTAATAATAATAATAGTAGTAGTAATAGTAGTGGTAGTGGTAACAGTAGTAGTAATAGTAGTAGTTGTAGTAGTAGTAGTAGTAATAATAATAATAATAATAATAATAATAATAATAATAATAATAATAATAATAATAATAATAATAATAATTGTAGTAGTAGTAATAATAATATTATTATTAGTAGTAATATTAATAATAGTAATAGTAGTAGTAATAATAATAGTAGTAGTAGTAGTAGTAGTAGTAGTACTAATGGTAGTAGTAGACTAGTAGTAGTAGTTGTAGTAGTAATAGTAATAGCTGTAGTAGCAATAATAATAATAATAATAATAATAATAGTAGTAGTAGTAGTAGTAGTAGTAGTAGTAATAGTAGTCGTAGTAATAGTAGTAGGTGTAGTAGTAATAGTAATAGTTGTAGTAGTAATAATAATAATAATAGTAGTAGTAGTAGTAATAGTAGTCGTAGTAATAGTAGTAGTAATAGCAGTAGTTGTAGTAGTAATAGTAATAGTTGTAGTAATAATAATAATAATAATAATAATAATAATAATAATAATAATAATAATAGTAATAGTAGTAATAGTAATAGTAGTAGTTGTAGTAGTAATAGTAATAGTTGTAGTAATAATAATAATAATAATAATAATAATAATAGTAGTAGTAAATAGTAGTCGTAGTAATAGTAGTAGTTGTAGTAATAGTAACAGTTGTAGTAGTAATAATAATAATAATAATAATAATAATAGTAGTAGTAGTAGTAGTAGTAGTAGTAGTCGTAGTAGTAGTAGTAGTATTAGATTTATTTCTACTTGTAGAGTTAAGGCCGTAAATCCTTCTCTTCCACTCAACCAGTATCAGAACAATAGCAGAAATACAGGAACAATATAAATTAATAATAATAATAATAATAATAATAATAATAATAATAATGACATGAAAACGGGTAGGCCTATAGTTACATGTAATTCTAAAAATCAAACAAATTATATTAATGTGAATGAAATTGTTGAAATAATAAAGAAAATTTATATGTTAAAAATAAAAATCATATACTACAAAAAATTATATTTTAGGAAAGCTCACAGTCTAAGCAGACTATTTGACAACCGGGTTTTGAAATTAGTAAATGTCTGACAGCCCGTTAAAGTACTGGGTGTTCATTTCAAAGTGTCATGACGTCACTGTTGTGAGTCAGCGATTTGAAGCGAGTTTCAGCTTTCAAACTGAACTTGAGAACGTGTACGGTACAACTTGAACGTCGTAGCAACAGATGGCGGTCTGTACGGTCTGTGTGCTACCATAACCTCTTTCGGAGTGTGTTTTGCGCGGGCAAGTCATACGAAAAGTATTTGTTATCATCGGTTGCGTACGGCAACATTTCACAACTCAAATCAAATGCTCCGTGTCCATGTTGACCGTCCAAGTTAATGTCAACAAATTCGTAAGTAATCGTCTTAACCCTCTCCCCATATCCCGACAGTAAGAAAAAAGCTCACCTCATTACGTGTTTCCAAACAGTTCACATTCCTGCCACTACTGGCGTTACCATACATATCGGTACGTACCGGTACTCTTCAGAATGAACGCCGTACTTGCTAGGCAACTTCTCTGGCACATAGGTAATACGCCTCTACGGAAGTGTAGGAAGATTGAACACCCAGTATGAGGCAGGGAGTTCCAATGACGAGAAATTGAAACGGTGAATGATGAAGAGTATCGGGAAGTGTTATGATGAAGTATACTCAATGTACCGGTCATCTGAGATCGACTAAATTATTTAGGATATGATTGGAACATAAATACACAAGAGCAGACAACAGATAGCTTGGGGCTAAGGTGTGCAGATTTTGAAATAGAAGAGAAAGACAGTTGCTGCTTTTTCTGTCCGTTTATAGGTCAAGTGTTATGAATAATCTATAACGAAGATATATTCAAGGAGTAAATTAGGTCTAAAATAAACATCGTTTTGAGAGGATATGAAATCTTATTGGAGTATAGTTAGACACAGATTTAGTGGAATACATTGTTACAAAGTCATTCATTCTCATTCATATCGTCATTGATTTTATGAAAAATCCTATATGACAGTACAGAGTATAATTTTTCAGGAGGAAGAAAAAATTAATTAAATATCAATAGGCCTACACTGATCCTCGATGATGTTCATATTCTTATGTAGGCCTATTGATTTTTAGTTACTCTTTTCTTTCTTCTGAAAAATTATCCTATGTACTGTCACATGGGGGGGGGTTCATAAAATAAATGACGATATACTTTTCTATGTTTTCCTCTAAATCTAAATTTCTTTTTTATAGTTTATCCTATAGCTTAGTCAAATATGTGCTCTCTCTAATTCGTTAAATTTTATAAATTTAACTGTCTTCTGAAATAAAACATGCTAAGAATTTCCTTCGTCCTCGGACAGGTTTAATCCTTTGGTCTTCTGGTTCAGTAGTAAACATGATATCGACTAACGAGCAAACGTTCTGATGGGGGCAGATAAAAAGGTTAAAATTTTTTCTTCCACCATGTTAATAATGTCAAAAGAAGTGCTTATACAAATTTTTACCACTCGACCGCAATTACGACAGCTGTAAAAAAAAATAAGTTCGCCAGGGGCCGCTAACAGAAAGAAAAAAAAACAAAATTTTATTGGACAAATTTATTGGAACGGACACAACAATTGTTGAGCTATTTTTGAACATATTTTCCATTGGAATTGAGACATGTCTCATTTCATGGGATCGACAGAGAGAGATGCAGACGCAGTCAAACGCTGGTTCCGATCTGAGGCGGCTGACTTCTACTACACAAAAATTGTTCCTATGGTATGACAAATGTCTCAATTCTGGTGGGGGATATGTTGGAAAATAGCGCAACAATTTCTGTATCTGTTTCAATAACTGTTTCTATGCAATTGTGCTTTTTTCTATAAACGGCCCCAGGGAAAATCACTTTGTGGACGGCCTCGTAATTGCGGTCGAGTGGCCAAAATTTGTATAAGCACTTCTTTTTACATTATTAACATGGTGGAAGAAAAAAATTTAACTTTTTTATCTGCCCCCATCAGAACGTTTGCTTGTTTTTATTTTATTTTATTGGGTTATTTTACGACGCTGTATCAACATCTTGGTTATTTAGCGTCTGAATGAGATGGTGATAATGCCGGTGAAATGAGTCCGGGGTCCAGCACCTAAAGTTACCCATCATTTGCTCGCATTGGGTTGAGGGAAAACCCCGGAAAAAACCTCAACCAGGTAACTTGCCCCGACCGGGAATCGAACCCGGGCCACCTGGTTTCGCAGCCAGATGTGCTGACCGTTATTCCACAGATGTGGACCGTTTGCTTGCAAGTCACCGATGTCGACATCAGAAAAACAAAAAAAGAACAGTCTGCATAGCTTCCTGTATTCAAGTTTTTTTTTATGTTTAATATTGGTCGACCAGCAAACTTGCTATACAGACCACTGTCAAATTATGGAATATCACATGCAGAATATCATGCTGAGGTTGGCTCTAAAGGCTCCTCTAATTAATTTAAATTAATTAATTAAACATTTTTGTGAATTATGTGAACAAAAATATGATGATTTACTGTGTTAAATTATGAAGAGTCGTCAGTATCACTAAGAAGGATGTCTTGAGGGAGTTTCCTTTTAAGTCGAGATGGCTGACAAGATCTTGCTCCTATTTTATATGTCACAGCTCCAGGAACACCAGGAAGTTTGTTGAAGAAAGATTTTGACATTGAATGGATGTACTGTTCTAGTGGAAGAATTCCCAATTGTTCATGCAGTTGTTGATTTCTTACAAACCAGGGGGCATTTGTTGCAGTACGCAGGAACTTGTTCTGGAGAACTTGTCGGCGATGCATGTGTGTCTTATTTGCAGTCCCCCACATTGGCGCTGCATAAGTTAAATGAGGTCGTACAAGCGAGGTGTAGAGTAGCATTGAACAGTCCAATCCAATTTGTGAACGTCTATTAACCAAGGGGTATAATTTTCGAATTCTAGAAGAGGTTAGTGTAACAATGCGAGTTATATGGGCTTTCCATGTGAGTTTCGTGTCTAATAATATTCCCAAATATTTGACAGCTTCTTGACTAGAGAGCCATGTAACTTGTTCATTTAGAAGAACCAAAGGAGGTGGATTATTGTTTATTGTTAATAAAATAACATTGACAGAAATACAATCTTAGTTCTTCCCTGAAGGAGTAAAAAACTCATGCTCAGGAGATATCTAAACACAAAGATAATAATTTTTGACACAAACTGGGTCAAGAAAAAAATTTACAGGATTAAATTAAATTTAAAAATACAATTTCAATTTCAACAATTTAAGTCATACAAATGCATATACATATTAAATCAATATATATTCTTTAAAAATTAAATTCCTAACGCTATTTTTGAAATTCCTGATACTAAAATTTTGCAAATCTGGATATTTATGAATTATTTTATTGTATAACCTTGGACCAAAGTAGGTACCATGGCTCAGAGCTGTGCTTGTGAAACACTTTGGTTCCTCTAGTCGTATAAAATCGGATCTTTTAGTTCCATATTTATGATGATACAATTTGAATTTATTACGGTTTTTATGTATGAAGATTAATAAGGCAATATAATAAATCTGTTTAATTTTCAAAACATTAAAATCAGTAAACAAAAGCTCAGATGAATAAGCAATTGGTTTATTAAGGCATATTTTAATAATTCTTTTCTGAATAAGTATTAGTGGAGTGAGATTAGAATTACAAGCATTTCCCCACCCTAAAATTCCATACTGGAGAATGGATTGAAATAAAGCTAAATAAATGAGACGTAAAATATTAATTGGTAAATATGACCGAAGTATAACAAAGATATAAATTGTTTTACGTAATCTATTGCATAAATATGTAATATATTTGTTCCATCGTAAGTGTTGGTCGATCGTAATGCCTAAATACTTAACTTCTGAGGATTCGTTTAATATGGGACAATCACAATTTTGAGAAGAACGATCTGAATGATGCAAATCTAGTCTTTCAGGTGAAGCTCCCTGTAAAGCAGATTTGAATAATTTCAAGGGAAAAATTGTTCCGGGGCCGGGTATCGATCCCGGGACCTCTGGTTGAACGTACCAGCGCTCTACCACTGAGCTACCCGGGAACTACCTGAAAGACTAGGTTTGCATAATATATACGTTACTGTGTACGTTAACAGAAAACCACAATTCCAAGTCACACAGAGTTTGTGTGCACTCGTTGTGGGTCTCTGAAGTTTCGTCAGCCCACGCGAGTTGTGTGGATATAAAGGGAAAAGTTGAGACGGTGTCGGGTGGAGTTCCCGGGTAGCTCAGTGGTAGAGCGCTGGTACGTTCAACCAGAGGTCCCGGGATCGATACCCGGCCCCGGAACAATTTTTCCCTTGAAATTATTCAATCTGAATGATGAATTTTGAGCCCAAAGGAAGATTGAGGAGATTGAAGACCACTGGCCTTAAAGAGAAGATTTTAGCTTCTGTCTTGGTAATGTTAAGTAGTAATCTCCAGTCAGAGAACCATTTAGACAGCTCCTGTAAGGATGTCTGAAGAGTGCCGATTGCAGTAGTATTCAGGTTTTAATTCGGTTCCTGTGCTGCGTTGTTCAAATGAAGAAAAAACTTTCCAGATCGTAAAAATCTCGCGTTTTATTCGGAAAGAGAATAACTATAAACCCATTTTCACCAATTAGGACCGAGCAGAAGGTAAACTGGACTATTAAAAAAAAAGGAACTCATAAAAATGTATATTTAGGAGGGAAACAATGCCACTATAAATATTTCAAGAGCCGTTCAGAGCTGCGGAACAAACAAATGATGGAGAAAGTTTGTAGCGTAAATTAGGCAGCCATGTAAATTTATCGATGCAGACCCGTTATTTTTCCGCATTGTATCGTTCGTACAGAGTACTCGAATCCTGCCGGTCGGTGGGTCGACGCTGGGGAACAATGTGAATTATTAGCACAATGAAATGTCTGGCGAAGCGAGTCTGTGCAGAGTGACCTCATGGGAGAGCGCGAACTGAACGGGGCGCGGCGGCTCATTTCGAATGCTGTGTTGCGGTCAAGGAGCTTCTGCGGCTCATGGCGACTCCACAGCTACTCCTCGCATGCCTTATAGGGGAAGGTGTTGTACCTTGGGTCATTCATCATTTCTCTGCCATTTGTGTTTTGAAAAATGAAGTATTACAATCAAGTTACATACTTGTACACAAGAGTCCTCTCACAAAGCTTTGGTGATCTTCAGATACAGTGGTTTGCTTTCTTTGTGAAGAAATTTGTTTTTGATCTCAGAAAGTATTTTCTTTGTAGTGTGTTCTTTATTTTTTTACGGGGCTGTGTTATAATTCAAGACATTTCCAATAGTAAGGTAAGATCTTTGTTTCTTTCTTGTTCGAATGGTATATTAGGTTATTGTTAGAATATAACCTAACTTTTGAAACATGATTTTCAGTTCACAATGAGCAGTAGTTGTACCTCGGTCCACTTGAAGTGTTGTACCTTGGGTCGACCCAAGGTACAACATTGAACTGATGATGAGCAGAAGTGTACAAATCATTATAAATTATTAGTTAATTTGATATAGTTTAGTAGTAGTATTAGTAGTAGTATTTATTTATTTAACCTGGTAGAGATAAGGCCGTCAGGCCTTCTCTGCCCCTCTACCAGGAGATTCCAACTACAATATCAACAATAAAATTACAATGATGTTTATGATGTTGATGTTTATTGCTCAATATGTTGGAAATATTATATCGTCATACTTTTATTTTTATAGAACCATGCCAAGAAGCAAGAATGGAAAAAAGCGGAAAAATAGATATAGAAGCACTTCGCATGGCTATAAAGGATGCGTTAACAACTGGAACTAAAGTGCGAACTGCGGCCAAACATTTTAATATTTCGAAAACTACGTTGTCTAGGCACTTAAAAAATATGCAGGATTCTAATGAAAATGAGTTTGTGTACAGAGCTAACAATGATGTGAAGAAAGTGTTTACTTTGCCACAAGAGATTGAATTAGTAGAGTATTTGAAACAGGCAGCAAGGCTACATTACGGTCTAAATAGAAATGAAGTTCTGAAACTTGCATATCAGTATGGATATGAAAATAATTTGGCTATTCCAGAGAACTGGAAAATTGAGAAAAAAGCTGGCGACATGTGGCTTAGTCATGAGGCTACCACCTCCCTACCAATAAGGTTAATCTAAGAGACAAACTTCCCAACTACAATTGCAGTTGATTTCAGTAGTTATGATGTTAAGTAGATCGATTTTGTATTTGTTATATGCTTAAAATGCATTATTGCATGAACATGTTGCAAAGGAATTGTATCTTTAATTTGTTTCCTATTATATTCCAGAAGTTTTGTGATTTTTAGATGATATGTACACTTTGCATTCATATTTATGTTTATCCACAATTTGTATTCTTGTTTCTTTTCTTGTAGGCTAAATTTATAATGTGACCCAAGGTAAAACATCGGGTGACCCAAGGTACAACCTCATGTTGTACCTTGGTCCATTATACTTGTATACATTTAATTGAATATAAAAATTATCAGAGTAATTAAATTCGTAAATAAAGATTACCAATGATATCTCAAAGGGTAGCTTCATCTTATTTTATAATTTGGACAACCTAATAATCATAATATGGTAAAAATAGAAATTAAATGTAAAAATGACCCAAGGTACAACACCTTCCCCTACTGGTGACAGACTACAGTACTAATCGCGATTAGCACTTATCGCGATCAGGTCCGATCGCGATTACCGAAAATGTGGTGACACACTAGGTCCCGTCTGGTCAACAGCTGAATTACCATAGAGGAAACAATTTTCTCTATGTAGGCTACATACGTATATGTCTGTTTCCCTCCTGGACAACAAAGTTCAAACTTTCTTTTGATGTTTCTTCATTGTTTCTTTCCTTTTTTTTTGTTGTTTCTTGCTGTTTGATATGGGAATTTATTTTTAAAATTGTTATATGCTTTACATTGTAAACTGATACTATTTATATTATTTTGAAAACAGATTTTATAACCTATAAAATTTGTATCATCATGCCAAAAATTTATATTATTTTGTAATAAAACATATTTTTAAAGTCAACCCTAACCTCAACGATAGCCTCGTAATGGAGACTGAAATTGAAAATCTGAAAAAGAAACCAGTTCCAGTTTGTAATCCATTATTTATTGAAATGAAACATCTTTCAGCAGCCTTCTATTGCTCTCTGTATATATGAAATATGAATAATTCGTCTCTCATTTGTTAATATATTTCTTTTTACTTTCCTCACATCTGCATTAAATTTCTCCAGTACGTCTAATAGTAGCCAAATTCATTTTCTAGCCTTTCATTTTCGTTTCTATTTCATATAATACAATGGAAGGGGTAACACAATTCCACAGCAGAAGCTATCACGACTTCCTAAATAATATAAATCAAGGCGATTCGAAACCAAAAATTACTAAAATGTTACTTTCGTCCACTGGGCCGTGCTTCAGCGCGATTTTCTTGTTCTGGAAACAGGATTTAGCTCCTGATCGCGATCGGGACGGTGACACACTACAAACCCGATCGCGATTAGGTCGATAATCGCGATTAGTGACTGTAGTCTGTCACCAGTATTACTGTCGCTACGTCTTAGTTGTCTGCCGTGAAGTTGTACCACAGTCTACTATATACAGTCGCGAAGCTTGAGGTGATTTTTTGCAAATCTCGTAATAAAGCGCTCCAAGCGGTTAGCAACTAGAAACAATAGACTGTCCATGGTCGACTTTGGACTGTGTCGTATTTCTATCGAGTGCTAGCTCGTTGCGTTTTTCACATTGATGCTTGTGAAATGCTCGTTAGCGGTTGTAATTAAAATGTTAATGGCTAAAATATAATAATTGGAATAATAATGTGGGACAAGGAGGAGACGTTTGTAGTGCTATAAATTGTAGCAACAGTAAGAGAAAGAGGCCAGAGTTATCCTTTGTCCGATTTCCGAAAGATTCAGAAAGGTTCCTGGGTTTCCACAAGAATGCTGTGCAGAAACGAAACTCTTAATTTTGAAGTTCTTTGTGACTGTTAGAATACATTATATCCTTAAATTTCACAATGAAATGTTTCAGTCTAACTGAAAGGACATTAGATACCGGTTAAAGTTCTCTCACTTAGGCTGCTAAATTTCCAGAAAAATAAAGGTTAGGTCTACTTTTTTTTCAGAGGATATATTTTTAATTGTAGCTATTAATTTTGTTATTATTTTATGTGTTATTTTACTAAAGACGTAGAAAAATTAAGTTTGTTTTAATGAAATTTATTAATAACGTGTTATTTTCAATTCTGGTGAGATTATTATTGCTTAGGCCTATTTTTTTCAAAGGATATGTTTTTAATTATAGCTGTTAATTTTATTGTTATTTTTATTTGTTGCTTTACTAGAGACGTAGAAAAAGTCTGTTGCAATAAAATTTATTGATCACGTTTTATTTCCAATTCTGGTGTGATTATTATTGCTTAACCTCATCCCACTTTGTTAACTACGTAAGCCTACACTACAAGTACCGGTACACGTAAGTTACTCCATTAATTCATATTTCCATTATTATTGCTGTAAAGGGAAATGCAAATTAATATTTATTGGTTTCATAGTTAATTATAGCTATAATCTTGAATGAGTGAAGCTATTATAGTAAATTTCAGTTCGTTTTGCACAAACAAAAATTATATTACTTATTTCTTGCAGGTATCTTCGAGTTTATGGTGGAATTTAATATACTTCATTAAAATAATAAATGAACTTTATCCATTTAATATTTCAATAATGGAAGGAAGGCGTTTATTTTTCCAAAAGAACACGACAACGAAAGTGTAACATATTTTGTCGTCTGCTGGGAGAGAGATATACGATGATGAGGCGATAGTAGCAATTCTAGTGGTGGGCAACTACCCGTGTTTGTATTTTTACTACATATTGAGCTTCGCGACTGTATATAGTAGACTGTGGTTGTACGTTAAGGTACACACAGACATGTTACTTCGAAGACAACCACGCCTTCTTCCACAACTGTGGATGTAAGGGTAAGCCGTAGAGAAGAACAACGATCGAGAAAGCAAGACTAACAGCGCCCTCAAAGCCGAAAACCCGCACGGCAATGTTGCATACGTCGCGTCGTTGATGTAAAGCAGGTATGCTCAAAATTGTAAAAGCCCCGATTACACGGATGATACTACACTGCATAACACACACAGTTACGGACTGGGCTCCGCAGCTACAGAGTGATTTATATAGAACTGACACATTTCTTTCATTAATTGTTTCAAAACGAATTGTGCTAGCGACAACTTATTATACCTAAAATGTAGAGGAATTTTGGGAGATTATTTACCTCTATAGCAAATGTTGAAAATGTCCTCCATCCTGCATAAGGCACAACTCAACACGTCGTTCCATGTTACTGGCCACTCGTTGGAGGACTCTGTTGTTAGCTTGAATCTCCTGTGTGATGTTGTGCTTCAGATCGTCCAATGTCTGGGGACGTGTAGCGTAAACCCTGTCTTTTAAGTAACCCCATAGAAAGAAGTCCGGCGTTGTCAAATCCGGAGATCTCGGTGGCCACAGCTACTCAAAGGGCATACCAGAGAGAATTTGGTGTTCGCAATCCTCCCAAAAGAAACACAATACTGGGACTGGTAAACAAATTGGAAACAACTGGATCTCTGGTGAGTGAAAAGGGCAAGCATCGTTCATCTAGGCTTCCCACGGTTGTTGTTGACGTAAGAGCACGACTGGTGCAGTCACCCAAAAAATCATTAAGACGTTTGTCGCAAGAGGCAGGGTACACCTACTCAATGTGTCAGAGAGCCTAAAGCCATATAGGGTTACGGTTGTTCATCAGCTACAGGAACCAGATAAGGATAAAAGATTGAATTATTGTCGTTTGTTTCAGACGTCCATTGTGCAAAATCCTGCCATATTGTCCATCACATGGTTCACAGATGAAGCATGGTTCCATTTATCCGGTTATGTGACGACCGAATAATTTCCAGGAACCTGTGGCCACCGAGATCTCCGGATTTGACAACGCCGGACTTCTTTCTATGGGGTTAATTAAAAGATAGGGTTTACGCCACACGTCCCCAGACATTGGACGATCTGAAGCACAACATCACACAGGAGATTCAAGCTAACAACAGAGTCCTCCAACGAATGGCCAGTAACATGGAACGACGTGTTGAGTTGTGCCTTATGCAGGATGGAGGACATTTTCAACATTTGCTATAGAGGTAAATAATCTCCCAAAATTCCTCTACATTATAGGTATAATAATTTGTCGCTAGCACAATTCGTTTTGAAACAATTAATGAAAGAAATGTGTCAGTTCTATTTAAATCACTCTGTACATTGCAGCACCGCCTGTGGCATAGTTCTTAGCTCTTACAAATAGAATAATAAACTGAATTTGAAAAGGAAAGAGTATACACTGTAATATTCAGTATTAAATTATTTATTATATTTAATATAGTTATGATATAATAATATCATAGATAATATCATTTTCATATTCCACCATACAGTCTACTTTGCGGTCTATTCAACATCTGGATTCTTTTCTGCAAGTAATCGGGAATATATTTCCAACGAATTTACTGCAATGCGCTAAAGATGCTCATCTGTTAATCGGGACCTATGTTTGGATTTAGTGACCTTCATTCTCGAAAATAATTGTTCGCACACATATGTCGAGGCGAAGGTAGCTAACACAGTGGCAACGAATAAGCTCATCTTGTAATAAGTATATAGTTTTGTTCATTTTTTAAATAATTCTATGCTTGTCAAGTCATATTCTCTGCATTTAGTTCTGAATTCTACGTTACTTAGTAAATCAATTAACTTGTCCTGGAACTGCACTCTCACGGATTGTACTAAATTTATGAAAAGATTAACAAAAATACTAATATCGCTCTCCATACGTCTAAAATCACTAAATCTATGTTCTGTGAATTCACATTTGATCTGTTGCAGTACAGAGACATAATTAACTATATTTTGTTCAGGCACCATACATCTCTTTACAAGTTCACCATCCGTGAAGGGTTTTAGTGCCTTAGCTAATTCCCAACATACTACATAGAATAACTTGCTCCAAAACATAGGCTCTGAATTGTTCGACTCTTTTCAATGTTTGGCCTTTCATGAAGTGCTTTCAATTGTTGAAGCTGTAGTGCACGTTGCATCCCTGAAAAAGTATTTTATAAAAATATCTATTACTGCTGGAATGATATCACCACAATAATAATAATAATAATAATAATAATAATAATAATAATAATAATAATAATAATAATAATAATAATAATAATAATAATAACGTTGGTATATGAAAATAGGCTATAATACAGAAAACAGCTTCTCTGTCACTTCGGCATGTTCTGGGTAGCAGAGCCTATAATGTAGTTTTATGTTGCTCAGTAGTATTCCTGACAGTACCTTACAATATAGCAGCCGTGGCGAAGAAGAGTTCGTGCGCCGAGCCACTGTGTAACCTGCAACGTGCATAGCACCTGTGGAGGGAGGCGGACACCCGAAGGGGAAATGAAGCAAGTGTCAGACTCAGTAACGGATTTTCATTTTCCTTACGTCCAGCATTTAAATATAATTTTATACAGTGCAAGGCTAGAAACTAATGTTTAGTACGTACAACGAAAAGAGAAATGTACAAGAAAACATGGGTCACATTATCACGACCTGAAATTAACTGTCTTCAGAATGTCTCTGCGTCAGAGTTTCAAAATCAGGAATTATGTCATTTACTGCCAGACGTAGTTGATCACGAAGGTGTTTGTCTGTCAGTCGTGATCTACATTTGGTTTCCACTATTTTCAATATTGAAAATAATTTATTACAAACGTAAGTTGTATCGCACAGGCTTCAACAGAGCAAGCAAAAGAACGAAACTTCGGATACTTATTTTTTGACAAAGATTTGAAAAGTTCAACATCTGTCAAGTCCTTACATCTAACTTTCATTGCAACATCACATTGTAGATCTATGAGCTCAAATTGAAGATCTAACCGCATCATTCGTACATCTGCTGAAAAAGGGTCGACGTACAGAGATATGTCATGCTCTGAATTTCTTAAATCATGAAATCTGTGTTCCACAAAATTCTTGTCTAAGAATGTTGAGCATCTCAATGTAATTATGTAATTTATGAGGAACAATATTTGGAAGAGACTGTAAACATGGGAAATACTGGAGTATTCTCACCACATTGGCAGCAAAAAAAAAAATGCGTCCTCCCATCCTACTTGAAACTTTCGTTTTTGTAGATGTACAGTACATGTATTGGAGAGAGACATTGCGACGATACGCCACTCGCAGGTCAGAGGCAAATACAAATGGAACGGAGTTTGACTCCAGTGGGTGAGAGGGTGGGGGTTGTGGGAGGTAGAAATGCACAGCTATCCTTGCGAGCCACAATGTGCTCGTGAGTCGCATTTTCGCCGCGGCTGCAATATAGGAATCACTTTCCGTTTTCACCGAACGTACAACAAAAATAGGCTTCCTCCCACACTGTACGGAATGATCGTTTGCTTACAGAAGGTTTTGACTGTGTCATTGTCCCGCACTGTTCGTGCGTTTACTAAGTACTTGAACTGCCTTCTGCAGCCATCCGTCGAGCTTCGAACGGGGAACAGCACGCTCTACATTCGAAGGTTGCGATTACAGAACGTTATCGCGAGTCAGAGAATGAGCATACCTGATGTAAAGCAATGGTGGGTAGTGATGGAGGAAATAAATTAAATACCGATATGTTGAAATTGCAATATACAGAAAATCTAATTTCGATAAACGAAATATATCGCAGAAAATATATCGATATAACGAACGATTATCAATATATCGCTATTTCGTAAGCAAATTGCATTTTCAGGCGTACATTACTGCATTACAACAAAATTACTTAAATTTTAATATTCCTTTTTTCCATTGAAATTAACATCATAACAGTCAAAAGCATAAATGTAAAATTGTAACAATAAACAATACATTTCAAATACCATTATGATATAGGTCCTAACCTAAATCAAAATATGGTGGAGGCGAGGGAGCTTAAATGATATAGTGGGAAAGAATTACGTGAACTCTACATGGTTGAGTATTTGATATTGGAACACGATTCAATTATTCTAATGGTGTATAGGATTAAATTCAGGACACAGATATAATGCTCTTTTCTACCTAACAACGTAATAATTTTTAAATGTAAGTAAACAGAACTTGTAATTATTTTTAAATGTAAGTAAACCGTACTTAGAATGTTACAAATGTTAACAAACTTCACAGTTGATTTGATACAATCCTTCTATAGTAAGTTCCCATTGCAAGTTATTGTTACACTCGAACATTCCAAACAACAATGATGATGATTATAGGGATACAATTTTTATTCACTAAAAGATATAATAAGAAAACAGAATGTCAGCACTAGGTTATGCATAGAAATCATAGACATAAACAAATGTCACATCGGTATTAAATTCTTGTTTCTCTTTCCATTTCAGAATATAGAAATAAAAGTTTTGGTACCCGTTTTGAGGTCAGACGGTTCTCCTTCAGGATGGGAGTTGCTCTCCTCCTTGGAGAACATTAATAACAATATTAAAACAGTAGTAGATAAACCTCCCGTCTGTCTCACGTTCGCACACGCTGCATTTTGAATTTGGTGCTGCATATTAAACAGTTTGAATTCGAATTCCAGTCCAGCCAATTAGAACAAGGTATTGAGTGAGGTTGCATAATTATGTAATTGTCCACCTTCAGTAACGCCATCTCTCGGGAATTATCGGAGTTGTCTAGTGTGGATTTTGTTGTTGTTGATAATGATAATAATTCCACAAAAAATCGCTAAACTTATGAGAAAACCGATATATTATACGATATGTTGAATCAAAATTTCGATATCGATATATCGCTATATCGAAACGAAAATATCGGTATTTCGTAAAAACCGATATATCGTTCCCATCTCTAATGGTGGGCATTCCTGCGGCATTGCCGCAGTGACGTCAGACCTCAGCCAAGCATCAAACTTACCCCCTACCTTCCCCTTCCCCCACTCCATGAAAATACTGCGCGTGTACGTGGCGGATTATACTGGACTGCTGTAATTCGGAGCTTCATTAGTGATACAATGTATTTCGCAGAATTATATGAATCGAGAGGATATCACACTTACAAGAAAGGCGGTTCTTTTATTTCTCATGTTTAGGAGCAGTTACAAATATTCAGGACGCGAACTTAAATATGCACATTCTTAAAATAGATCACCTGTTATACGAGTTCAAACGACACAGATTCAGTGATTTTCAAAGGATGGAGAAAGATTTCAATATTTTTGCCACTCCTTTTCATGTTTAAATTGAAAATTTAATTGCAGTTAGAGGTACTGGATTTGCAGAATGATGACTTCTGAAAGCAGAATGTGAAAGTCTACAGGGGGCTAAATTTTTTTAAAAGATGTCCAGTACTACATATCCACTGCTTAGACAGTTTGCTTAAAAAATAATGAGTACCGTCATTTCCCATAACTATGGTCCTGGAACATAACTACTGTCCACGATACAACTATTTAAATTTTGTACTCCATAACGTAGTACCTCGTTTATCTATATTCTTGCTGTACTGTAGTTTGAATTCAAGTCACTGCAGCTATCTATGAACGGTCTATGTTACGTCTACAATGATCTTTGAATGGTTGTGTTTCAGGACCATAGTTACGGGAAATGACGGTATATATTCATCAACCTACCAGTGCGAACAGCTGTTTTCTAAATTGAAATTTATAAAGTCCAGCCACAGATCCAGTTTAATTGATGCTCATCTCCTTGCGCAACTGAAAATAGCATGACTAGATATAAATCCCAATTTCGAAGAAATTGCTTTGAAAAGTGATTAATTAAATATCACGTGAATGGACTATTCTAATTACATATGGTAGGTAGGAGTGTAGTGGCGCAACTGTCTGTAAATCCGTCACTGCACTGTACAGTGCAACCCCTCCCAAAGTATGTAGTTGCCATTTAAATCCTGTCTTGTGGGTTGCGTTCATTTTGCCCACCACTGACGTAAAGAATGCTTGTGAGTGTTTCGAGACGTCGAGATTGATCACTCCCGAAGTCCCGAACGTCGAGTGCCTTGAATCGCCACAGTTGTTTATACCTAACTGAACTTTTATCTACTTTGGCAACTGTTATATATGTATAAACCATCAAGTAGCCTATTTGAAACATCATCTCTAACTTTCAGTGTATAATAATCCGTTCCCCAATCTTTATTTAATTACTAGAGTCGACGGCAATTCGGAAGGCGGCAGTCTGCTAGCGTTTGCGTCGAGAGAGACAGAAGAGCAAGGCAGCGTACAACATTGCTAGATCGTACTTCACGCGCACATGCAATACAAATAGTGCATGAGAGAATTTAAATTATCAAAAGACAATAATGTAGAGATGGGAAAAGTTGTCATTTTCTCGTAACAGTTCCAACTGTTCCAGTTCCATGAAAATACTAGGTTCCAAATAACAGTTCCAAAATAACAGTACCACCATATATTATATAGCCTACGCCGAAGTTCGCTCTAAAGCACCGGATCGAATCCCTCCTCCAGTGTTTTTTCCCCTTTGTGGCCTGACTCCATGTTGTTACCATAACAGATAAATTCTGTAGGATCAGAAATTAATTTTTACATTATATATATAATTTAATGTGGAAACTGTACCAAAAATAAAACACACCAGGAATGAACGAAACTTCTCCAGAGTCAAGTCCCTAAATTCAGTTCTGTCATTCTGTGAAGCGTGTGAAACAATTTATTTTTGTTAAAACCCTTTAGTCAAAGTAGTTTATGCAAACATTTGGGTAAAAAAGGCAAAAGTATAAGTCGAGGGCCATGAGAAAGTCCAGAAGTCATACTGACAGTATTGACACCACGAAACCACTTACGTTATATTTATGCACGACGCCAGTTCAGGATTAAAAGTTGGTATTGATTTTGTCCCTGAAAATTGTTAAAAGTAGCCAGATCTAGTGACAAAGTCGCTAAATTGATAACACTGCAGCAACGGTTGACATAATGTAGTTCCATACACGGCCGATTTGATGCTAGCTTCGCTACATCTTTGAAAGCGAAGGGAGCATCAAGTCGGCCGAGTTCCATAACATCGAGTATATTGTAACATGTAACAGCAAGTATTTTGTATAACAGGTACAGTTCTACTAGTATGTAATGTAACAGTGATGGTTTGGAACAGGTGGTTACGTTATATTATAGTCATGACTCATAATGTAGTTCCATAACATGGAGTATTTTTTGTAACAGCATGTTATTTTTTGTAACAGCAAGTATTTTTTGTAACAGGAGTATTTAATGTAACAGTGGAAGAGCCACGTACTACTAGTACGTAATGTAACAGTGGTATTTAGGAACAGGTGTGAGGCCTACACGGCGCTAGTATTCTTCCAGAACTAATGGCATACTACTGTATGCCATGTGATGCAGTACGATGTCATAATGAGTCGAGATGTGAATTCCTGGAAATGAAATCTTTTCTAATGCTAAATTGAATTCGTAGATCAGGTTTGTTCGAAGCTGGAAATGTAATGTAATTTTAAATTATTTGCAAATTGGTCACGAAATCGAAATGGATCCCAGTGGTAAATGAAACCTAACCTATTCTTCTTGTTCTTCTTAGCTGAAGGTCACAGTGGTGTTCAATTTCTCCAAAAATGCGTAAATAAAAGCTGTAATCATATCGGCCGTGCTAAAATTCATATTAATAATGTACCGTCATGAAGAATAATAATCTCATTGTAATGAAATATAAAAATTTACCGTTGTATTTTTTTTTAAACAAAAACTTCAATAATACAGTCATGTTTCAACAGATTTTAGTTTAATTTCAAGAATTGGTAATGAAACTAAAACTGTAAAATATTTGGATATAAAACGTAACCTATATATTTTCATCTCTCTTGATAAAATTCACAATGTAGTTACTATAATACAGGCATTATGTTATTTGATAGAATCCTATACTTAATGAACATCAGTTCCAAGATAATGTGTACATTTTTAAAGACTATCTTCGTATCTTTACTATTTATCTTTTACTTTAGTTTCCAACATTTTTTTCAGTACGACGAAAGGATTCCCAATTCTGCTTTCAAACAGTGGCGCCAACTTATATGGGCTCGTGGAATCCGAGTCCACCCAATAATTTATCGTGTTGTGAGATTTAACTTAAGGCTCTTCAAATGTTTGAGCCCACCCACTGTTTTTCAAAAGTTGGCGTCACTGCTTTCAATAGTACCAAACATGTTCCGTTCTGTGGAACAGGCGTTGTCATAATGTAGTTCCAAAGTGAAAGGAGTATTTGTAACCGCAAGTATTTCGTACTAGCTCAGAACAATATTGTTATTTTGGAACATAGTGTTCCAAGGTGCTGTTACTTTTTGGAACAGTTACAAACAAGGAACGGTTCCAAATTAACTGTTACGTTATTTTTTCCCCACCTCTACAATAATGACCTTAGCCGTTGATTACTGTAAGCATGACACCAAACAAACCCTCTTTCCTTCACTAACAATATTCTTTGCACGGTTCTCAATCCCACACCACATGCTTCTACAGTCGTTTCTTGCGCGTTGGCAACGTTGCATCCAGCATCAAGATGGCCGGCAGCGTTCTGTTCGTCAACGTTTTTAAAATAATTCTGCACCTTGAACACTATTTTCCGCGCCTGCCTGTGCAATATTTGTCTTTTTACAGTCTCTTCTTCTATTTAATTATCTTACGCACACGCAGTAAATGTTAGTTTTACTTATTCAATGTATTGAAACACTCACACGTGATCTCGGAAGTACTTGTAATAGACTGATTCCCATTGGTTCTACTGTATAGCTTGTGACGTCACATACTAGAAATGCTACGGCGCATATAGCAGCTGACCGCCTTCCGAAATGCCGCCTAGTCTAGTTCCTTATTAAAAGGCTAGAAATTTTCTTTTCATATGTTTGAGATCAAGTATACAATCTCAAGTAAAAATATATTAAAGTTATGTTTTATGTTTCTTAGAAATGCAAATTTATTTGAGAATTTTTTTTCTACTTATATAACCATAGGTAATATCACATAAGAGAATCAGAACATTTTGATAATTAAGATAATGTTCTGTTTTGTATTTTTGTCTCATTCGAACATTTATAATGTTGTTTATTTCAATGATGTATGTTATTCAAAGTTACGAAATCTTTCCACGCCGACCAAATGCTATTTCGAGAATGAGCGAGACTCGAAGTGCACGAGAATGGGGAGACAAGACTCGAAAGACAATGCAACGAACACAGCGAGCGAGAGCGGCAGTTAGTTTTGTTCGTCTCTAATAAGTCGCCTAGGTAATTCAGTTTTCAGAGAGCTGGCTCACGACGACCCGAGTTAAAATCCTGGTTATGGCAAATTGTATTTTTGGTGGACAAAAATAGTAATGGGTAAATTCCTGCAAACTTTACAATCGGGAATTCCTGGAATATTCCCCGAAAAGTTCCCGGTCTCTAAAATGTGAAAAAATGTTAAAATTAAGTGGTATTAGTATTGAAATCGCATTGAAAATTCTGATAACTACACATTTTTTCGTATGTAAACACAGGAAACCATATATGGACACAGAGATCTTCCCTTTCTTTATTAACTGTTTAATGGCTTTGCAATTTTTTTCAATTCATCAATAATATTGTATTATTAGTTCAGATTATACGTAGAGCAACACATAATTTCATTTTTCAATTGATCAAAAATATTTTATTGCTATTTCAGATTGGAATTAAGACACACAGAGTAAGACTTTTTTCAATTGATCAACAATATTGTATTGCTATTTCAAATTAGAATTGAGGCGGTCAGAAGCAAAGAGGTGTAATTGCACTTACGTTATTTTCCATAAAATATAAACACTCGTAAATTCCGTGAAGTTTTAATTTTAAATGTTAATGTGCAATGTGGTTAAAAGATACATCCCTTTACCACTCAAATTTTAAATGCTTTGGTTTATTGTGGATGCATTTAAATAATTTATTTTAGAAATTTCACTTACACCCCTTTGATTCTAACCGCCTCAATTAAAACACACAGATTAAGATTTTTTTCAGTTCATCAATAATAGGCCTATTGTATTGTTATTTCAGATTAGAATTAAAATACGCAGAATAACAGAACGTTTTTCAATTGATCAACAATATTGTATTGCTATTTCAGATTGGATTTAAAATACACTGAGTAAGACAATTTTTTTCAAGTGATCAGCAATATCGTATTGCTATTTCAGATTGGATTTAAAATGCACAGAATAAGACAATTTTTTTCAATTGATCAACAATATTGTATTGCTATTTCAGATGGATTTAAAATACACAGAATAAGACATAATTTTTTCAATTGATCAACAATATCGTATTGCTATTTCAGATTGGATTTAAAATGCACAGAATAAGACAATTTTTTCAATTGATCAACAATATCGTATTGCTATTTCAGATGGATTTAAAATACACAGAATAAGACATAATTTTTTTCAATTGATCAACAATATCGTATTGCTATTTCAGATTGGATTTAAAATGCACAGAATAAGACATATTTTTCAATTGATCAACAATATCGTATTGCTATTTCAGATTGGATTTAAAATACATAGAATAAGACATAATTTTTTTCAATTGATCAACAATATCGTATTGCTATTTCATATTGGATTTAAAATACACAGAATAAGACATTTTTTTAATTGATCAACAATATCGTATTGCTATTTCAGATTGGATTTAAAATGCACAGAATAAGACATATTTTTTTCAATTGATCAACAATATCGTATTGCTATTTCAGATTGGATTTAAAATACATAGAATAAGACATAATTTTTTCAATTGATCAACAATATCGTATTGCTATTTCAGATTGGATTTAAAATACACAGAATAAGACTTTTTTCAATTGATCAACAATATCGTATTGCTATTTCAGATTGGATTTAAAATGCACAGAATAAGACATAATTTTTTTTTCAATTGATCAACAATATCGTATTGCTTTTTCAGATTGGATTTAAAATGCACAGAATAAGACATAATTTTTTCAATTGATCAACAATATCGTATTGCTATTTCAGATTGGATTTAAAATGCACAGAATAAGACATAATTTTTTTCAATTGATCAACAATATCGTATTGCTATTTCAGATTGGATTTAAAATGCACAGAATAAGACATATTTTTTTCAATTGATCAACAATATCGTATTGCTATTTCAAATTGGATTTAAAATACACTGAGTAAGACTTTTTTTTCAAGTGATCAACAATATTGTATTTCTATTTCAGATTGAATTTAAAATACGCAGAGTAAGACCATTTTTTTCAATTGATCAACAATATTGTATTTCTATTTCAGATTGAATTTAAAATACACAGAGTAAGACTTTTTTTTAAGTGATCAACAATATTGTGTTGCTCTTTCAAATTGGATTTAAAATACACAGAGTAAGACATTTTTTTTTCAAGTGTTCAACAATATTGTATTGCTATTTCAAATTAGATTTAAAATACATAGAGTAAGATATATGCCCTAAAAATATAAAGGTCAGTCTGAAAGATCCCTCAAGAATTCAGAGGTCGGCAAACTCATTAGCATGATGAAATGTGACGTCATATAATGTAACCTGCTAAACGCAGGGAGCATCAAAGAATAAGAAGGGACGTTTACCTTTCAGTGGTTGCGTCCAAAAATGTGACATTCTTTAGGTTTTACTCAATGATTCATAAGTTACATAAACTGAGTATTTACGTTAAAAAACAGTATTCTTTCATTTGTAGCTGAATTTTTATTGGTGTTGTGTGCAAAACCATATTTATTACAACTTACGTACAATATATAACTTATACAATTTTTTATAAATAAGCAGTATGTTGTTGATTACGTTGTATTTAGATGTTCAATTGTCTTCACTTTTTAACCGTTATTCTTAAATTTATTTCTAATCTGGAATCCAAATGGATAAAGTTTACGTAATTTTATATCTTTTGACGGTTTAATATTTCTCTTTATACACTGGATGATCTGAAAATGTTTCCATGTTCCGATGTAAGCAAATTTTTTGTAATTAAAATTACTGTGTAATATTACACAATCTATTTACGTTCATAAGAGTCAAGATTTTAACACAATTGATGATGCCTGAAAAGGCGAAAGTACTTTTTGTAAACATTTGATTTATTGTATGTTGTTCATATATTAAAGTGATTAACAAAGATTGTGACAGTCAATGAAGGTTTTCATATACTAAATTATTTATACACATGACTTCTCGGTTCAATATGTTCTCAAAACTTATGAAAATAACCGGTTATTTCTGCCCATGCCTAGCCCAAACCTTCTATTTACAGGATATCCACCCCTGGTGGCTTGGAAGTTACGGGGGGATTAGCATGGAACAAAACCACGACCTAAGACAACATGTTATCAGTTATCACTAGGCTTCGGGACTTCGGACCCGATAGAGCAGTTCAGTGGGAAATCTGCATGACGGCGTACTGAGTATAGTGGTAAAGCATACAGTAGAATGAATGACAACACGCAAACAAAAACGCTCTGGATTTGAAGGTTCTGACGAATAATTTGGTTTTCATACAAACCTATTTTCAAACTGTGTCTGAAATATGTTTTGAAATATATCTGGATTTGAAGGTTCTGACGAATAATTTGGTTTTCATACAAACCTATTTTCAAACTGTGTCTGAAACTAATACACGGTTAGAAAAGTCAGAGCAAGAGATGCCGGAAGCCCTCAAATTAGTTGAGGAAATGACACAGAGTATTAATGAGGCACCAAGTTCGCCGGTTACTGAACGAGTAAAACAGAAATGGAAATCAATTTTATGTAAAAATAACGGATATGGAGCATTGTGTAATATAAACAGCAAATTAGTAGACATAGAGTCACCCGAGAATGAAGGACTCTCTTAGGGCCATATTCATAGGCATTTTTAGCGCGGGTTTCCTGTGGATTATCAGCGTTTTTCGCATTCATAAACCAGTGTTAGCGATATGATATGATTTGAATTCTGTACAAGTAACCAGTGGATAGCCGGGGCTAGCTTAGTACGCTCGTAGCGCGTGCTGCGAAATGTCTATGAATAGCATCCTTAGAGACTGCAATGATGTTAGGTTTTTTTGTTTTGCTCCTAGAAAGTCATGCGACGTAGAGCGCATCTTTTCACAGTACAAACTGTGTTTGGTAGACAACTGAACAAGATTTACGTTTGAGACACTGAAAATATATCTTTTAGTAGACCTACATTGCAATTCGGTACTGTAACTGCACTTCCTAAGGGCGACCAATAGGTTAAATGAATAAATTAAAATTGCTACATGTTTATTTCCACCATTAACACTGTGTATAATTAAACACAAATGCTTATAAAAGACAGGAGAATAAATTCTTTTCACATTCTTTTGACATTGTCATTGTGTAATGTATATTTACTTTCAGAATGTCCATATGTGTGCGTTTCCCTATACTACCGTACTCTACTCTAAATAGCAACGTTGTTACCTCAACACATCTCTAACTTTCACTACCTGCGGCGAGTCAACAACCTATAGTATAAGCACAGTAAACTTATTGTATCGGGTCCAAAGTCTCGAAGACTGGTTATCACACTGAGAATGTACTGGCCATGTCAAATGCAAGATTGGAACCAACTACCGTGACTTGAAAGCAATGTTAAATCTGCACTATTAGTGGTTGGATATCCCGTGGCAGGGATAATGATAATTTTGATGGAAAAGATTATTATAAAAACTTAAATAATTGTCCCTAAATGTAATTACCAGCACTGAGAAATGTCTTAGTGGTATCAGACAAGTGGGACAGCTAAAAGACCGACACACAAAAGCGGCTGTTCTAATTAACTCCCGTTGTATTACTTGAGATAACATTTTGCAAATTCGAGCTGTTATTCTGCAGAGAGCACGGCACACAGCAGTTCTAGTTTCGCGAATTTCGCCGTATTTATTACCTGCTAGCCAACCCCCGCTAATACCCGGCGCAATTGCAGGGGTGTGCTCCCTCGTGTATTAGCATTGAAAGTTACAAAAACCACTGTATTGGCGAGGGGGGCTCCATACATTTCAGCTCATTGTTAATGCTAGAAAAACATGCAAGCAACGTTTGAAGTAATTAGTTTGGTTACCACCCATGTTTTTTGGACTGAAGGAGGGAGAAAAACTGCCGAGTTTCACCTACATCCTAACGAATTGCTCTACCGCACTTTTCTTTTTTCCTGTGTAAAACACACAAAAACGTTGTTTTCAGGTCTTTGTGAGTTACCCCACTAGTTTACTGCACTTCATTCGAAGACAAGTTGAAATATGGAACAGTCACAGTTCCAGAAGATAGCTCCGTAATATAGAATTTAAATATTTACACTATGAAAAAAGTATGTAAATGACTAAATTACTAATTACATTTTTTTAGATGGAGTAGTTGTAGGTACTGTTACCTTAGTAAAATAGAAAAGACAATTCTCTGAAAAGCTTTCTGTCAATGTGAGTCCATCATCGTAATTATATCATTTCTGTATACTTCAAAGATATCATACTTACTTACTTACCTACAAATGGCTTTTAAGGAACCCGAAGGTTCATTGCCGCCCTCACATAAGCCCGCCATCGGTCCCTATCCTGTGCAAGATTAATCCAGTCTCTATCATCATATCCCACCTCCCTCAAATCCATTTTAATATTATCTTCCCATCTACGTCTCGGCCTCCCTAAAGGTCTTTTTCCCTCCGGTCTCCCAACTAACGCTCTATATGCATTTCTGGATTCGCCCATACGTGCTACATGCCCTGCCCACCTCAAACGTCTGGATTTAATGTTCCTAATTATGTCAGGTGAAGAATACAATGCGTGAAGTTCTGCGTTGTAACTTAGCCCCAAATATTTTCCTAAGCACCTTATTCTCAAACACCCTTAACCTATGTTCCTCTCTCAGAGTGAGAGTCCAAGTTTCACAACCATACAGGAGAACAGGTAATATAACTGTTTTATAAATACTAACTTTCAGATTTTTGACGGCAGACTGGATGATAAAAGCTCCTCAACTGAATAATAACACGCATTTCCCATATTTATTCTGCGTTTAATTTCCTCCCGAGTGTCATTTATATTTGTTACTGTTGCTCCAAGATATTTGAATTTTTCCACCTCTTAGAAGGATAAATCTCCAATTTTTATATTTCCATTTCGTACAATATTCTGGTCACGAGACATAATCATATACTTTGTCTTTTCGGGATTTACTTCCAAACCGATCGCTTTACTTGCTTCAAGTAAAATTTCCGTGTTTTCCCTAATCGTTTGTGTATTTTCTCCTAACATATTCACGTCATCCGCATAGACAAGAATGTAATTTATATCTATAATTCATTCATTCATTGTATTCTACCCAAGGGCAGGTCCTTCACTGCAAACCCACCATTATATAGTTTCCTATTTTCTGCCTTCTTCTTTGTCTCCGCATATGATCTATATATCTTAATTTCGCTAATCATCTGATATTTTCCTCTACACCGAACTCTTCTTCCGTTCACCATTCCTTCGAGTGCATCATTCCATCATTCAATAGTCAGTTTCTTCTCAACCAGTGACCCAGCCTCCTTCCGATCAATTTCAGCATCATTCTTTCTTCATCCACTCTTTCCAACACAGCTTCGTTTCTTACTATGTCTATCCATTTCACACGCTCCATCCTTCTCCATATTCACATTTCAAATGCTTCTATTCGCTTCTCTTCACTTCGTCGTAATGTCCATGTTTCTGCCCCATACAATGCTACACTCCACAAAAAGCACTTCGCTAGTATCTTCCTTAGCTCTTTCTCTAGAAGTCCGCAGATGATGGTCATTTTTCTATTAAAAGCTTCCTTTGCCATTGCTGTTCTCCTTTTGACTTCTTGACAGCAGCTCATGTTACTGCTTAATTTATATAAAAAACCAATAATTTTTATTCTCAATATAATTTTTCTTTAAAGACAACCTTCTGAATTTACAGGCTTCTGTTATAGATAATGTAAAAAAGGTTTCAATAAAAGAAAATAAAAGAATGCCATAATTTAATATGTAAATGGGATTCATATTACATAATTACTAGTAAGTTTCATAGTGCGAAAGATTTCCTTAAGTATAGAGATATTCCTCAAAATTCTAATGGAACCCTTTAGAACCATAATCACTATTTCACGGAGGTTCGTCATGGGTAGATAGAGACTCCTCCTCGTATCTTCGAGTTATATACTGTACAAAATCAAGGTGAAAATATAACTTACATAAAAAAAAACATTAAAAGAAAACAATTATAGGCGCTGAATTAAAAATCTTGTAATAAAATGGACTGGAAATAGGCCAATCTTTTAAACAGACTTCGATCTATTTGAGACAGCGGAATGGGCACTGCTCGGGCAATCTATTAAACATAATTATGAACTATTCTTTACACTTAGTTAACATTACGTTAAGAATGACTATTAAATGGTTATACCTACTGACGTAACTGTGAATCCAATTGAAAAACTGTGGTCTATACTGAAGAAGAAACTCTACAAACAGAAACTTACAACAAAACATAGGCTCATTGCAGCATTATCTGACATCTGGCTAAATTATGCTGATATTCGAAGAAAGTGTCAAACTTTGGTTTCCAGCATCCCTTAAAAACCAGCATGTTAATGAAGAATAAGGGAATGTTCACAAAACCTGTAGACACAATCTTTTGTTGATTATTTCTGTGCAAAATACATTTTGGTTCATTATTTCTATCGATTAATACAGCTTTGTTGCATGTGTAATCACTAGTGCCAGGATTTTATGTAATTACATATTTTAATGCTACACGAATGCATGAATAAAAGACAAATAGTGTTGATGAGATCTTGTCCATAAATTTTATTTTACATTTCTTACATATTTGGTATAGGTATTACATATTTCACACCATTCTACATAATTTTACATATTTTAATATTATTGCAGAATATATAATTAATAATAATAATAATAATAATAATAATAATAATAATAATAATAATAATAATGTGACAGAGCTGGGATAAGATCTCACGACCGGCAGAAGGAGGGCAAAGTCGGCCGTGGTTCGCCGCGGAAGTTGCGCGCGCATCTGCTTCCTGGGGCATGTGCTGTGGCGTAGAGAGGAGAGGAGAGGAGAGACGGCTATCGCGGGAGAGAGTGGAAATAATGCGCCTGTGACTGAGGGGAGAATTCCAGATAATTCGAGAGTGCCATCTTCTGGACATCCGTGGAAATTTCTAGCATCGTATGGTTTTGTTATACAAGAAGAGAGGCAAGTGAGCAGCAGTTGTTGTTGTAATCGTTGGACAGCAAGCCAGCCAGTCTTGTGTAGCAGTGAAGCCAGCTTCGAGACCGGAATTCGACTTGAGTTGTGTACGTAACTGTGGGAGCCGGAAGTCCTGAGTTTGAGTGCAGTGGACCGCAGTTGGGGGACCTGAGTTCGAAGTTCAGTGGATTGTCTCTGAAGGTCTGGGGTTCGAGATACTGTGAACTCGAGTGACTGAGCTAGAAGAACTAGCAAAGGCAAACGAACTGTGAACTGAGAACTGACAGTTCTGATTTGTAAATAGCGCTCTGTGAACATTAGTTAAGATTAACAGTTCACTGTTATTCTCAATAATCCAAGTAAATTGTCATTGTCGTCTGTGGAGTGCAATAACGAATACTGTGTTACTGTGTGGAGTGGAAATCCCATTGTTGATGGGAGTGTTTAAACTAAATTATTGAAAGTGACTGTTGTTGAAATAATAAAATTATATTATTGATTGTAATAAAAGTTACAATAATAAAAAAGAATAATAGTTTATCGCTTTAGTTTGCGTTTATATTGAATTATCCAATACCGTAGCAAGAAACGAAAAAATATTTGAACGCTATTGAGCTAAATAGTACGAGGTCGATGCCTCCAACAATGACTCGTTTCAAACGTTTTCCTTTCTTGTTCTCAAAACGCATCAGAATTTCTTGCAGTGTTGTTAACCAGCCAGGGAATAATCGGTGAGCAGTGTTGCCAAGTCAGCGGTTTTGTAGCTAAATCTGGTGTTTTCAGGACTGTGGTCAGCTACAGAATTTTACAGTCAGCAGCTAGCTATTTATTTGGCGTTTTTATGATTCCGGCAGAGGTAGACGATATTTTAAAGCTTTTTTTTTCTGTATAGGTGTTATAATTGTCTTTATATGTACTTGCGGACAACAATATTAATTAATCATAAACCAGAGATTAATATGGTATTTTCACAATTTTTCATTGTGCGAGTATAAAACATCCATGTTTTAGGTTAACTCGATTTCGTACAACCACGTCCATTTCCTGCCTCATCCATTGTTGTACAAATAAGATATGCCACATTCGTTAAACTCTTAGCCTAATCATGTAGGCATTGTTTTTGTAAAATATGAATTGATATGTTTAATCATAAAGAGTAGGTAATAAACTGAATTATTATTTTCATTTATGATAACTTATATTATGATTCATTCATTCATAGTGTTCTGTCCATGAGCAGGTCTTTCACTGCAAACCCAGCATTCCCCAGTCTTTCCTACTTTATGCCTTCCTCTTTGTTTCCTCATATTATGATCCACATATCTTAATGTCGTCTTATATTATAGGCTATATTATTTATCATTCCGCTTTATAGTTTATGTAACACAGACATACTTAAAACTTAAAACCACTCATTGTTGGCAGTCACGTGTCCTGTTCAGTGTTAAATGAGATTTCGAACAGACTGGCGTGATTGTTTCCTAAGTGTCCAGTGTATTATTCTTGATATACTTAATTCAATTTTAAAGAAATATGCCGCGTAAAAATCCAAATGTACAAAAGTTTAGAGATCTGTGAAAAAAACATAATGTGTTGAAAGATTGGGTGGAAGAAGTTGCCGGTGATAGTTGGGAATCTCGATGTAAATGGTGTAAGGTGATACAGAATCCAAAATATTCAGTTGTAATTGTCCATAAAATTTTGCATAGAACATAGAGCCTAATTTAGTCTACATTTTTATAAAATTCTCAAGTTCCTAAAACTGTATAGTTTGTATTTCGAATTTGGAAGTGATGTGTTAAGAAAAATCTGGAGTTGTTCAACTACAGTTTAGCGGTTTTTTAAGCTTGTGCAGCGGTAAATGGAATTCAGAGTTGGCAACACTGTCGATGAGTGTCAGTAAGATTTAATGATGTATTGAAAAATGCAAAATATTTAAAGGTAGTGTACAGTATGCAGTTCCCTGAGGAGACTGTTCCGAGTATCATTCCTCTGAAATACCCTCCAGTTACTTCGTGTGAAGCTGAGAGGTCGTTTTTCATTTATAAGAACTTTCTAACAGACAGAAGGCAATCGATGACCGCAGAAAATATGGAAAAATATTGAATTATTAATTGTGCCTCCAAACAACAATTAAATGATGTTGAATCACATGTGTACATGTAATTTTTTTCAGTTATATTTTCTTATAAGTGTGCAAAAATACATTTAATAAAGCTTAGATTTTAAGTTACATAATATATTTTATTTATTACATATTCATCTACACATTTTGTAACTTTTAGCTACATATTTATGTACAGTAGCGGCAAAAAAAAAACCGGATCGACGGAATTCCCCGAAATGAGCCACTGCGCATGCCACGCCCGTATTCACAAGATAGCGAGTAATCTATTGAAATTGTAGTTTCGACTGTTGACGTAGCCCATTTCGAAAGCCATTAGAAAATAAGCCGGTAAAATTCATGTTCTTGGAATAATAAGTTACTTAAGTAGTAGAATATCGCTGCAATCGAAAAGTATTGGGAATAAATTTGAATAAGGAACAAAAAAGTTTCCTTCCCAGGCAGGATTCGAACCACAAAGTCTTAGTTACCAGTCTATCGTGCTCTGGAGTGAACAAGGCTCTGAAATCAGCTACAAGGGTCGGTCCGGTATTTTTTTTTGCCACTACTGTACATATTTCTCATGTTAATATTACATAAAATCCGGGCACTAGTAATCACTTTAGTCTAATAATCTGTCCACCTCTGTAGGTACTTAATTTCAAGTATAATACATGGCTGAATAGTGACATGGAAAGCTCGAATTCCGTGAAAGAACATGACGTAGAAAATCGATTAATTCTGCGTCTTTGACAAATTTATTCCAGTAAAAATGTGCTTAGGAGCGTGGAAAATCAGGCGCTTACGTTATTCGTAGCAATCTCGGCAAGATTCTGCTACAAGGTAAAAAAAAAAAAAAAAAGAACATAGAGCGCAAGCTGAAACGAAGCCATTAAGAGCAACAAATACATGATAACGCGCGCGACGAGGTGGCCAGAATGAGTGGTGCCCTCGGGGAGATTTAACTACATAACATACCCACGCTACGCGACATGCAATGCCAATTTGTCTGCTGGGACCATCGACATGTCCCATAAACGGTGGCAATAGATCAATAAGGTCCTCCCCGCTCTGCACACGTTGCCGCGGAGTTTGACGCCGCTTTCAAATTACTTGCGTATTATTCCACAGTCGTGTTTACACGATGCAATTGCATTGCTTTTTCAGTTCACCGCATTCAAAGTTTAATTAATTAATTATAGCCTAAATTTTCGGAGGGGAATCTGTGATTGCATACTTTGTTTCACTTTATCTTCGAAGCCGAGTTGTTCAGTCAACTGTCCGAAGACGGATTGCGATTCTAGCCGGAACAAAATCAATTTTCACATGTTCTCATTTTTATGCGTGTCCTATCTCAAGTTGTTGCTAATGAATCACAGAATGCTTATCTATGAGAAGCTTCGACACTAACCATACGGACGTCACACAATGATGTTGACTAGGATTCCTCTCCGTAACCAGTTTTATTGCTCAGCCACGCTGAAATAGTGTAAGAAGCAAGCTTGTTTTCTGTGATCTGGGAGTGAAACATTTTGTGATTCTGAAATGGAAAATGAAGAACAAGGTTGGTAGATAATTATTATATAAATTTTATGTTCATAATAACTTTCAATTTTTAGAAACGGCATGCTAACTTAAGGGCGGAAAATGCGATTTTTAAAACTATTTATCAAAGCTAACGTTGACTTATAATAGCAGAGTCACACAGAGTCACATTTATTTTTATGTCAGAATATAGGTTTAAGTGTGCACTTTAAGACTAACGTAGTTTCATTTGCTCCTACTGACCGCCCTGCATGTGGTTAATTTTTTCAGACTCGGAACCGCTACCGGTGATTTCGCGCCGTGATCTACTTCCAATACTTGCCAATAAAAGTGGCGACTTAGATGAACTATATAGATATGTTTTGAACAAATTATGTATTGAAACATGTGATTCAAATAGTGAGAAGTGCATTCATAATATTTTGAAAAATATTCGAAGTAATTTTAACAGACGTTAGATGCAGTGCCACCGTAAAAAGGATTATTTTCTTTTAAAACATTGTTCTTGAAGGGTGAAAGGCAACAACAAAGATATTTTTGCTGCTAGAAAACAGGAGATTATTTCTAGATTTCGCTCTCAATTAGGGCTTCTTATTGACAAACCGAAATCTGGTGGCCCTGGGTCATCAAATGATGGCAATATAGCAGGTCGGTTTTTTGAAAACTCACAAATTACAGCCAATATTACGGCCATTAGACCTCATTCACAGATTTTCTGTAATTTTATGCACCATTTCATGTGGATATTCAATATACAGTATATTGAGGCGTTTGAGAAGTACACCAATGATACAGCCCATTTATATGTACAATAGTTATATCCATGGTACTACATGCCATCCAGCGTGCATAAAATACTGATACATGGAGGAAAAATTGCAGAAACTGCCATACTTCCTATTGGGATGTTATCTGAAGATGCTCAAGAGGCAAGACACAAACATTTACAAAAGTGCAGGTTAGATCACGCTAGGAAGTGTTCTCGTGAGAGAAACTTAGATGTCCTACACATGTTGTTAGTATCTCCTGATCCCATCATATCCCAGATCAATCGACATCCAAATACAAGAAAATCAAAAATGTAATTTGAGGTAATTAAACTGCTACAAGTACCAGCTGCGAGTGCCAACAACAGCACTGCTCAACTGCAACCCCAAGATGAGGACGACAGTAGAGCTAGCGGATTCGACACTTCTGGAGATACAACAGACGCTTCAGATTTCTAAACATGAGTCATAAAATTTACTACACATATTACTTTTCTCTTCATAGTAGTCTGTAAAATAATTTCTGTTTACTTTAATTTTTTATTTGCATTAGTTTTATGCAGTTTCTATTACTGTATGATTCTTTTTTAATAAATAGGCATTCTATACTAAAATAAAAATTCTCATACAAATATATCATCAAATGTCTAATAATTTACCTTCATCTTGCTATTTTCAACGATTCTAAAGGAATTTATCAATATTAGATTTTGTTCCGGCTAGAATCGCAATCCGTCCCACTGTGGACTGGTCTGAACCTCGCAAGTGATAGCAACATGGCACTGCTTATGTAATTTTATTCTTCATATTATAGTTGGAATCTCCTGGTAGAGGGGCAGAGAAGGCCTGACGGCCTTATCTCTACCAGGTTAAATAAATAAATAATAATAATATAATAATAATATTTATTAATACTATACACTTGAACTACATTAGGCATTGCAGCCCGAAAGAGCAGAAGCTCGTGCTCGGGCGCAGTTCAGATCAGTTATACAAAATATATCACAAAATTACGAGAGTTCATTGAGCACAATCACATTAATAAATGGTAAAATACATACAGCATGTAATAACAGGGTCTATATACAAATAGAAAATACAGAAGTACATGAATATTAGAGTAACAATTTTAACTCAATTAGCTTAAACAATTAAATAATTAATCTGATTTGTTTCTTAAATCTATGTGTGTTAAGTGTACTTAGCTCAGGGTAAGCTCTAATTAATGTATTATATATTTTGGGTCCAAAATTTCTGCTGTGTTTTAATCCAGCAGTTGTGTGGCATTTGGGAGTATTTAGAAAGAAACTGTAGCTTTGTCTCGTATGGTATTCATGAGGATCATATTTAAATTTATTGTGGTTTTTATGGAAGTAAATAAGCAATTTTTGTTTATAAATTTGTTCTAGATTTGATACGCCAAATTCCTGAAAAATTAATTTAGTTGGGTAATCAAAAGGTTTATATAGACAAATTTTGATAATTCTTTTTTGGAGCAGATTTAAAGGACGGAGAGTCGATTTTGCCATTCCTCCCCAACCTAAAATACTACTAAATACTATGAGGCAACTAGGCTAAGAGATAATGGGGTAGTGTGGCCATTTCTTTTTCCTCTCCATTGAATACATCGATGATTAGCTATACACATTTTTATTTACCGGTCCGCGGTCTCTCAAAGATTGAGAATCACTGCTCTAGAACAATACGAAATTTACACACACCCAAAAACACACCCACAACACATCCTTACCACTCAATTGAATTTCAGAACACATTCTTTTCGATACAATCATCAACACAAATGATTGGAATGACCTACCTGTAGCGGTCTTTGAGGGCTGTCCTTCCTTAAGGAGATTCAAGAATAACTTAAAACGTTATGTATAAAGTGTAAATTAAAATTAAGGTAACATTTATTTTTAATGTGACATGACCTAAGCGTTACTTCGGCGCAGAGACTACAACGTGTTCATAATATGTGCGTCCGTTTCGTCTGCAATATTCGCCGGGCTGATCACGTAACACCATCCCTCGAAATGTTGTCCTGGCTCCGTCTAGAAGATCGTAGGAAAATCCACTGTCTTTCCCTTCTCTTTCACATATTGCATTTCTCCACTCCTGTCTATCTTGCGTCTCGTTTTCAAAATTTATCCACCCATCATAACCTAGACACACGATCACAACACTCCTCAATATTATCCATTCCCTCCCACCGAACATCCTCATATTCATCTTCTTTCACTGTGGCTGTTCCTCGACTTTGGAATTCCCTACCGAGTAATGTCAGGGACTGTCAGACATCAAACCAATTTAAGAATAGGCTAACGAGATATTTTTCTAACAATTCTTGTTAACAATAATAGCTGTTTCAAGTTTCTCAATGTTTAATTGTTATATATATCACAGATAAATATCTATATTATCTCATTATTATTATTATTATTATTATTATTATTATTATTATTACTATTATTATTATTATAACTATTTCTTACCAATGTTTATTATTGTCACACTGACATTAGTTATCCAATTTTCATTATTTACTTTCATGTTGTTTTATGATCTAGATATTAATGTAATAACTATGTAAGCAAATGTATTTAATTAGAATTAGAGTCTGGCTGGGCAGAAGAGAAGGCCTACGGACCTTAGCTCTGCCAAATTAAATAAATAAATTATTATTATTGTTATTATTATTTATTTATTTAGCCTGACGAGTAATTCCCTTGTTTTGAATTGTAAATTATTTAAAAATAGCTTGTAAGAGGATCTTAGACTAGAAATGTTTAGCTTAAATGTAGTTCTGTTTATAAGTATGAATAAGGGTGTAATTATTTGTCTTATTTGAACTGTTGTATTAGTGAAGCGTGGTGAGTCGGTGAAGTTATGGTTTTACAGTGCAGTGAATAGTTCCGATCAGTGATAATTTATAGTGTCAATGAAATGTTCTATAGTGTCAGTGAAATGTGTTATTAGTACCAGTACAGTGAGTGAGTAACAGTAAAGTGAAAGATTATTATCAGCACCAATGTGAAACTTATGTAGGGCCTGTACATATGTAGGTTGTAATGTAAAATTAGATTCACTTATTAATTAGGTTATTTTATGTATTATTATTAATTGTAACTATTGTGTATAATTGTATTATGTATTCTAATTTTATTGTGTATATAATTGTATTGTGTATTGTAATTTTTGTGTATTGTATAATTGTATTGTGTACTGTAATTTTATTGTTTATTGCTTATATTGTTTGTACCACTCCACTGCCACCGGGTGCTTGCCCACTTGCAGTGTACATAGATACATAAATACATACATTACATTACATTACATTACATTACATTACATTACATTACATACATACATACCAGAAGATAGCGTTGGAACTCACAAGAATTCAGGAAATGATTAAAATAACATCAAAACTAGTTAATCACGTAGAATAACACCATATTTTAAAAGTTGACACAGAGCAGTTATTTAATTTTAATTATTATTATTATTATTATTATTATTATTATTATTATTATTATTATTATTATTATTATTATTGTTCGTCCTCATAGGAAAGAAATTTTCTCATGAAATTTCGACCATTGTATGGGACCGGTGCCCACCCAGCATTCGTGATTCACTTGGGGAGCTACGATAGGTAGCGAAATCCGGTTACGAAAGCCAGCTATAACGACTGGGAGGGATCATCTTGCTAACCACACGATATCTCCATTATGGTTGGATGATCGTCCACCTCTGCTTCGGCATGTGGACGTGAGGCTAGCAGCCGGCTGGTCGGCCATGGTCCTCCATGGGCTGTCATGCCTCGGATTATTATTATTATTATTATCATCATTATTGTTACTGTTACTGGATTCAGCCTTAGTCATATTCATTTTATTTCGCTTATTATATCTAACAGTAAACTGTATTTATTCTAATTGCATTACTCTAATTTATTTATAGAGGTTATACGCAATCATAGTGATTTTTTTCATATGCCTTGGCACTTTTTATTTTCCGGAACCGCAGCCTCAACTATGATACACAAACGCTCTCGGTTTGAATAGCAGCCTCTCGTCCCTTTAAGTCACTGCAATAGTTCCCATTGTAATACTCAAACAACTCTGTCACAGCAATGTAGCAATGTAGCATCGTGCGTTGTATGAAGAAGGATTGAATTTTGGACTTCGAGACCACGATAGGCAGGAACTATCAAAGATCACGGGGCTGTGGAATTCGTTCATCTGAAGGGACAAAATTATTATTATACATGAGTCATTGAATAATTAGTGGCAACATCTGAATTAACAAAAAGAAAACATTTTTGGAACAGTCACATTGTTGCAGTGCTCAGAAGTAATCTCCTCCAACACGAAGAACCCGCCTCCACACCTCAGAGAGACGACGGATGCCATCCACAGCGTCTTGTTGTACTAATCTTCGAATAGACCGCTCTACCGCTGCTATAATTGCCTGTCTGGTTCTAAAGCCAACTCCTCTAAGTGCTAATTCCATTTTCGGGAAAATGGTCAAAATCACATGGACTCGTGTAGAATATAGAGGCTGCTGCAGAACTTCCCAGTTCCATCTGCGAAATAAATTAACCACAGGGGCAGCTATGTACGAGTGGACACTATCATCATGTAACGCAATAGGATGAGAATTCAAGAGACTTGGACGTTTACGGCGCACCGCTGGTTGTAAATGGTGTTGCAGAAAGTAACTGTACTACGCACCATTCACACGATTTCCGATAGGAACTGAATGAGTGAGGAGGATTCCGTCAAAATCATAACCAACAACGGTGTTTTTCCAGCAGCGCTCTTACAGCGTTCACTTGCCGATTAAGGTCCACCAGCCCCACGCTTTTTTATGAACATCTTCCCTCCCGCTGCGAAATGCATGCGCCCACCTAGCCACGGTAGTGAAGACTGTCTACCACAAGCTTCCAGTAATGCTGTATGGCATTGTCGAGCATTCTTGCCTCTTGCAATCTGAATTTCAATTAAGCATCTTTGTTTGTATTTGCTAAACATTTTAGAGCGCTACAGATAACAGTCTACAAATTAAACTCACTATAAATATCTTATAAATGAGATTGTCTTCAAACTCACAGACAGCACACAACAAATGCTCTTCTTTCTCATGTTACCAGCTTGCATCATTTACCGCTGATATCGCTACATACAAACATTGTTGCCACTAATCATTGAATGACCCATGTATTACACTAATCAGACTTCAGATGTATACAAACAATTGTTTGACATATCGTCAAGTGAGATGTATTGGCTCATAATAGATGTACCGTACATACATATCAGCCAGATGCAAACATTGTTGCCACTAATCATTGAATGACCCATGTATTACACTAATCAGACTTCAGATGTATACAAACAATTGTTTGACATATCGTCAAGTGAGATGTATTGCCTCATAATAGATGTACTGTACATACATATCAGTCAGAACGTCAATCAGAGGTAAATGACAGATTATTGGCTGAAATATCCCCCGTTCAATCGCAGATCAAGACGGAATTATTCTACTTCCTATAATTTCAGAAAGTGATCCAGAGTCAGGTAATTCTACTGTAAAATTCTTTACTGCAGGGAAGTAGGTGAAGTGCTACTTCACCTATTTACGCGTAAAACACAATTTTATCTCGTATTAATAATTAATTCTAGTTATTACCGGTACCACATTCTAAAATTAAAAAAAGTTTTATTTTCAGTCGTTATCAATAGTGTTTAGTTGTATAAATAGTACCTATAACCGTCCGCTGAATAGAATAATATCAACTGTTACGAGCGCCGAGCGGTGTCTATTGGAACTTACAATACTGTAGAGGTGAAATTATTTGGGCTCCCATTCTCATACAGCACTTGGTTGCCATAGTAACGTGACGTCACGCACTAATATTGTATGAGTGAAGTGCGTTTCTGAGTCTTTCGGTTTCGGAGAACTGTCAGACTTCTTGTAGGTGGAGTAACGAGTTTGCAGATCTAACGGTAGAGAAGGGTTGAAGCTAGTCTCCAAGGCCGGGGGCTATTGTTCGCAGAGTATGTACTACCTGACTCGAGAATAGTATCCTCATTCCTTGTTTCAAGCAGCCACCCCTGCTGCGGTAAATTAGCTGGCTCTATGTTATTTTATCAGGAATACACCGCACATACATTCGCAAAGTTTAAAAGTTGTTTTCCGCGGCGTGTATTATTTCTTCTCGTGAGCTCATGAGCTTGCCAGTTTTGTATTTGAAAATAAATACGCGCGTTAAACTTTCAAATATAAGAACAAAACTGGCGCGCGTAAATGTAGACATGTAGTTTAATACTGTGTACGTATATATTAACTTATTAGTTAATGTATTTAGAGTATATTAGTGTATTAATGTTACATCATAGTGTATATTATACGAGGGGGATCCAGGAAATAACGACCGTTTTGTTGTAATAATTTAAAAATATATATATTTGAAAAAACAAAGTCTGTTACATAACTGAAGCTTCCTTTACTTCTCTACATAATCACCACCTACATTTAAACATTTGTCGTATCTGTTCACTAGCTTTAGAATTCCCGTGTTATACTCCTCTGCCGCCAGTTCATTAAGGCAGGTGTTCACTGTCTTCTTCAACTCTTCATCACTTCCAAAACGCGTACCACCCAGAAAGTCTTTCAGCTTAGTGAAAAGGTGAAAATCGCTAGGAGCAAGGTCTGGACTATAGGGCGGATGATCAAAGATTTCCCAACCGAATTGATCCAGCAATTCTCGAGTTGATGCAGCAGTGTGCGGACGGGCACAGATTTTGTGGTAGCCAAGATGTTGCGACACAATTTCACCAAGCAAAGAACGAGAAATGTCAGGTAAGGCAATATGCAATTCGTCGAGTGATGTGCGCCTGTCTTGCAAGATTCTGTCGTTCACTTTAGTCTTCAGGTCTTCTGTGATGAGTGATGGGCGTCCGGGTCGAGTTTCATCGTGGACATTTGTTCGCCCATTGTTGAACATTTCGCACCATTTTCTCACATTTTTTTTCATTCATTACAGTATCACCATACACTTCTTTCAATTGCCGGTAAATTTCTGCAGGTTTCAAATGTCGGGCATTCAAAAATCGAATCACACTCCTCACCTCACAGTCGGCGGGATTATCAATCACGTCGTTCATTTTGAAGTAACACAAAATGCACAATGGCGACTTGTTGCAACCAGTACTCACAACATTATGAGAACACATGTTAAGGAAGCCAGTTGACCTTCAAACAAGGAAGGGGAGTCAGCTGCGCGGCGGGTATGCGCGAACGGTCGTTATTTCCTGGATCCCCCTCGTATGTTTAATCACTATAGTGCTATTATACAAATACTTAGGTACCAGTACATAGAAAATATTGATAAATCGGTGTGAAATATGTATCCCGGAAATGACACGGTTTGTAATTTATTAGAAATGCCGTTTTGTAGACTTAAATATGAGGATAAAAAAGATGTTTTAAATTCTGGACGACCTACAATTCAATTTGTTCTTTGTTTTAAAAAGAGCTAAGAATATAGAGAAGTTGTATAAAGTAAACTTAAAAAAATCTTTCGATGAAAGAAGCTTATCTGTTTGAAGAGATCGAACATTTCACTCGGAATGCTACATCACAGGAGAGATTTTCATCATTAGCTCCATAGCTTTGCATAGAGATATACTGTCCACCCTCAGTTAAAGTCAGACATTTTATGTAGACATCATCGACAGGTTTGCTGCTTTAAAAGATAGGAGGATTGACTTGGTATGCAAGAAATTGGGTGAGTCCTGAAATAAATTAATTTTGCTGTTTGCATGTGTTCTAGAACTATTAAAATTGTACGCAGATTACGAATAGTAGGCCTATTCATTATATTGGTAAAACTGTTTATGCATTTGTGTATGCGAACAGCACTTCACCTATTTTTTTACAGCGAGCCGCTACTGCTTTACTGCCTACTTATCTGGAATAAATGACGGATGGAACCTCACCTTCTCACTGATCGAAGTTCATAGAGCATGGGTTTCTGCCTACCTGCCGAAATGGCGAATACAGAGCGCATACATTTTAATCTTTCCACGATTGCGTACGGGACCAGAGTCGGCAGTAAGCAGCTGCGCGCGCTGCCATTCAAGGACACGCATAGTCGCTGATAAGACGGTTATCTGTTATTGTGTGTAGTATGGCGTTTAGTTTCAGAGTATACTGTACATCCGCTATTCTATGCAGTGTTGAGTTTCATTCTCTGTTTGTGTCTGTTTCTTGCGTCATAGTTCAGATATTTAATACACAACAAAGTATTTTCATTTATCGTAAATTAAAGAATAAAGTCATATGGTCAGTGCCGTTGAAAATTTGGAATAAAAGTTTTCCTGAGATTTATCTATCTGAAATAACTACATTAAAAAAACTGTGAATAAATTTAAAACTACGGGATCAGTGTTGGATAAGAAAAGAAGAGGAAGGCATAATGTTTTAACAAATGAAGGCTTAATGTTTTAACAGAGGAAAAGTTTGATCGACTAAAACAATCGCCGCGAATAACTCTCAGAGGGCCGCGTGTGGGCACGTTCGCTGTGCACTGTCGTTTCTACGCTACTTCGGTTAGTATGGAAAGATAAAATGTATGCGCTATATAATACAAACAGTATACTTCACATTATATATACAATGAGTCATTTTTTCTTATCCCCTACTCGTATCTCTAGAAACTAATAGAACATGTTTGTAGTGATGATTCATTGAATTCAGTTATTTAAACTCCTGTAATCAAATATTACTAATGTACTGTGAAACACAGAGCGGTTAGTAGCATTCGGGGCCGTTAAACTCCATTCCGTGTCTAATGCAATATCTCACCTTGCAACCGGGGAAAAGAAACCAACTTCGCCGCTTTCAATAGCCCGTAATGTAATCCTTTTGTACTGCAAGCATAAATTTTATATTTTTATTCACGTGGACTTTACATCACTAATAAAAATGTTGTAAACACATTCATTACACAACTAGTTAGGTAATGATATTGCTATTACCTAAAGTGAACCACACATTAAATTTAATAGAATTGATTGTATTTGTTACTAGCCGTACCCGTGCGCTCCGTTGCACCCGTTAGAAATAAATATAAAGTAATTACGTAATTAAAATAGGACGTTTGATCCAGAGAACATTCGTTTTTGATAGAAGGATAAACCGTTAAATATTTTATTTAATTTAAATTGTATTTAAATAATTTCAATGTGGTCATTTTGGTCCAGAGAGCAATCATTTGTTGCAAGGACAATTTCGTTTAACATGTTTCTTTAATTGTTATAACAGGCAACCATAGTTTAATGAAGATTGACATATCATTTAGTTTTAATGTGTATACTTTATATTACTTGCTATATGTTTCCATTGAATTGTGGTAGCCTAATAACTTAATTTTAACCCTTGTTTTCTACGTCTTCAGTAAATGGCGCTTGGCCCACTATAGTTCTGAACCCTTCAAATAAATTAAATAGTGACACAGCATAAACAGTGATATGTAATTATATTTCTTTCTTTCGAAAATGTAAGAATTCACGATCTCCTATGTACCATTGCCATGGAATGAATAAATATGTTTTTTCTTCCTACTCAAAAATTTTATATTTTGCACATAGGAGTTACTGCAGGAACAACAACGCTATAATCTGAGGTGGTGGTGAAAATGTATTGTATTGTTATTTTAAAAGTCTTGTATATCCTTAAATTTCACTCAGAAGTTACTGTAATAACATTATAGAATTATGTCCATCTAGAGAAACTACACTTTCCAAACGTGAAATAATAATTAAACAAAATTAATTAGCTTTCGATATTACTTCATACAAACACAGAAACATTCTCTGTAGGCTATGTTTAATAGCTTTCGATTGTTGTTGTCCAAGGCCCCTTATAGACGAAGTCATTTCTTTTTATTTCAATACAGCGCCTTAGATGGCGTTATTGTAATTTTAAAACTCATTTATCTCATTAAATATCAGTCCTATCAAACTTTTGTATAGAATAAAACTTATAGGAAATCATTTTTAAAGAAACGTTTGTTATGTAACATTTTTCATGAAAATTAATAATAAGGGAGATATTTCGATTTATTTAATTCAGGCTCCCTTATAACCCCCTTTTAAATAAAGTATTTTGAATGTCATATAGCCTAAAATCTAAGTTACAACGAACTTAATTTATATTCCAATTTTCATATAAATCGGTTCAGCCATTATCGCGTGAAAAGGTAACAAACATCCAGAGAGACAGACAGACATACAAACAAAAATTTCAAAAAAGCGATTTTCGGTTTCAGGATGGTTAATTACATGTTAACACCAATTATTTTTGGAAAATCGAAAATTACCAGAAAAATTTTGGCTACAGATTTATTATTAGTATAGATAAACATTCATATCTTACGCGAGATTACCATGGTACTAAATATTCAATTTCAGAATTTGTAGATATCTGAATCTTCGTTTGAACTCATTTTAACAATGTTTATTTCTCCTAATACTGCTGTTCTTCTATTATAAACAAAAACCTAACGTGTTCAAAACTAATAAAACAAACATTAACGAATCCCTCTCTCTCAGGAAGAAGCTATTAATAATACAATCGAATATTACATTATATTTTCTCTCTCTCTCTCTCTCTGTCTCTCTCTGTTATTTATATTCGCTTTAACATCTTTGGTCATATCGCGAGTTAATACAGTGTGAGCATAAATGATTGCCCTAGTTACGAAAATTATTTGTGGACTAACGATTTAACATAGAAAATATTTAGATATACAAGTAGATAGAGAAACTCTCCAAGTTTTTTTAACATACCTTATAGGTGCTCGATGTGTGCTCCCCTTGTGACCCTGCAGACATCAAGCCGGTAGTCCAATTCGTCCCATACACGATGAAGTGTATCCATGTCGATTGCAGCGATAGCGTTGATGATGCGGTCGCGTAACTCTGGCAGATTTGCCGGTAATGGAGGTACAAAAACAGAGTCTTTAACATATCCCCACAGGTAAAAATCACAGGGTGTTATGTCAGGGGAACGTGGAGGCCAGGACAATAGCTGCATATCGTCTCTGCTCGCACGACCAATCCATCTGTTTGGTACAGTTTTTTGCGGTACAGTTAACTCCCTGCTGGAGCGGCGTGTAGATTTCTGTGGACTACGCTGGAAGCATGCCCGCACTAGTTCAACTGTTTCTTGTGAGACGCGTGGCCGACCAGGAGATTTTCCTTTACATAGACATCCTGTGGTCACTAATTGATTGTACCATCGTCTAATGGTCTTGGGGTCTGGTGGATCTTTATGGAATCTTGTTCGAAAATTTCGCTGCACTGTTATGACTGATCTTGTGGAATGAAATTCCAACGCTACAAATGCACGCTCAACACCAGTCGCCATTTCTGTAAACTCTGTAAACTAAGGTCCTCTACTGGTAAGAAGTGGAATAAAGCCGCGCGGATAATTTCAAATAAAACTTTGAGAGACACCTTATTTGGTAATATTAGTACCATTGTTGTATCATTCACGGTTTGTCTATAAAAAAAATCCCCAAACTAGGGCAATCATTTATGCTCACCGTGTATTTTGGGTGAAATCGAGGGCCTGTGTCCTATTGTTGAAACTGGTTGTACTGCTGTGAACCAGATGGCGACTGTATATGTATTACTGATTTGTTATAAATATGATTTCGGTGATGAATGAGGCCGGTGATATTCAGGGATGTTGTGACCCGAGTTCTTGGCATTTTCCTTACGGTTGAGGGAAAATCCTGAAAAACCTCAACCAGGAAATTCAACCTGATCGGGAATCGAACCAGGGCTCTCTACGTAAGGGACCAGAATGCTGACCCCTACCTCACAGAGGTGGTCTACATTATAATATTATGTCCACGTCACGTTATATTATATTATATTATATTATATTATATTATATTATATTATATTATATTATATTATATTATATTACATTATATTATATTACATTATATTATATTATACATATTATATAACACTGGAAAAGATTCAAAAACGGGCTCTTAAGTGTTGTCGGAAAAATTCACCATTAAAATGGGACACACTCACGGACAGGAGAACGCGAATTCGATTATGCGCACTGTTCAAAACATACAGAGGTGAGCCTGCCTGGAGAGAAATAAAAATAGGTTGCAGCCGCCAAATTACTCTTCAAGAAACGACCACACATATAAATTGAGGGAAAGAAGGCAGAGGACGGACACTGGAAAGTTTTCTTTTCTCAATCGTACTATCAGGGACTGGAATGCTTTACCTGCAGACTTACTAAAGGCTTTACCAACAACCAAAAATGTATTTAAAAATAGGCTTAAGGACCTTACTAATAGACGGTAATTATACACAGTATTTAAAGGGTGTAAATGATATGTTGTTATTGAAGTGTTGTATCAGTGAAGAATTATGTTGTGTCAGTGAAATGTGTTGTATCAGTGAAGAAGTATGTCGTGTCAGTGAAGTGTGCTGTGTAAGTGAAACGTGTTCCTGTCAGTGAAGCTTTATAGTTTATAGTGGCAGTGCAAAGTATTTGAACAGTGAAATGTTTTTGAAGTGTTAGTAAAATCAGGATAGAATCAGTGAAATGTGTCGTAGTTCCATTGCAGTGAGTGAGTTGACAGCGAAATGAGTGTAATTTGAAAGGTACTTGTGCAGATATGAACATATCATACTCGTGGGTTTAAGTTCGATCTTAGTTTTAAGATACAAAGTAGATTTATTTCAAATGTTATTTTAAGTGATCATTTCATTTAATTTAGTATATTCCCTGTTGTTGTTGTTGTTGTTATTATTATTATTAATTGTATTTTAATTAATAAGTTTATTATTGTCATTATTAAGTGTAATTAGTTACGACTGCCACCGGGTATATACCCACTGCAGTGTGAATAAATACATACATTATATTATATTATATTATATTATATATATCATATTATATTATATTATATTATATTATATTATATTATATTATATTATATTATATTATATATTATATATTGAGGGCGCTCAGTTATCCACAAAAGAAAGTTATATTCGCCATCTTGTGAAATAATGTTCTATCTTAAGACGGAAATCGTACAGCAATCCCATCTGTTGCGAGAAGGAGAAACCAAATCCACCGCAGACGACGTTACCCATTACCTTAATTATTTGTAGAGTGGCGAGAGATTAGAGTAGCTCATCCTAGACGACACTTAACGGCTTCTATCCCTGTCTCCACTCCTTAATCTCCGAGTTGTGAAGATATTACAGAGAGAGTTCTGCTTGCGAGACAGCTTCCCGTCTGTGTTTCATGCGAAGGAATCAGCATACCACGAAGTGGCGAAAATTACGGAACCATAGCATATTTATAGATTTCACTACAGCAAAAACAGGAGACTAAAATTTCAATTTCCAGCTGAGGAGAAATTGAAAAAATTAAACTTTATTTATTCTACGGTCTTACTAACAAAAACTATATACAGGCGTTTAACTGTCTTATACAATGAGTAGCTCGTTTATACGTCGTGTGTAAATTCCTTACTAATAATCACTACATACGTCATGTATAACAGTATAACCACAGTCTAGTATATACAGTCATGAAGCTCAGTACGTAGTAAATATGCATATATAGATAGTTGCTAACCACTAGGATCGCTACTATCGCCTCATTATAGACCAGCGTTGTCAGACAAAGCCTAAACGGAGCGGAGGGCTCCACCATCACTCGTTGCGTGCTCCGGTGCTTCCACAGACATAAGCAAGTTCACGCTCCGACTGGACGTCTCTAGCACCACAACCGGTTTCGAGCTTACAACTCTGACACTACTGTTATAGACAATGCGAAATAGTACCTACACAGTCTATTGTTCCTAGTATCCTCATAAACTCAAGCTTCGTGACTGTACATGACTGTGGTATAACTGTTACACAGCTATGTCATAGTTTCGTCATTACTTCGTTATGAAAGGTAATAAAATATCTGGGGTTCTCTATTGCCCCCGGTAGAGTGCTCTAGTGTGTCGTGTTAAGTATCGATAGTACAACTGGCTCTAATCGATTACCACACTATATTTTTGTCAAAGAGTAAAAGCTAGAGCAATATTATTCTAATTATTCTGTGTTCTTTGGTTTGTTCTTCTGTGGTTACAAGGCAACCATCATAATAAAATGACAGTCGATACTAACTCATTGGTCGATATGATCAGCTGTTAGAGGGGCGGCCATTTTTTCTCTAAATACAACGCTTAAACAAAGGGTTTCGTGTATGTAACTACTGCAAAGCAATTCCCATTATGTAGTTACAGCCTGTTTATACATCCATTGCTTATTCATAGTTTATTAGTAAAGTTTTCTGTCTCAATTCTGCATAAGTCTCGTATAAAAACTATACACGGTTTATTAGTAAGACTGTAGATTTCGAGTCTTAATTTAGCGCAGTTCATTCTAGAGTTGCAGGGAACATTGCACGCAACTGCTAAGATTCTTCTAACCCTGCATGAAGACCACGAAGTATGCGTTTGTTTTTGTCAATATGAAGACCTGTGCTATCTTATACGGAAATTGTACGTCACAGAAGTTCCAAGAAGAAAAAATAGACAAGTTCACAGCTTTACTATGCTGCGTACTTTTAGTTAGAACTACGTGTGAGTGCAGTGACCTGTCGACAGATACAAAGACAAGGAGGGCAATGAGAATATAAGGAAAGCAAAGGGGAAGCAAGGAGAACCTTGGGAAGGCAACCAGAACAATACGAAGGAAAGGAGAACAAGGGAAATGCAAAGATAACAAAGGGAGGAGACAATTGGGAAGATAAGAACAACGGGAATAAAAGAAGAACAAGGTAAACATAAGGAAAACAAAGGAGATAAAAGGAAAACACGGAGAAGGCAAAGAGATCAATGGAAAGATAAAGAGAAAAAGGAATGCCAAAGGTGACAAGGGGATTATAAGTGAAACGTGTGGAACACAATGAGAACATAGGGAATACATGAACAATATGGAAATTCAAGCAAAACAGGGCGAAGGTAAGAACAAGGGGAATAGTATGAAAACAATGGGAACACTAGGAGAATGTGATGACAGTACTAAGGAAAGGCTCTGATAAATCCAAAGAGATTGCATATAAATCACTAGTTCGTCCAGTAATGGAATATGGTGCTGCATGTTGGGATCCTTACAATTAGAACATATTAAGACACTAGAAAATATTAAAAAACGGGCTCTCAAGTGTTGTCGTAATAATTCACCATTAAAATGGGACACACTCACGGACCGGAGAACGAGAATTCGATTATGCGCAATGTTCAAAACATACTGAGGTGAGCCTGCGTGGAGAGAAATTAAAAAATAGGTTGCAGCCGCCAAATTACTCTTCAAGGAACGACCACTCATATTAATTGAGGGAAAGAAGGCAGAGGACGGACACTGGAAAGTTTTCTTTTCTCAATCGTACTATCAGGGACTGGAATGCAGACTTACTAAAGGCTTTACCAATAACCAAAAATGTATTTAAAAATAGACTTAAGGACTTTACTAATAGACGGTAGTATATTATACATACTACTTAAAGGGTGAAACTGATATCTTGTTATCTGAAGTATTCTATCAGTGAGGAAGTCTATTGTGTAAGTGAAGTGTGTAGTGTCAGTGAAGTCTATTGTGTAAGTGAAGTGGCTGTGGAAAGTATTTGAACAGTGAAATGGTTAGAAGTGTTAGTGAAATCAGGTAGAATCAGTGCAGTGAGTGAGTTGACAGCGAAATAAGTGTAGTGCCGAAAGGTACTTGTGCAGGTATGAACCTGTCACACTCGTGTCTTAGTTCGAACTTAGGGTTAAGATACAAATTAGATTTACTTTAAATGTTATTTTAAGTGACCATGCTTCATTTAATTTAGGATGCTCCTTGTTATTATTATTTATTTATTTATTATTATTATTATTTTTATTAGTTGTATTTATTATTAATTGTCATTATTGAGTGTAATTAGTTACCACTGCCACCGGGTGAATGTGAATGCAATGTGAATAAATACATACATAGAAAAGGATAACAGAAAGAACGCAAGGAGAAAGAGGAATACAAGGAGAACAGAAGGAATGTAATAAGAACAAGGTGAAGACAAAATAACATGGCGATTATAAGGATAATAAGGGGAATACAAGTCGAACAATGAAGAGACAAGGAGAACGAGGGAAGACAAGGAGAAAGACGATCAGGAGGACAAGGAAATACAAAGATAACAAGGGAAACAAGGGGAACAGGGTGAATATAAAGATAACAATGGGAATACAAGGACAAGGGCAAGACAAGGAGAACAAGGGCAAGACAAGAAGAACTAGGGAAAACAAAAAGAAATAGGGAAGACAAAATGAACTAAGGTAAGACATGAAGAAAAGGAGAATACAAGAAGAACAAGGGGACTAGCAGGAGACAGCCCTTCAGAACGCATGTAACATCAATCTGCCAACCTACGAAAGATGATATTAATTTTAAATTCATCCAAGACTTATTATTATTCTATTCTTCAAAATCCTTATTTATTTTTATGGACTTAGTTATAAAAAAAGCTATAGACATTAATTAGTTTCGTGTTGTGGTAAAAGTCGTTAATTATTTAACGTACGTCAGTACACCGGAAAACTGATTTTTAATTGAGGGGCTCACAACCAGAGTAGATCAAGTCCACCAGTGATCAGTTTGTGGATTAATACAATCTCGGATGAAGAAAACTTAGATTTATTCATTGCCATAACAAACAAAGTCCATAACTCATTTGTTACTCCACAGAGGGCAGCATTTCCTATTGAAGGTGAAGGTTGCTAAGCGTGAGCCAGGGACTTTAAGACTCAAATTCTCAAAATTATCCCAGAAGGATTTGGTCCACTCTGGTTGTGAACCCCTCAATTAATTCTATTCGTAACTAACTATATAATATGCGCTAGCGGGTACTTACGACATACATATTACAACTTTCATTTGGTCAGTGTATTCTTACACGAAAGGTATTGGATAACTTCAATGCGTAGTGTGATTGACGATGAGTGACGTGACTCTAGGGGTTTACAACTAGTAATGTATCTGTTCCTGACATGTCAGCTGTTATTGCTACTATGCCAGCCACAATATCAAATGAAGAGCATGGAGGGAGCTTGGAAAAGACTATGTAATACAGTAGTGTAAAATTATAATATAATATAATCTATACTAATAATAAATCTGTAGCCGAAATTTTTCTGGTAATTTTCGATTTTCCAAAAATAATTGGTCCTAACATATATAATTAACCACCCTGAAACCGAAAATCGCTTTTTTGAAATTTTTGTTTGTCTGTCTGTCTGTATGTTTGTTACCTTTTCACGCGATAATGACTGAACGGATTTCGTTGAAAATTGGAATATAAATTAAGTTCGTTGTAACTAAGATTTTAGGCAATATTGGCATTCAAAATACATTATTTAAAAGGGGGTTATAAGGGGGCCTGAATTAAATAAATCGAAATATCTCGTTTATTATTAATTTTTGTGAAAACGTTACATAACGAAAGTTTGTTTAAAAATAATTAGCGATAAGTTTTATTCCTTGAAAATTTTTGATAGGACTGATATTTAATGAGATAAATGAGTTTTAAAATTAAAATAACTGCCATCTAAGGCCGTGTAATGAATTAAAAAACAAATGACTTCGTCTATAAGGGGCCTTGGACAGCAACAATCGAAAGCTACGAAAGATAGCCTACAGAGAATGTTTCTGCGTTTGTATGAAGTAATATCGGAAGCTAAATTAACCGATTTGTATAATTAATTATTATTTCACCATTGGAAAGTGTAGTTTCTCTAGATGGACATAATGCTATAATGTTATTACAGTAACTTCTGATATAATATAATATAATATAATATAATATAATATAATATAATATAATATAATATAATATAATATAATATATAATATAATATTATATAATATAATTTAAGTTATTTGAAGGGTTCAGAACCATAGTGGGCCAAGCGCCATTTACTGAATACGTAGAAAACAAGGGTTAAAATTAAGTTATTACCATAATTCAATGGAAACCTATAACATGTAAAATAAAATATACACATTAAATCTAAATGATATGTCAATCTTCATTAAACTATGGTTGTATGTAATAAAAATTAAGAAACAGGTTAAAGGAATTGTCATTGCACCAAATGAGTGTCTCTGGACCAAAATGATCGCATTTTAATTATTTGGATGCAATTTAAATTAAGTAACATATTAAACGATTTATCCTTCCTTCAAACACGAATGTTCCCTGGATCAAATGTCCTATTTTAATTATGTAATTACTTTATATTTATTTCTAACGGGTGCAGCGGAGCGCACGGGTACGGCTAATAATATAATATAATATAATGTAATATAATATAATATAATATAATATAATATAATATAATATAATATAATATAATATAATATAATATAATAATTCTTGTAATAAAAATTTCCCTTGGACTTCTTACCAGCCAGTCGCAAATTGTGCAAGTGGTGGGGCTGCCACCTTACAGCCTACTGGTCAGGCTTTTATTTATAGTATCGAAATCTGCTCTTCTATATGTCTGTAAGAGCTAGGTCTTAGATAAGAAGGATAAAATTAAGTTAGAATCTCCTCATATGAGATTCTTGATACTTTTATTGGGTTTAAACAAGATTAGAGAAGCAGAGAAACATAAGTATTAGGGATAAATTAGGTGTTAGCAACATTGTTGGTGACATTGCAATTACTAGTTACATTGAAGAGAGCATATCATCCGAATGGAACCAGATCGTCTCCCCATATTGGCTTTTCATCATCGACCCCGAGTCAAGCGAGATTTAGAAAGAACAAGAAGATGGCGAGACCAGGAACATATTATAAGAAACAAGACAAAGATCCTATTTATCTGGTTATGATATCCTTTTAATAAAAAAAAAAATAATAATAATAATAATAATAATAATAATAATAATAATAATACCAAAATAATACACCAATTTGTAAGCACAACGAACTCTTCGATCACACTAATGTATTTTACCCGTCTCGTAAACCGTCTTCCCTGCTCCTTCCTCGCTTCCACTAGAAGCGACCTCTCTACTCCCCGCGTGTCTCTTTTTCAACTGCCCAGATAATTTCCGTTGACAATATGTAATGTTCAGGGAAAGGAAGTTCATGCTCTAAAAACGTGAAGAATATGTATGCATTTATGCCGTAAAAAATAGACAAATATGCTACAAAATATGCATTATCAGTCTGAGATTATTTTAACAGAATAATAAGGTACGGTAGGGTGGGGCTACTTAAATCAATTTTACTTCAGTCTCAATTCACAGCTATAGAATTCCCATTTTCAAAATTGGAACATCATTTTACATTGCAGTGATGTGCTTTCTATTAAAAAGTAGCAAATTTACTTTTCATACGCGGGTATATTCCAAGATAAACAAGATATTATAGAGCATGTCAAAACATTGATTTTTCACAAAAGGTGGGGTAATTTGGATCAGTAGTGGGGCTATTTGGATTACATGTTTTGTTGCAACTTTGCACTGAAATCCAAACCCACAATATTATAAACTAATCAAATCACAATAATATAACATATATTGTAAACTCGGAACATGAAAATACTTAGAATATAGGCGAACTAAATACATTTTTCACAAGTAAATTGTTTTCGTCCGGCTGCTCCTACGCACATTACATCAGGTGTTGCATGACTGGCATCTTATCCAGTCACCTTTTGTGAAAGAATTCTTACCAAAATAATTGACCTCGCAAAGACCATATGGTTCACTGTCATCTTCAATCATTTCTTACGATGATTCTTCATTCTGAACTGCTGTTTTTTTTTTTTTTGCAATCCATCTTCTTGCCTTTTGTGGATTGGTTTCTTGATTCCTTGACAGGTGTCCTCACTGCAGCTTCTTGAAATTTTCTAGCTTTCCGGACGCGTCTCTGGAGGGTTGTAAATGAAATTTTAAATATTTCTGCAGCCCCACGAATACTTAACTGTTCATTACGAACACTGTATATAGCTTGGCGTAAATATTCCTCCTTCCAGTGTAAATAGGCTTCCTTCCGTTTATATTTTCTTACCAACTTAAATTAATAAAAGTACATTTTATCATATTTTTCATATGATTCAAGTAGCCCCAATAAAATGATTCAACTAACCCCATCCTTTGAATTTACGTATAACTTACGTAGTTCCTACGTTTCGCAACAGAATGCGCTAGTTGTACCGTAAAAGAACGAATGGAGTAGTATGTTACTTGACAACACATAGGTTATACGGAATAACTACATAATTTCAACACTAAGCCTTATTTACTAACGTTTGAAGATTGTATGGCGTTAAAAACAAAGCAAATGGCACTTACCTAAATGTCTTTGAAGTTCTCCTGAAGCTTTTAAAATGTATGTAATGACTTAAAACGCTTCAACAACACGGCCAACTGTCCTGTACAAGTTCTCACTGATAATGGCTGTCTGTATGTCCAACAGTTCATGCGCAGTAGGCCAAATACTTAAATTGATCCTACTAGCCCCTTGATTCAACTAACCCCACCCTACCCTATAGGTGACTTACGTTTAGTTTATGGAGTTTGAAGTGCTTGCCTCATTGATGAATGCTTCATTTATGCTGTTACAGTTCACAACTAAGCAGTGACGTATGTTTTCTGTTGTCATTCTTCGCCTGTTGTCTCTCAGCATAGCTTTGTAGCGAGAAAAACTTCGTTCTACGTCACAAGAAATAAGAGGGGCTTGCACAAAAACTATAAGCTGTTCTATAGAACAATTTGTTGCTTTTTGAGGTGTTTTTACTTCTAGAATATCTTGAATTTCTTTAAGTTGATAATAGCCAGGGTTTTTGGAAAGAATATTCGCTATTTTCTCGTCCACTTTATCGCCTACATTTCCTGGCACTGATGTTAAACTGGATATTGTTCTATCGAAATCTGCTAAAGACTGCAGTAATGGAAGAATACCAATTGCTAACTTGAGAGGCTCCCTATGAGGGCGTCATCGTTATGTTCAAAATTCATAAACATAAATTAGTCGTGTTTACGAGGTTACACATTTTTAAAAATGAGGGAAAGACAAATAAACATACATAATATGCAGTTTCCCTTGCATTAATGTTAAAATATTATGCTTTTACAAATAAAGGCAAAATATGCACTTTTATGCAAAGTAAAAGTAATATCATTGTAGTCCACACCTGTGTAGTAACGGTCAGCGCGTCTGGCTGCGAAACCAGGTGGCCCGGGTTCGAATCCCGGTTGGGGCAAGTTACCTGGTTGAGGTTTTTTCCGAGGTTTTCCCTCAACCCTTTACGAGCAAATGTTGAGTAACTTTCGGTGCTGGACCCCGGACTCATTTCACCAGCATTATCACCTTCATATCATTCAGACGCTAAATAACCTAGATGTTGATACAGCGTCGTAAAATAACCCAATAAAATAAAATAAAACAAATATCATTGTATTCAGAAATTTGTGATTAATGTAGATAATCTTTCAGCATACTCACACAATGCTATAGAACAAATATGCAAATGCATGAACTTCCTTTCCCTAGTAATATTCAATTCGCAAGATAACCCTCTATATCAGGCCTGCACAAGGTTTTGCGCTCTCCGAGCCGGCTCACAGCTCATGAGCGGAATGCAGATATTAGCTGCGCTCTGTATAAGGGTGAACTGGAAGAAGGGGTGATATCTTACAAAATATACACAAAAGGAAGTACTATTACGAGTGCTTATGAAATAAATTCCCGTTCAGTGTTTGCGAAACTATCTTGGACTATTATTAATTATTAAAGAAATATTTATTTTACAGAAGTAATAGAAATTCTATAGCTACTTAAATGTACAATATCATTTTGTTATATTTTTATTTATAAGTAAATCAAAACGAGGTTTTATGTTGTTGGCAGCTGAAAGGAACAGTAGGCTACTGATCATAATGACATCAGTTACAGATGTTCGATGTCTGCCTTTATTAAAGTTGATTATAGAAAACAATTGCTCACAAATATAAATGTTGAGCCAAACATATTAATCATTTTCACAGCCAGCCTGTTAGTCGTGGATATTATTGCTAATGTTTAGTTTTGTAAAACTCAACCAGGCTAGTAGTATTATTCAAACGATCTTTAGCCCTCAGGTCACATCGAAGATCAATAAGTTCGAGCTGTAAATCGTTAAATGTTATGTTCCGTCTTTTAGATTCCTCCCATACTATACTGTGGCAGTAGGTAAGCAACGTGAAACAGTTACTGAGAATAGCCCTACACACTGCACTCCACTAGATAGCTGAGCGGTCGTTTCCCTCTCCTCTACCTATAGCAAGTCTACGTCATTCTGACGTATCTTCCTCTCCGTTTCGGCGAGCGGTAAACACCGCTCTCCCTCTCCGAAGGAGTGCGCGCGCTCGTTGAGCGCTGTTTGTGCAGGCCTGCTCTATATCTAGTGAGGACAAAGACGTAATTCTATTACAAATAAGTAATGGAATGCATCCAACCAATCCCTAGTTCTCTTTAAAAATCTTCAAACTATGAAGCAAGCCTGTCGTTGATGAGCTTTTGATATAACTTATAATTCTGAACACAATTGTGACGTCCTATTTTCATCACCCTGTGCCTGTAGATTTTGATTGACCCCGACTGACAAGAAGATTCGGCTCGCATCACTTGTGATGGTCCTGTCCATCGGATGGAGGTTTTTCTGCAGTGCTCATCGCTCTTGGTTGACGTGACGTGTTCCGATTTATTTCTATGAGAGGAGCAGAGTCAATAAAGCAGCAACATGGATCAAGAACTCCACACGAGATCACATGGAGCTTGATGTTCGAAACGTGACCTGTTACAGCATCACATGGTCCACCCTTTACCACTATCGTGGAGATTGCAAGAAACACTACACCTTCTTAAGCACTCAATACATTTCACTTCTTTGCTGATTCTTGATCTAGATTCTGCATAATCCCCTTTTTCCAGTCGAAGTACACTTGATATTTTACATCTGAAGCTCCTTTTAACTTGCTCAAAAGAATATCAGTTATGGAAATTCTTTAAGGGGAGATGTAGGTCCAGACTGACCAAAAATCACATTTTCTAAAAACTGATTTAAAAAAATATTACATAGTGTTGAGAGTCTTTCCACATAATTGCACGGTCCAAATGTTAGTCTAAATACGTTTCAATCAGAGTGCTGCATTGGAGTTAAATCGCTCGCTTAAACTCGGTCGAGTGTCGCACCCTCGAGTGAGATACGATCGGTCGTGATACGCTCGTAATAAATAGAAGCACAGTACAAGGTCATCTCACCGACATGTCTTATCTTGTATGGAAGGCGACAGATAAGATACACATATGTTTTGCTCACACGGTAAAAATAAGGCTTTATTTTCTGCGTTTATGACAAACGTTTAATGGAACAGTCAATGGAACGTACCAAAACAGGAACATGAAGTTATAAATAAAATAGTATGAAAAACTTCGATATACAGTTATTATTGCTAATTAATAACTATTCAATATTTGATTTACCACATATATAATATAAGTCCATACATAGTGTTCCGCCTATTATACTGCGACAATGTAGAAACGTTTTACAAAATATTATTGATATAGCAGTAGATTAATAACAATATTAGTACAGAGATAACATCACAGAAAATATAATAAAACGAATAATCATGCTGCACAAATGTTACAGATGCAAAGATTGATACACTAATTATTATTATTATTATTATTATTATTATTACTACTACTACTAGAAACCTTGATACAGTTCTTGCATTATCGTGATTGTGTTCTCCGTTCATAATAATTACATTTACATCCAATAACATCTAACAGATGTGGCAAAAACAAAATCACTCCTGTGTGGAAAAAAAAAAACATTTACCTACAACATTTATATTAAATTTTAAAACAAGTTTTGTAGTAGTACTATGGAGAGGTTAGTTAAACACTGCAAGGTTTTGAAATGATAAACATCTATGATGTTATTACACAGTTCATCACTGTAACAAGAACGAATATCTAACACTCGGCTTATACCGTTCGAGAATTTATCGCTCGTGACAATTTTACCCATCATGCATGTGCGCTACCTATCGGATTATGCTATGAACTACTTGGCGCTCGAGCGAAAACGTCCGATGCAGACCTCTGGTTTCAATCAAGAAGAGCCACAGAGTACTTCTAGAAAAAAGATTGGAGAGGTAATTTGTTTAGAAATTAATTGTAAAACTGATTCTTATTCAGGATTGAGAATAATTGATTTATCAATTCTTCCGTGTGCTACAAACAGTGTCTATTGTTGTTATTGTTGTTGTTGTCGTCGTCGTCGTCGTCATCGTTGTTGTCGTCGTCACAAGAGGTAAAATAGTAGTAGGCTATCATCATATTGATAGCCGTCCAAATCTTGGATTTATCAGCGAGTGTGAGAGCGGCCGGTGGCGACACCAAAGTACTGTAGTTGTTTTCCGGACGAGAGTTAAATTGTCCACCTGATATAGACATGTATGTGCAGTAGTGGCAAAAAACCGGACCGATCCTTGTAGCTGATTTCAGAGCGTTGTTCACTCCAGAGCACGATAGAATGGTAACTAAGACTTTCGTGGTTCGAATCCGGCCTGGGAAGGAAACTTTTTTTGTTCCTTATTCAAATTTATTCCCAATACTTTTTGATTGCTGGTAAAATTCATGTTCTGGGAATAATAACTTAATTAAGCAGTACAATATCGCTGCAATCGAAAGATATTTTATTTATTTATTTATTTATTTATTTATTTATTTATTTATTTATTTATTTATTTATTTATTTATTTATTTATTTATTTATTTATTTATTTATTTATTTATTTATTTAACCTGGTAGAGATAAGGCCATCACGTCTTCTCTTCCCATCTACCAGGGGATTACAACTACAATATTAAGAATACAATTACAATTATAATTACAATTAATATTAAATTTACTAATACAATATAAATCAAAGTACTAAAAGATTAACTGATTAATAAAAGCTAGACAGTTTATTTTAAAAATTAAGAAGAGAGAAGCATTTCTTTTATTGATTAATTAAAAATTAAACCTACTCTACGCAGTGAGAAAATGCTTAATAAGCTTGCTTTTGAACGCTACTAAATTCCGACAGTCTCTGATGTCACTGGGTAGGGTATTCCACAAGCGGGAGAGCGAGATTGTGTATGATGATGAATACGATGATGTCTTATGTGTTGGTATGGCTAGTATGCGGCTATTTTGCGTGCGTGTGAAGAGATTGTGATAATATGATATTGGGAATAAATTTGAATAAGAAACAAAAATAAGTTTCCTTCCCAGGCAGGATTCGAACCATGATAGTCTTAGTGATATCAACGAGAGCGCAAACGTGCTCACAGCCCGTATGCGCTGATCAGAGCACGTAAGGCACGCAGGTACAAGTCACTGGTGAACACAAGGGTTGTACATTACACATTGAGGAAGAAGTCGTTCAGTAAGTTTCAGGCTGACTAGACTCTTAACTTCTCGTGTAAGTGAAAGATGAGGTTGGTTTGTGGAAATTATTTAGTTATAAAGACAAGCAGTGTCGAACGCCTGAAATTATTAATTCATCTACAGATTGATATAATATTCAAATTAGTTTGTTTTTATTGATTATTAAATAGTAGTAAATGTATGTAAAGATGTACTGTAGAGCTTCTTCCTCACAGCATTGTATTTATTTTACAGAATAAAACACAAACAAAAGTGTGTGTTGCTAATGGCGTAAATTCGTTAAATGTCAGGAGTTGGTCTATAAATTGTCCAGATTTTCGTACATAAATTCTCAGTTTAACGATGTTTCTTACTATTACGATATTGTTCTGTCCAGATATTTTGAATTACGTGAATATTTATCAGAATTCGTAATAGAAAAACAGAGACAGTCCAGAACTAGTTGGCTCTACATGGATCGAGGATGTATTAGAGCTTCTGGACGTTTTGAATTTGAGATCGCAGGGAAAGAATCAATTAATCTGTGCCGACAGATATTGTTAAAAGCTTTCAGATGAAGATTTCATTGTGGATGTCACAGATCTCACAGCACAATTTTTATAATATCAACGCCTTCAGTCATTGACTTCCTGTTCAACAGTATAAAATACGGTAATGTTTTAAAAAATCTCTGGGAAGAGTTCCATAGACGATTTAAAGATATTGACCTACTCCAGCTCAAGTTGGATTTGTGTCGGCAAAAATCAGAAAAAAACACCTCTGAATTACGCAAGAAGTCAGGAATTTAAATTTATTTCTAGAAGTGTGATGATGCTCATATAAGTAGTACATGATTATGTAACAGTTAATAACAATAATTAGGCCTAGGCTAATTAGAGGCCTCATTATGTAAAACTGCTTAAGTTACAGAGAAGCTATGTTTATTATTTGTTATATCCCACTATTTTATAATTAATTCCATTTATTAGAGAGGTACATGTTACAAAATATGCTTTTATTTCTTGTTTTCCTGTATGAGTGTAACACATTATCTATTACTTAAGAGCAGTTTAATTCATCTTGCAATGACAGGCCAATATAATTCATTTTGCTCACCCCTTCTTGTTCACCTCTACTGCTTGTACAGCGACATCATTTTATTTTTACTTCAATTTTTATTGCACCTGAGTTTTTGAATGTACTTCACTCCCACCCCTTCTACTAATGAAGTTCCAACTTCCTCCATACAGAAACAAGGCCGCATGTAAACACTACTGAGTTAATGAGTATAGTACGTTCCAGAAATATGTTCGCGTTTTCCAGTGACGAAAGAGCTTTCAATAACTTATTGCACCATATTTTCGCACAGGTACTGTCCCTTTGCCTACGTCGCATCCCGATTTCCCCCACCTGCTTCTGCTCGCCCCTCTGTAAAAACTGGGCTGTCTTAGCTCTTTTCTGAAAACATTAATTTCTGTTAGGAATTGGACGTCTTCTTAATATTATACAACTGTTTAAAATAACTTAAATAAAAGGGTTTCTTTAAGTAATTAGCTGTCACGTGATTTCCCCCCTTTCTACGATCCTGCGGCATAACCACTTGGACGGACAGTAGATAGCATATCTGAGTAATTTTATCTGTGCGGGTCGGGCAGAAGTGAAGATTGAATTTACAGTACATAAGGTCTCTTTTATAGAGTAGATACAGAATTATTTCAACATGAGTTACTAGTACGAAGGACGAAATTGGCAATTGGAAGTAGATACAATAGTCTGTAGTGCGATAATATGCACAAAAGAACTGAAGCCTGTATCGAAATGAACGGCCACCATTTTCGAAAATGTGTTTAAATATTCATATTATGATTATTTTTCAATTTAACTTCTTTCTCTATATTGCACGCTAATGTGCTGTAGACAGTATAATATACACTGCATAATGAATACGTTCGCATGGATAACTCAGTTCGTGAGTATAAACACTTATTCTTAATACAGTACTGTATTTTAATTAAACAAAAACCTAATGAAAATTATCAAACTCAAAATCGCGATATTTTCTAGTTTACATAAATGGATGAATTACTTTTTTTCCCTCCTATACCTAGTAGAGTGATTTGTTTGTGTTTTACGTCAGTATCATCGAAGTACAGTCGTGGAAGGGGATAGCAAACTGTGTTTCCGGTTCTCTAAAGGTATAGCCAGGTTAATACAGGGGCATCATTTTATTTTTACTTCAATTTTTATTGTACCCGAGTTTTGGAATGTACTTCATCCCCATCCCTTCTACTAGTAAACTTCCAACCGTTCACGACACAGAGCCGAGGGCGCATAAGCAGTACTGAGTTACTGAGTATAGTACGTTCCAAAAATATGTTCGCTTTCAATATTCATTCATATTTTCATACAGGTACTGTCGTCCGTTTGCCTACGTCGCATCTCGATTTCCCCCACCTGCTTCTGTTCGCCTCCTCTGTTAAGTCTAGTAGCTGGGCTATCTTAGCTCTTTTCTGAAAACATTAAGTTCTGTTAGGAATTGGACTTCTACGTAATATTATACAAGTGTTTAAAATAACTAAATAAAAGAGCCTCGTTAAGTAATTAACTTTCACGTGATCCCCCCCCCCCTTTCTACGACCCTGCGATAAAACCACTTCAACGGACAGTAGATAGCATTTCTGAGTAATTTTACCTTTTCGGATAAGTGAAGACTGAATTTACAGTACGTAAGGCCTCTTTTATAGAGTAGGTACAGAATTATTTCAACTTGAGCTACTCTTACGAAGGACGGAACTGGTAATTTGAATTAGGTACAATAGTCTATAGTGCGATAATATGCACAAAGAACTGAAGCCTGTACCGAAATGAAAGGCCACCATTTTCAAAAACGTGTTTAAATATTCATATTATGATTATATTTCAATTTTACTTCATTCTCTATATTGTACGCTAATGTGCTGTAACAGTACAATATACACTGCATAATTAATACGTCCGAATGGATAGCTCAATTCGTGTGTAAAAACACTAAGTGTTAATACGGTACTGTATTTTGATTAAACAAAAACCTAATGAAAATTATCAAACTCAAAATCGCGATATTTCCTAGTTTACATAAATGGATAAATTACTTTTCTTCCCTCCTATACCTAGTAGATGATTTGTTTGTGTTTTACGTCAGTATCATCGAACTACAGTCGTGGAAGGGGATAGCAAACTGTGTTTCCGGTTCTCTAAAGGTTTAGCCAGATTAATATTAAAAATGTTGGTAAAAATAAAATGATGTCCCTGTAGAACAGATTCATTGGAACCCGAGAGCGCTTGGGAGCACGTAGCGTCTTTCGCGTGCTCTAACCTTGACATCCCTAGTATATCGTGCTCTGGAGTGAACAAGATTCTGAAATCAGCTACAAGGGTCGGTCCGGTTTTTTGCCACTACTGTACATGTAACACATCTACACAGTCATTCCCACACGAATAAACAAGCCCTCAAATTTTTTACAAATTTTTACTCCATTTGGCTTTATACAGGGACATCATTTTATTTTCACTAACATTTTTAATATTAACTTGCCTATACCTCTGGATCAACGCCGTTTCTTACCCCCTTCCACGACTGGAGTTCGATGACACTGGCGTAATATACAAACAAATCATTTCACTAGGTATAGGAGGGAAGAAAAGTAGTTCATCCATTTACTTAAACTAGGAAATATTGCGCTTTTGAGTTTGATCATTTTCATTGGGTTTTGTTTAATCAAAATACAGTACAGTGTTAACAATGAATGTTTTTACTCACGAACTGAGCTGTCCATGTGGACGTATTCATTATGCAGTGTATATTATACTGTCTACATCACATTAGCGTACAATACAGGGAATGAAGTTAAATTGAAAAAAAAATAATCATAATATGGATATTTAAACACATTTTTGAAAATGGTGGCCGTTCATTTCGATACAGGCTTCAGTTCTATGTGCAGATTATCGCACTACAGACTATTGTACCTAATCCCAATTACCAGTTTCGTTCTTCGTACTAGTAACTCATTTGAAATAATTCTGTACCTACTCTTTAAAAGAGTACCTTACGTACTGTAAATTCAATCTTTACTTCTGCCCGATCCAAAAACATAAAATTACTCAGACATGCTATCTACTGTCCGTCCAAGTGGTTATGTCGTAGGGTCGTAGAAAGGGAGGAAATCACGTGACAGTTAATTACTTAACGAGGCCCTTTTATTTAAGTTATTTTAAACAGTTGTATAATATTACGTAGACGTCCAATTCCTGACAGAAATTAATGTTCTCAGAAAAGAGCTAAGACAGCCCAGCCACTAGCTGGCAAATAAAAGCTGGTGGGGGAAACCGGGATACGACGTAGGCAAATGGACGACAGTACCTGTGCGAAAATGATTCAATATTGAAAGCTCTCTCGTCACTGGAAAACGCGAACATATTTCTGGAACATACTGTTCACCCTATGACCGTAAGGCTAATATGACTGTATATGCGGTCTTGGATTGTGTGGTGGACGGTTGAACTTCATTAGTAGAAGGGGTGGGAGTGAAGTACATTAAAAAACTCACGTACCACAAAACTTGAAGTAAAAATAAAATGATGTCCCTGTATTTGTCCTAACTTTATGTTCAAATACAAATCTTTCTCCAACTATACAACAGGATATAGGCCCCATCACAGTATTCTGAAACAAAGGTTCTTATGGTGCAATATTGATTTCAGAAGCAATTAATCGATTAACAACTTGGATGAGTAGGGGACGCAAAACAATGTCAGAATGGAACTAGTAATGTATTTGAGGGCGTGTAAAAAGTGGACTGCTACAACACCTGTCGCTGAGTGATATTTATTGAGGATCGGCAATGCACACACCTGTGATGTTACAGTTAGTCATCAATTAGTGCGATGGGATTGATGAAACGCCGACATGTCGCATGCCACTCTGCGTTAGTTCACACACGCGTCTTTTACGCACGTCACAAGGTTAATGAGGGCATGTTGAGGCGCAATTATAATGATGTTAGGCACACTGTTCAGATGATTACAAACGCGCTTTAGTTATCGTAGGGAAAAATCAAAGAAAGGTTAAATAGCATATCTAATCACATGAGTTGATTGCAGGTAACGGAATTATTCTTTTTTTTATAGGGACATCATTTTATTTTTACTTCAACTTTTATTGCACCTGAGTTTTTTAATGTACTTCACTCCCACCCCTTCTACTAACGAAGTTCAAGCTGTCCTCCACACAGATCCAAGACCGCAGTACTGAGTTAGTCATTATAGTACGTTTCAGAAATATGTTCGCGTTTTCCAGTGACGAAAACTTCCCAATATTGAATCATATATTCGCAAAGGTCCTGTCCTCCGTTTGCCTACGTCGCATCCCGATTTCCCCCACCTGCTTCTGCTAGCTCCACTGTAAAGCCTAGTGGCTGGGCTTTCTTAGCTCTTTTCTGAAAACATTAATTTTTGTTAGGAATTAATTGGACGTCTACGTAATATTATGCAACTGTTTAAAATAAATTAAATAAAAGGGCGTCGTTAAGTAATTAACTATCACGTGATTTCCCCCCTTTCTACGATCCTGCGACATAACCACTTGGACGGACAGTAGATAGCATGTCTGAGTAATTTTATCTGTGCGGGTCGGGCAGAAGTGAAGACTGAATTTACAGTTCGTAAGGTACTCTTTTATAGAGTAGGTACAGAATTATTTCAACATGAGTTACTAAGTATGAAGGACTAAACTGGTAATTGGAATTAGATGCAATAGTCTATAGTGCGATAATAGGCACAAAATAACTGAAGCCTGTATCGAAATGAACGGCCACCATTTTCAAAAGTGTGTTTAAATATCCATATTATGATTATTTTTCATTTTAACTTAATTCTCTATATCGTACACTAATGTGCTGTAGACAGTATAATATACACTGCATAATGAATACGTTCGCATGGATAACTCAGTTCGTGAGTAAAAACACTTATTGTTATAACTGTACTGTATTTTGATTAAACAAAACCTAATGAAAATTATCACACTCAAAATCGCGATATTTCCTAGTTTACGTAAATGGATGAACTACTTTTCTTTCCTCCTGTACCTAGTAAAGTGATTTGTTTGTATTTTACCGCCAGTATCATCGAACTCCAGTTGAAGGAGGTAGCAAACGGCGTTTCCGGGTATCAATCATTAATCCAAAGGTATAGCCAGGTTAATATTAAAAATGTTAGTAAAAATAAAATGATGTCCCTGTACATCTTGATTACACAACTTTTAACACTATATCGCTTCGGAATATATATGGTAAGACTTTCCTGTGTTAAATTTCAACGTACCTCGTTTACATGTTTCGACCTATTTATGGGTCATCTTCAGAACTGGTCGTTGTTGGTCTTGGCGCCACTTGTTCTGTTTCCTGTGAGGGTGTGTTCCTGTAGTATAATGTAGAGTCAAAGAGTGTGTGTGTTTTGGAGTTTTGTTGTGTGTTGAGAGTTTCGTTGGGGTGTGTTTTTGTGTATGTGTATATTTCATATTGTTCTAGTGTGTTTAGTTTCTGGCTTTTTGGTTGGATGTGTAGTATTTCCATGTCTGTGTTGACGTCTCTGTGGGTGTGGTTAGCATTTGTAATGTGTTCTGCATATGTTGAGATGTTTTGTAATTTTGTTATGGCTGTGATGTGTTCTTTGTAACGTGTTTGAAACGATCTGCCTGTCTGTCCTATGTAGAAGATGTTGCAGGTGTTACATTTGAGTTTGTATACGCCTGTGTGGTTGTATTTGTTTGTTTGTGTTTGTGTGTTGAGGTGTTTTTGTAGAGTGTTATTTGTTCTGTATGCGATGTTGTAATTTAATTTCTTGAATGACGTTGCAATTTTTGTGTGTGTTTTTGTTTTCGTATGTTAGTGTGATGTATTCTTTGTGTTCTTGTGTTTGTGTTGTATTCTTATGTTTTTTTGTGATTATGTTTTGTCTTACGTATTATGTTGTCTATTATGTTGGGGTTGTATCCGTTTTCTTGTGCTATGTATTTGATTGTGTTTAGCTCTTCGTTGTAATCCTGTTGGATCATTGGTACGTTGAGTAGTCTGTGTACCATTGTTCGGAATGCAGCTTGTTTGTGTTGTGTATTGTGTTTTTGTTTGAAGAATTTGAGCAATTAATTCGTCATGGAGTTGTGACTGACTAAGGCATGTAAATATGCGAATTGTGATCTGCTATTTCAGTCCACACCTGTGGAGTAACGGCTAGCGCGTCTGGCCGAGAAACCAGGTGACCCAGGTTCGATCCCGGTCGGGACAAGTTACCTGGTTGAGGTTTTTTTCCGGGGTTTTCCCCTCAACCCAATATGAGCAAATGCTAGATAACTCTTGGTGCTGGACCCCGGACTCATTTCACCGGCATTATCACCATCTCATTCAGACGCTAAATAACCTAAGATGTCGATAAAGCGTCGTAAAATAAACTACTAAAAAATCTGCTATTTGAGGGATGTCATTCACCGCGCATGTGTCCGATCACACGCCGTGCGTTCGAATCGCACATCAGGAAAGAGAAAAGGAAGGTTTTAACATCTTCAAAACATACAGTCACGATAGAGACAAGCAAAAAGTCATATACAGCACTAACAAGGGGACGTTTAACACTGGAAGGTTGCGTAGGACCTTCAAATTTTGCACACTGATACGTCTTATTAGTGAAGATGTTGTACCAAAAAAAAGTTGATGAAATAATACGCAAACGATGTTCCGAATATGGCTGTGAATCTAGTAGTTGCAGAGCCTTTTGAGTGTAGCGTCTGGCAAAGACGGGAAAGAAACAAGGCTGCAACTGAACCTTTGTGAACAACAGAGTTAAATAGGGTCCATCATTACGAACAAAAAAGGAACATATGTTCTTGTAGTAGTGAATTTCTTAAATAAATTAATTAAGCCTATTATTTCTACTATATAATACTGTATACTGAATTTATTAACATAGTGTTATATTTACTCTGTAATTTGACAATTATAGCTACATTTTACATTTTTTGGCTATGATATCTATACTTCACTCTTTTTAATTTACTTTTATTTGGTATTTTTCATTTATATCTATATCTGTGTCTTTTATTTAGGTAGTCTCTATTTGTTTTTTTTTTATTTTTAATTTTTAATTTGTAATTACACTTGTATCTTGCATTTGTTTCTGTTTTATCTCTTTTTTCATGTTATATGCAATTCTATGTTTCTTTAAACAAATCTGTACTGTCTATTATAATTGAGGCTTTGCCCTGTTATAGGAATAAATAAATAAATACATAAATATATAAATAAATATATATATATATATAAATAAATATATATATTATAAATATATATATATAAACTGATTTCACGGAATTAAACTCATATTACATTAAATTGGTAAGATAATTTTTAACTGTCTCACAAATTATACCTATAACAGTATATATTTTACAATAAGTACACAATACAATATAAAGTCAATCGACACAGGTTCGTCTTTCTTATAAACTTTCACTATCCCTTCTTTCTTTCTCTTATTCTGTTCCTCCACCCCTTCTGATTGTCTATTACACACTACAGTCTCACTGGACATAAACAGAACAAAACTGTGAATTGTTAATACAGTGATGAAAGCATAAATTCTTATTGCATCACGCACAGCAAATAAAACTGATGTTTCTGCATCATACATAGTATATTTTTAATCCGTAATATGTTGATGGACTCACTTCTTACGTTCAGAACCAGTCATTTAAGCTTTTGCCCATAAGAACATACGCTAGGATGGTACAAAGTTCAGGAGATATTATGTTAGATGATAAATTTGTAGTAATCAATTATGCTATGACTCAACAATTAATATGCGTTATATTTTTCATATTGTCTCTTGTGCTCAACGTAAAATAAATTCACTAATTATATAAATAAAATAAACGCTTTCTTTAAGGACTCTAAATTGATTTGCAATACATTTAAATATGTGAAGTTACCTTCAAACTTCAAAATTATTTTAAGTTCTGTACAACGTAAATTTTCTATTCAATTACTAACTAGGAAAATTGTTAACTTGCCTTTATTTTAGGAATTATGCATCGATGTAACCCTCTCTCTTTGAAATAGAAAAAAGAAATAGCTAGTAAGTAAGCAGTATTTCCAATAGCAACTTGAGATTTTCTTTAATTTATTAACATAAATAATTTAATTCAAGTTAGTAATTGCTCTTGCATATGGTGAAAGATTGCATTACGAGAACAGTTGCACGGAGTTATGCAACAATAGACCAACCGAAAATTTGAAAAAAATTTAGATATTTGCACAAATCTGTTGTTGGTTGGATTATTTAACTCGGAAAACATCACCTGCATTTTGCTGCTATTTATAAGCAAAATTTGTATACTTACTTACTTACTGGCTTTTAAGGAACCCGGAGGTTCACTGTCGCCCTCACACAAGCCCGCCATTGGTCCCTATCCTGAGCAAGATTAATCCATTCTCTATCATCATATCCCACCTCCCTCAAATCCATTTTAATATTATCTTCCCATCTACGTCTTGGCCTCCCTAAAGGTCTTTTTCCGTCCGGCCCCCCAACTAACAATCTATATGCATTTCTGGATTCGCCCATACGTGCTACATGCCCTGCCCATCTCAAACGTCTGGATTTAATGTTCCTAATTATGTCAGGTGAAGAATACAATGTGTGCAGTTCTGTGTTGTGTAACTTTCGCCATTCTCCTGTAACTCCATCCCTCTTAGCCCCAAATATTTTCCTAAGCACCTTATTCTCAAACACCCTTAACCTATGTTCCTCTCTCAAAGTGAGAGTCCAAGTTTCACAACCTTAAAGAACTACCGGTAATATAACTGTTTTATAAATTCTAACTTTCAGATTTTTTGACAGCAGGCTGGATGATAAAATTTTCTCAACCGAATAATAACAGGCATTTCTCATATTTAAAATTCGTATACTGCATAAAATTAATTATTTAATTAATTTATTAATTTATTTATTTACTTATTTATTTACTGACTTATTTACTTATTGATTTATTTACTTCCTTATTTATTTATTGACTTATTTACTTATTTACTTATTTATTTACTCACTCATTTATTCACTCACTCACTCATTTATTTACTCACTCACTTATTCATTCATTCATTCATTTATTTATTTATTTATTTATTTAGCTTTGTAATATTAAATCAACTGCTGATCTGTTATTAAAATTCGGTTGTGCTATTTTTTTGTAATAATATGAAAATGTTACAATAATTGAAGCGTCGGCTGGAACAACGTTATAAGTTACATTAGTAAAATTTACAGGAGCAGCAAAAATGTGTACACGTACAACGTTGTTCTTATAGGGTAGCAAACTTTTGAGTGGACAAATTTCACGTACTGCATTGATGGACAGTTGAAAGCCAAAGAGTATAGCAAGGTAACATAGCATACAACATTATTACACGGAAACACGCCGAATGAAAATTTTGTAACTTAAAACGTTGTTCCAGCCGACGCTTCAATTCTTGCATAAAATGTTTAATAAAAACCAGATTTATTTCAGTGGTCAGTATCTCGAAAACAGGTTTTTGGCGGTTAGTATATTATTACGTAACTGCGTCCAGTTAAACTAGTAGGTACAGTATGTCTTAGCGGAGCCACCTTTTTCTTAGTTCCATATGGGAAGTAGTCATTCTTTAAAGTGCATTAAATGGACGGAAAGAACCACGTACAACTCAGAAAATATTCATCCAGATTTTCATACAGTAAATATGTTTAGCATAAAATTACTGGAAAAGTTATTTTATATAATTATTATGTCTTTTAATTCATATTAAGTATATCCCAAGAGTTACTAAAATAACAATTTCTCCCTTAAAATCTTTTGTAAAATGCTAATGAAGGAACGGACTTAATTTGATTAGCTATACAGGGTGTAAGGGGTATAAGTGCCGTCCTTTTCACAGTCGTCGGGGACGGTCTACAGGATCAAAAAATATCCATACAACATAGTGTCAAAACTTGATAGTTTTCCCAGATAAAATATTTTTGTTATCTTACTTGCGTTATACTGCTTATATCGTTAGTAAAATTACTAAAAACAATTACATCAATAGGTATATCTAGCAAAGAAATTAATACTAGTTTAAATAAATATTTGTGTTCTATTACGTTTTCGTGAAATTAAATAAAAATGAATGCTTAAATTTGTTAATATTCTGGCGTGAAAGACGTGGCAACGTTCAGCAGGCAGTATTCTGCAGAGAGATAAGTACTAGTCAGCTGAGTTCAAGCTCCCCCTCCATGGCTCTACTGCCGAGGGGATGGCAGTTCAGTACAGGGTATTCGATAAACAACTCACAATGTCATTCACAGTTTAGGAATATCGTGTTATTAATTTATGGAGAAAGTCGTCGTAATTCAAGTGAGGCAAGAAAGATGTACAGTCAGCGTTTTCCTCAAAGAAGGTTACCTAATCAGTGAACGTTTGTAGCAGTTTCTCAACGATTATTACCAGGATTCGAGACTTTGGACCCGATACAATAAGTTTACTGTGCATGCACTATAGGTTGTTGAATTGCTGCAGGTAGATAGAGATGTGTTGAGGTAACAACATTGCTATTTAGAGTACAGTACGGTAATATGGGGAAATACACACACACATGTATATTCTGAACGTAAATATACATTACACAATGATAATGTCAAAATAATGTGAAAAGTATTTGTTCTCCTGTCTTTTGTAAGTATTTGTGTTTAATTATACACAGTGTTAATGGTGGAAATAAGCATGTAGCAATTTTAATTTTTTCATTTATCCTATTGGACGTCTTTAGGAAGTGCAATTACAGTACCGAATTGCAATGTACCTACTGCAAGATACATTCTCAGTATCTCAAACGTAAATCTTCTTCGTTTATCTGCCAAACACAGTTTGTACTCTAAAAAGCTGCGCTCTACGTCGCATGACGTGATAGGAGCAAAACGAAAAAACCTAACATCATTGCAGTCTCTAAGAGACAGTCCTTTATTCTCGGGTGACTCTATGTCCACTAATTTGCTGTTTATGTTACACAATGTTCCATATCCGTTATTTTTACATAAAATTGATTTCCACTTCTGTTTTACACGTTAAGTAACCGGTGTACTTGATGTCTCATTAATTCTCTGCATCATTTTCTAAATTAATTTTAGGGCTTCCGGCATCTGTTGCTCTGACTTTTCTAACCGTGTAATAGTTTCAGACACAGTTTCAAAATAGGTTTGTATGAAAACCAAATTATTCGTCAGAACCTTCAAATCCAGAGCATTTTCCTTTGCGTATTTGTCGTAATTCATTCTACGGTACCCCCACCCACTGTACGCTTTACCACTATACTCAGTACGCCGTTATGCGGATTTTCCACTGAACTGCTCTATTGGGTCCGAAGTCTCGAAGCCTGATTATTACAAACTAGAAATCTTATCCCGTTTCGACAATCACACAACCAGAAATTTGTTTAAAAATGATACTGCTTTACGGAAACGGTTGAGATTAAAATTTTGCATTGGAAAAAAAGTTCGTGTGATTTTGTGCAGAAAACCATTATTGTTTATTCATCAGACGTATAATAAAAACTGAGCAATATTGTTACATAAAATGTAAATTTACCATGTTCTATTAATGAGATTGAAAGTTTGTATTTGCTGCTCGTTTTATGTAAACAACAGTATTGTCATTGTCGCTCCTGCATTAGAACAGAGCATCTGTTTTGTACCGGTATGTCTGTACCCGCTTGAGTTGCACCGTGTATTTCTAAACCCCCTCCTCCCCGCTTGAGCTGCACCGTGTACTTCTAAACCCCTCCTCCCCGCTTGAGCTGTACTGTGTACTTCTAAACTCCTTCCTCCCCATCCAGCAACGTTGCAAAACGTCTATTATTGTAAACTTTAATAATTAGTTAATTATTACAACTAGAAAAAATTGTAAGGACATTTTTCTTCCTTATGACATGAACAGGCTTAGAGACTTTAGACCCGATAGATCAGGGACCGTCAAGTGACTACACTCTCGTGCGTACGTACAAACCCTCAAGCCCTGATGTACGGCTGCGGGCAAGGGTAGCTGCTTCCACAGTGGCGGAGCTAAGAACTTGTATGTGAACCAAATTTGTGATAAGAATGTAAATTAATTTCAGCTTTTAATTGAAGCACGCTTTCACTGTTAATTGTACTATACTGAAAAACAGTACTCTATACAATTTTGTACAGTTAACTATATACGAAACAAATTTTTGCATGTTTGCACAATAATGAAACAAAACAAAATATACACTTTTATACAGATTAATATACTGTTTGTCTTCTTCTCATTGCTATACAATTCAATTAACAAAATAAAACAACAGTGCAAACGTTGTCATTCAAATAAAATTCTCTAATAATAGTACTTTTTCTTAAACATCAGAGATCCGCTGCGATTTTTGCAGTTTTCTGTTAGTAAGCAGCTATTTAATTCTCGGAGCTATTGTTTTAGTACCAGCCAATCGCAAACATGCTTTCCATTGTTCATCACTTAGTTGTTTCTGTGACGTGACTTTGTAAACTTCATTAAACAAAACAGTGTTTCGCATACGTAGGTTGTCCCGAACATTTACAACGTTCTTGCAGCAAGATTGTACTGTTTAGGAAACCTTTCTCGTGGAAAACAAGTATAGAAATGGTTAATACTTTTTGTTTTGATACTTATCCTTTAGCTCAATATCGCTTTGTAAATCAAGTATTTCTAATTGTAGTTCAGGAGGAATATACAGGACACTCACTGAAAAAGATATTGCAAATATCTTAAATTGTTGTTCAAGATCTCTAATATCCTCAAATCTACGATCGAAACTTCGCACAATTGTTGCATTATTATTACATATTCTTTCATGTCCAAGGCTTCTAACACGTTTCCCATGTACATCCATAAATAAGGCAGTTTCATTTCTATGTGCGAGAAAACGTTCCAGAATTTTTCGACTTCACCACCTTACCTCGGTATGGTAGAGTAAATCCCCATACTGTTAATACCATCAAGCAGTGCCCTGAAGTCCCTGTGATTGAGTCCTTTAGACCTTATGAAATTAATTGTTCGCATAACAACATACATTACATTGCTAAGGTTCATGTTTTAGCACATAAATATTCCTGGTGCAAAATGCAGTGCACCGGTGCCCCCAAGCGATCTCGATAGGTTCCACCACTGATAGACTGCAGTGTACAAGTGTACTGCCCGCAGTGGAAGCCGTAAGCAGGCCTGTACGCCCTCTCGCGATCTTGACTCGACTTGGCGGAGCCTGCGATAGATGAAAACAGTGCGATTTCAAGTTGGAAAGCAGGACGGTAGTGGGTGGGGGCAGTGAGGGTAGCGACTTACCTGTCGTCCCATGTGCTTTATTTACTCAGTCATACTCATAAGGCAGGCACTTTTCTGATATTAAAAACAGTCCCGTACACCTAGTTCACCACAGTCTACTATATACAATCGCGAAGCTCAATATGTAGTAAAAATGCAAACATGGGTAGTTGCCCACCACTAGGATAGCTACTATCGCCTCATCATCGCAGATCTCTCTCCTAGCAGACGACAAAATATGTTACACTTTCGTTGTCGTGTTCTTTTGGAAAAATTAACACCTTCCTTCCATTATTGAAATATTAAATGCATAAAGTTAATTTATTATTTTAATGAAGTATATTAAATTCCACCATAAACTCGAAGATACCTGCAAGACATAAGTTAATATTTTTGTTTGTGCAAAACGAACTGAAATTTACTATAATAGCTTCACTCATTCAAGATTATAGCGATAATTAACTATGAAACTAATAAATATTAATTTGCATTTCCCTTTACAACAATAATAATGGAAATATGAATTAATGGAGTAACTTACGTGTACCGGTACTTGTAGTGTAGGCTTACGCAGTTAACAAAGTGGGATGAGGTTAAGCAATAATAATCACACCAGAATTGGAAATAAAACGTGATCAATAAATTTTATTGAAACAGACTTTTTCTACGTCTCTAGTAAAACAACAAATAAAAATAACAACAAAATTAACAGCTATAATTAAAAACATCCTTTGACAAAAAAAAGTAGGCCTAAGCAATAATAATCCCACCAGAATTGAAAATAAAACGTGATCAATAAATTTCATTGAAACAAACTTAATTTTTCTGCGTCTTTAGTAAAATAACACATAAAAATAATAACAACATTAATAGCTACAATTAAAAATATATCATATGAAAAAAAGTAGACCTAACCTTTATTTTTCTGGAAATTTAGCAGCCTAAGTGAGAGAACTTTAACCGGTATCTAATGTCCTTTCGGTTAGACTGAAACATTTCATTGTGAAATTTAAGGATATAATGTATTCTAAGTCACAAAGAACTTCAAAATTAACAGTTTTGTTTCTACACAGCAATCTTGTGGAAATCCAGGAACCTTTCTGAATCTTTCGGAAATCGGAAAAAGGATAACTCTGGCCTCTTTCTCTTACTGTTGCTACAATTTATAGCACTACAAACGTCTCCTCCTTGTCCCACATTATTATTCCAATTATTATATTTTAGCCATTAACATTTTCATTACAAACCAATAACGAACATTTCACAAGAATCAATGTGAAATACGCAACGAGCTAGCACGCGATAGAAATACGACACAGTCCAAAGTCGACCGTGGACAGTCTATTGTTTCTAGTTGCTAACCGCTTGGAGCGCTTTATCACGAGAGTTGCAAAAAAACACCTCAAGCTTCGCGACTGTATATAGTAGACTGTGAGTTCACTTTATTAGAAGAGAGGACAGGAGATAGCTAGTAGTCTAGTTTTGATCTGTGCATCTATGTGATTAGTCTAAAAATATATGCGATATTCTGTGACATAAAAGACATGCTAGCAGGGAAGAAGTCTACTGACACTGCTGCGTTAGCGAAAATAGATTTCAATGACTTAGTGTTTTTTTTCGTTTTGCATCCATTACACATCCACACCTGTGGAGTAATGGTTAGCGCGTCTGGCCGTGAAATCAGGTAGCCCGAGTTCGATTGCCGGTCGGGGCAAGTTACCTGGTTGAGGTTTTTTCCTGGGTTTTCCCCTCAACTCAATGTGAACAAATCCTGGGTAACTTTCGGTGCTGGACCGCAGACTCATTTCACTGGCATTATCATCTTCATCTCATTCAGACGCTAAATAACCTAAGATGTTGATAAAGCGTCGTAAAATAACCTACTAAAATAAAATAAATCCATTACATCATGTGATGTAGAGCGGAGCGTCTCCCAATATAAACTTTGTCTTGCCGACTACCGAAGAAAATTTAGTTTTGAGATCTTCAGAATGTGTGTTGTAGTAGGCTACATTGTAACAGTACCATGTATTGTACATCATAAGTTGTGTATATTGTGTAGGATTATTCTGTATGTTGAGTAAGTATTGCACTTGTGCTTATGACAGAAGCCGAAAGGAAATGCATATTAATTTATTTTGAAAATTTCGCATTAGAGGTTTTTTTATTTTAATGTATGTAAACATTAATTTTTGTGTCCTATAGAATTTTTTCCTCTAACAATCGTTTTACTTTAATGTTTGATAAATTAGTTGCTTTTTTTCTGGAACGTCACTGTACAGCACCAGCAGACTGGACTGAACTGGGTTTCATGTACACATGCCTTTTCTTCTGCAGACTCCCATCCCCTCTAACACAGTGAAAAAGCTGCCTATAGTATGGACTTAGTAAACTTATTCTATCGGGTCCAAAATCTCGATGTCTGGACATGAATAATCATCAGTTAAAATAAGACACTTATGGCGAAGTGCATCAACATTGATTAAAAACGCAGTAATCATAGATTACGAAACGACGGTTAAACAGTAGCCGTGGTTAAAATGTAATTTATGTGCACCATTCATAATCACCGATTACTAAAACATGGCTAGTTGACACCTCGTTTAACCAGAGTAAAGTCTATGATGGTACATTGTTTCTACAAAATGACTAAAGGAAAGCATCCATACCGCTGCAAAGATAATAGTCAGCGTCTAAAAACGACTGTGCTCACTATGTTCTACATCGAAATGAACGTATCCTACATTTTCGCGTTTCATTTGTTTGCGTTTGGGCGCTGTTAAATTTGTGAGTTCCATTTCTTTGTTTTTCAGTACTGTTAGGTTAAAATCGTACAAAATGGAAAATTGAATCCAAAATGATTATATCCCAATGTTAGGTTGAAGTATCGATAGACTTAATTACTAGATTTAAATGTATTATATAAAAAATATGGAATATCCATAAAGGAAAAGGATGCAGAAGATTGGTAGGAATGTGTGTACGATCTTGGATCCCATTTACACCAGGGAATTGTGTATTATCCTAAGATCCATCCATAACCTCTCTTTGTTCAGCCAGTGACAGAGAAAAAGATACCGGTATTCGAGTATTCCCTCTTAAAATACAGAAAATAACAGTTACATAGAATCGTAATATAAGCAGCCGATCCGTAGGAGAAATATCATTGTTCTTGTGTTATTTCAAGTAATCCATTTGTAGATTTTGATAAACGAAATCCCTCCTGAAATTTCTGTCACATAATTCCTCGTAAGAATTCTCTCTTTCCACTAAAGAACCTTCACCCTCACGCTCTATCCAAGTAGTTCAAGTACTGCACAATAATAATCGTCTTCGAAATAATCACCTGTGGTTCTGGCCGCCATTTTGCTTTACTTGCTCTATTAATCGCTGGTTATCTCCTTTAACCGCTCATATTTGGCCGGTTAGAGATTACTGTGGTTAACCTCCTATTTAAGTCGTAACCGAGGTCGATCTACCGTAAAAATGTTTAAACAGGGATTAGGTGACAATTTTAACCGATGGTTACACTAACCGACGTTGATGCACGTGGGCATTATACTCCTTACATCCTGTATACACCGTCCAGTTCGACATCAGACTAAGCAAGAGAACCTCCTAACAAATATGTCATCGCACATAAACTGTTAAAGCCTCTTGTAGCAAAAACGACGCAGGCGAATTCCCAGTGCCCTTCCTTACCTTCACGTTCACACTAAATAAACAGCCACAACTTCAAAGGAAACTAACTTCTACTTCTATAAACAATCGCACTGACGACTTAGACTGGGCCAGTTGCACAGTAATTCCTATTATACTCTATACATTACGACTAGTATAAAGTCAGATGCGTTTAGCATCAATAAAATTGTTATTCTGAGCCTTAAAGTAGTCCTATTCTGAAAGGATTTGAACGTAAATAGGCTTACAAAACATAAAATCAATTCATTATTGCTTATTATTAATCGTAAGCAATGTCAATCATTTCAGGGGCTTATTCTTTGAGATATTTATAAAAGAAAACAAAGATTTAATATAATTTTGTTCGTTTTTGGTTCCTTTCCGATATAAAAATTGTTTTCTATGAAACATATTTTATAGCGTCTTTCGGGAAAGCCACTGATTCAATTCCAAATTTGCTCAGTCAATTTAGGAGAGCAATGTATCATGATAATAAATGACTGAAATAATTTTATTTTTGTCCTTTAAATATGCATAAATTTTATCGCAACGAATGTAACCTTTTGAAGTTCCTTTTCAGAACGAAAAGTTACATTTCTTCGGATCAAATTTCCGTACATTTAGAGGACAAAATTAAAATTAATTCAATCATTTACTATCATAATACACTCCGCTCTTAGATTGAATGAGCATATTGGGAATTAACAATGGTTTTTCCAAAACACGCTATTAAATGAGCCGTTGAGAGCAGAAGTGGTGTAAGTCAAAAATGGGTAATGAGGGTTAAAGTAAACATTCTGTAAAATACAGCGCATAGTAGCAATTAATATTAAATTTAATTAAACTATTAGTAGTCCGTGAATAGCACGAAGGACATATTAATTGCTACTTTGTGCTGTATTTTATAGAATTTTTACTTTAAACCTCATTACCCAATTTTGACTTACACCACTTCTGCTCTGAACGGCTCAAATGTTTCGTATAAAACAATTTTTTTCTGGAAAAGGAAGCAAACATGAATAAAACTTTATTAAACTTTTCTGTTTTAAGTATCTCAAAGAATACCCTCCTGAAATTAATGACATTATTTATGGTTCGGTCTGTAGACACGTACTTCATAATATAGAAACCATTAAAGCGTTATTGCATATGCATTAAGCAGAACCGTTCTGTATATTATTATGCTGTATAAAGCTGTAAATTCTCTTGCATGAGAACACGATATTCAATTATTTGAGTACCGGTGTAGTATAATTAAGTTTTAATTTTGAAACAACATTTCCCCTTTCCTATAATTTTCTGGCCAAATGATAAGAATATGGACCACATTTTTGTATAGCTCTCGTCTGTTTAACTAGTCCGGCACTTCATACGTAAGTAAATTTTGAAGTTTAAATGTCTGTGTTGTCATAGAGACCATGTATGCCTAATTCAATAACATCTCATACAAATACACTAATATCATATCTTTTAAAGTAACAATTTAAAGTCATTACTATGTTGTTTATTTTGCTATTGTTTTGCTGTACTGATTACAGTATTAATTCAGTCATAAAATATGCTCAATTAGGAAAAACGCGAAAATTCTACTTGAAGCAAGTAAAGCGATAGGTTTGGAAGTAAATCCCGAAAAGACAAAGTATATGATTATGTCTCGTGACGAAAACATTGTACGAAATGGAACTATAAAAATTGCAGAATTATCCTTCGAAGGGATGGAAAAATTCAAATTTCTTGGAGCAACAGTAACAAATATAAATGACACTCGGGAGGAAATTAAACGCAGAATAAATATGGGAAATGCATGTTATTATTCGGTTAAGAAGCTTTTGTCATCTAGTCTGCTGTCAAAAAATCTGAAAGTTAGAATTTATAAAACAGTAGTATTACCGGTTGTTTTGTATGGCTGTGAAACTTGGACTCTCACTTTGAGAGAGGAATAGAGATTAAGGGTGTTTTGAGAATAAGGTTCTTAGGAAAATATTTGGGGCTAAGAGGGATGAAGTTACAGGAGAACTGAGAAAGTTACACAACGCAGAGCTGCACGCATTGTATTCTTCACCTGACATAATTAAGAACATTAAATCCAGACGTTTGAGATGGGCAGGGCATGTAGCACGTATGGGCGAATCCAGAAATGCATATAGAGTGTTAGTTGGGAGGCCGGAGGGAAAAAGACCTTTGGGGAGGCCGAGACGTAGATGGGAGGATAATATTAAAATGGATTTGAGGGAGGTGGGATATGATGGTTGAGAGTGGATTAATCTTGCTCAGGATAAGGACCAATGGCGGGCTTATGTGAGGGCGGCAATGAACCTCCGGGTTCCTTAAAAGCCAGTAAGTAAGTACAAAATATGCTACTCAATGTTTCTGTAATCAGATAACATGTCTAATATAAAACAAAATACTAATAATATAGCAATATAAACCTCAAATGAAGCATGGAGATGTCTCAGTCCATATAAATCTTTCTATTAAAAAAACACGAATTACCGGCCGTAACAAGAAAGAAGAACTTCCTCCAGGATTTAAGTTGTTGAATCTTATATACTTAAACCTTAATTTATTTATCAATTTATTTAATCATATATTAATATATTAACTTTTATATAGCACGTGACGCTGAAACTTCCAACTTGCATTTTTCTAAGTTCTACAGTGCGAAAATCTGTGACAGATTAGGTTAGGTTAGTTTAGGCTTTTAATATGTCTTAAATATACGAATCTTTAACAGGTTAGGTTAGGTTAATTTAAGGGTCATTAGCACAGCGCACCCTCTGGCTAGCGTCACTTACCCGCGGATAAGAGACTGCACTATCATGCTTTCTAGCGGGTATGTTTTCTGCCTCCCCCTGCGTCGGTACATATTGCGATACACTGCTTACCCGTTACCCATTTCAGCGGATGCTGACGACCACTGTACTAAGTGAAGTGAAGTATGCATTTCACGTTAATTTGTAAGTGTTCTCTCTTTTTATTTCATTAGGTTATCTACACCGATCAATTAATTCCGACTTTTTCCTAATATGTTTTCAATTCAACAGACGTCCTATAGACCTATATGATTTCCTCACATTCCAAACTACCTTCCCTCTGAAAGTCAGACCATTGTTTCATTTAAAAAATCTCTAGTGCCGCGTGCTATAGAAACCCCAATATATTTATCAGGTTATTTACTATTTAACTGCATATTTATTATTTAATTGTTCATTGAGATATTGTGAACTATTTATTCATTTATTGATTAATTTATTTTCCTAACTTATTGATTCATTGATTTTGTTAATTTAGTTATTAACTTTGTTTGCTTACTTGTTTTTATTTATTTATTTAAATATTTAAATATTTATATGGGCTTATTTATTTATTTATTTACTTATTTGTTCATTCACTCGCTCACTCTCGTTCATTCATATATCATGTATTTACTGTCATTCGACGTGTGTTATTATTTTTGGGACCTACTACTGTAAAAAAAAAACATTATTTAACTGCTAGGATTTAGCTATTTAATAAATGGAAGTTTTTTTCTTATATTTTCTTTTGTTTAAGAGAGTTTTGGAGAATAGTGCGTCATGAAGAGGAACGTTTCTAGAATCCCTAGTATACACTTTCCGGCGTCATAAAATTTAACAATACTTAGAATAATTGCATTGCAGAATTCTCCAATTTTCTTAAGAACAAAATTGTCAATTTGAATTCGCTACTCAACTTTAAATTTGCGTTTTACAGTAGGCCTACAATATTTATTAACAGACAATGATGTCACACAACTATAAACGAGAAAAAGTACAATAATAATAATAATAATAATAATAATAATAATAATAATAATAAGAGAGAGGAACCCGAATTCATCGAAAGAAAGATGCGCAATCATTATTCATTTAAGTTTCGTGCAAATTTAATTACTACTTCTTAGTCGGAATTTTGTTTTGGAACCGCTGCTGGAATTAAATTTTAAGCGCCGAGCACTCATCAGGTTTTGTAAGAATTTTCAGCTCATAACATTAGCAGCTGTAAATAAATACCATGAACGAATCATAATAAATCTAACGGCAACGGCTAGAAATTTAATCCTGGGGTAGCATACTGTATGTAGCGAATCATCCTATAATATACTTCAAAGAGAATAAGATGATATACACGCAACACCTTACATGAAGTAGCGTATAATGAATTATAATTATATCTTCAAACTACACTGATTTCTACAGGCGTACTTGCTAGCTACAATGAATATAATGTGTCTATATACTGAAATCTCTGTCACTTACCAAATGTCGCCTCGAATCATTCGTTCCTTTCCCTGGCCTTGGAGACAGAAGCACGGACATGTAGACATAACCTGAAGCACAACAGAAAGCAGTACCTTGTATGGACTCGCATAACACACGGCCTAAAGACAGCATACTCTCAAATAGTTCCGGCGAACGAATACAACTGCATCAACGAAACTATTTACATCTGACAGGAAGTAATTCCGTGGTCAGAATAGAACACGCACTTATTACAATTAAATTACCACAAATACATAATTATTACGAGATAGAATGCATTGACATTGAAGAAGTATCTGTTTATTTAATACGAAATGTAGGATAATAACTGCACTTCAATAAAGACGTTACTGTATAGCGAAATTTGAACTCAATATTAGTTGATATAGCGGTACAGATATATTGAGAAATAATTTCTGTGAGATTCTGTTATAAAACAAAACACAAAATTAGAATAAGGGAAAGTAACCACGCAAGAATTTTAAAATTGTAATTTGTAGTTTGTGTAAACTGAACAGTAAAAATGGATTGGACATGTGAAAACAATGGACGCAAGTAGGTTACCAAAGAGGAGTATGAAATAACCAACTGGAAATTTTAATTTGCTTCCTATGTGATTTACAAGTGGCAGACCAAATTCCTTATACACATTTTAATTTAACATGTACAAATCAATTAAAAAAAAGTGTAGAACTCTAAAAATTGTGAGATTTATTATTAAGAACTCAAAATATTTACAAAACATTTGTTTTATGTATATTGTATGTTATGTTGTAAAAAGTAAATCCGTGGCGCTACAGCCCTGAAGGGACCAGTCCGACCAGCCGGCTGCTGGCCTCACGCCCACATGCCAAAGCAGAGGTGGACGATCATCCAACCAGAACGGAAGTATCGTGTGGTTAGCACGATGATCCCCACACCCGTTATAGCTGGTTTGCTAAACCGGATTTTCGCTACCTATCGTAGCTCCCGAAGTGCATCACAATGCTGGGTGGGCACCGGTCCCATACACTGGCCGAAATTTCATGAGAAAATGTCTTCCCTCATGAGGACTCGAACCAGCGCGCATTCCGTAACGCGAGTCCTAGACAAGATGCCTTAGACCGCGACGCCACGGCGCGGGACATGTTATGTTGTATTGTATGTTACGAGTATATTAAGGGGGAGATACAACATTGGACTGCAAAATTTAGAGAAATTCATTTTTTTTATCTCAGCTACTATAAAAGCTAAATGAACAAAAACTTTTCATGCTTAATATATATACATAACAGTTTATAAAACACTACTCACAATATTAAAATAGCTAATAATTACCTGTAGAAAATAATATTAAATTTGCATAATGTTTTACATAATAAAATATTTCCAGATAGATAGATGGATTTATTGAGTAATATTATACATACAAATGTTACATTATCATAATAATAATCTCTTAAATCCAATGAACGGGTCTTCTGACCGTACGTGCTTTGTACCTGAAACAAGCCCTACTTTGTAGGTTTCACCCCTTCACCTATAGTTGAATAAAATATACAATTAACTAAATATCTGCAGGATTCTTTCACTGGAATGTTTTAAAGATCTACATCAACAACGTAATCTAGGGTCTTTTACCTATTCCTTCAGGAAATATTTTTTTCTAGATAAACATTTTTAGACAATTTAATATTAAAGGTAACGATTTAGAAGAAACATAAGGTGTGATTCAGAATAACAGTGAAATATTTAAAATGAACATAGTTATTAACTCGACAAATATTAAGAAAAGGTGAATAATTGTCTGTAAAACCTTTTTTCTCGCTACAGGACATGAATTTTATACATCTCCTGGAAGATATGTTCTGATCTTCAATTGTCATTTGATAAATTAATTACCTTTTTAAGGATTATACAGTAGGGCGTATGGAAAAAAAAAGATCCGAAATTCAAATCGTAAGCGTGTACAAAAGTTGTCTTGTAATCTTTACTATACGCAGTAAAAAAACTAGATCTGATTACATTTTTCGCCGAGCCGCAGAAGGTCTAACGATTATCGTATAAAATAAAATGTTCATTTATTTTTTATTTTCATAATTCTTCGTTGCATGGTCAAAGGGGCTTTAGTTACTTCTTTTTACAATATAATGCTTAGATTCTAAAAAACCATAAAAACAGAAAAACTTAAGTTTTCATTTGGTATAACGGACTTGTGTCTATGTGGAATACAAGTCATAACAGGCTACAGTAAAATATCAATTTGTCTTAAGTCTTATTTTCTAACATTTTGTCGGTATTTACGGTTTATGTCGACATATCATGACTATATGATATTCTGTAGAAATATTATGTTGATCACTTAAGATTTTTATGCCTATAACGTTTAAAAAGCTAGAAAAACGGATATATAGGCAAGTTACGCAAGCCAAAAGAAGTCCTTAAAGCGATATCATTCCTCTTAAACTCTGCAGGTACCTCAAGAGTTTGAGATAAACAATTAACATTCCAAAAATATGAGAAAATGATAAAGTTAACCTTAATTAAAATACAGTTTCAACATAAATATTGGTTCCGCGGACCTTATTTGGATTAGTTGCGGATTCGAAGGGGTCCGCGGACAACAGGTTGGAACCGCTGACCTAGGGTAAAATTTGGTAGTTCCCATGCAGTCGAACTGACTGAAATATACGAGCTAATTAATTTTGATTAAATTGGTTTTAAATTGATTCTTTAATGTGTTGACAGTCATAAATTATTAGTGTAATTCAGTCGCCTTAAAGCTGATTATTCCATAAATCAATAGTATTTCACACTCCAATGAGATTCAGAGTGCCCTGTCAAAGAGGTTTAACATACAAATCCATCTTCTATAAACGCTGAATCCATAAATTCAATCATTAATTAATTACGGCACTAAATGAGAATTAGTTATTCACTTTTCACAATCTCCTAGTTACAGCTAGATTCGTAGTTCGCATTTCGACAGTCAAGGGCAATAATTTCTTTAAAAAAATTAGAGGAAAGCCTCTACGTGAGGTAGAAGTTAAACTTCTTAAGTAGAATTCTTTTTTAAATGATCGTGCAAAGAGAGTCGATAAATTAGAGTTAAATTTAAGCGACTAAGGCCCAGGTGTATGATCACAGAATAAATCTTGGGATAGCTATTCATGGAACAGCTAATTATAGAATAAATGGAGTATCGTGTTGTATGACGTTCGTTTATTCCAAGGTTATCTATTCCATAGTTAGCCGAATTGGAACAGAGGTTGGCAATATTTTAGATGGTGTTTTGTATATAAAGTACATTCAGAATACCAGTAATCGTTGAAATATATTTTCTGAACATATCATTATTTTGTGTACACATTTTGTTATAAAGAAACGAGTAAATCAAAATAAATTAGAAGTCAAAATTATTAGATAGAAGATTACACTTAAGCTAGCTGTGATAGTAAATGACTATAAGAACGTGCTAGAAAGCAAAAACTGATGCTACAACTTTTAAATAAGAGACAAGAGCATGGGAGTTTATAGCTACGTTATAATAATGCAAAACATAATACTGATATAATATTGTGCTATGAATTTGCTTAAATTTAATTTTAATTATTCAAAAAATTACAATTTCTTTATACTGATGAAATTGTGAACTATTTTTACCTGTGTGTTATATGTTCCAATAATCATTAGGGGAGAGTCGGGTAGTATCGGACATCGGGTAATATCGGACAGTGCGTTTCTTTCATCTACCACCATATGGTAGTACCTGAATGACATGGTTACGTTTCTCTATGCGACATCACAGAAACGTAACCATGTCAATCAGGTACTACCATCGTGTGGTAGATGAAAGAAACTCACTGTCCGATATTACCCGATGTCCGATACTACCCGACTCTCCCCTAATCAATCCCAGCACGCTTTAAGCAGTGTCCATTTTTAGACTGAATCTTGCCAGAAATTCTTCATTGTTACACTCGTTTAATAGATAAAGTCTGTGCCTTATTTTCTTGGTTTCCGCACTCTCAAAAATAGATTAAATGTAATTCATCATCACTATCAGAGATCCATGAATAATGCTGCTGCCATTTTATATTTTATTCTCTAGGTATAAATTTAACAACAGCTGAAAGCATGTAATATCTTATTCGGAAGTTATCCTCCGAATAATGCACTATTCCAAGTTCGTATAACACATTTCTCGCATAACCGTGGAATTAATTTTAACAGGACTTTATCCCGTGTTCGTACAACTGGACCTAAATAGGTGAAAATTATAGTTTCTACATTTTTAAACTTGAGACAAGTGCAATGTTCTGTATAGAGCAAACTCTTATTATTACAATTAATGTACCCGACTTTCATTAGTAACAGTCTAATAGTTTTTGATTTAATACAAAATTTTTAAGTATATCTAGTCCCACAAAATATAAGTTATAGGTCTGAAAAATAGAAAAACTTCTTTGATATGCAAAGCCATAATTTTAATTTTGAATGTACGAGTGACCTGAAGTGAGTTTACTTTTTTAATGTAGGGATAGTATTAAATTTCCTTTTAATTTTAAAAATGTTTACTTCATCCGAAAGAAGGTTTTTAACCATACTTATCAGAACGTGCAGTAAAAATTTCAATTTCCTTGTGTGAAATTTGTTGGACCTATATTTGAATGTGAGTAAATACAGTCAAAATGAAGTGTAAAAATGGCATTAAACTGTCCATTTTTCGTCATGAAAGCCAGTTTATAAAAACAAACTTCAAGAAAGAAGGATGTAACATCAAATTCTTGAAACATGTGTTGCACGTCGTGAAAGTAATTCAAAAACATTTATTTATAACAATAAATTATCGAGTTCAGTGGCTGAATAAACTTTTATCCTTGTTTGGTCAAATGACTGTAATAGTAAATATAGGCCTAACGAAATGTGCCCCTGAAATTATTTTCCTTCCTCCTGAAACATGAATTACAGTTTTGATGGTTACATTCTTAGAGTCCTTCAATTGTGAAATAATAAGTGAAGCATGAAGTTTGAGGACAATTTTGTTGATAAAATTTGGCTAACATTTATTTATTTATTTACTTATTTATTTATGTACTTATGTACTTATTTATTTATTTGTTTATTTATTTATTTATTTACTTATTTACTTACTTACTTATTTACTTACTTACTTATTTACTTACTTACTTATTTACTTACTTACTTATTTATTTATTTACTTATTTACTTACCATTTATTTATTTATTTATTATTTATTTATTTATTTAGTTTGTATTTATTTATCTCCTAAAGAAATATTTTCTTTTTCCTCGAAAAATGATAAAAATGTCACCCGTCCAATTCAATAACATTTTTGTACTCAATATTCTACAGAATTTAAAAATGAAGCAATGGATTTATAATAGCTAAAATAAGATATCAAAAATTAAGCACATTCGTTCCTATTTTTCTACCCAAAAGCAGGTCTTTCACTGCAAAGCTAGCATTCTCTAATCTTTCCAACATTTCGCCTTTCTATTACAAGCAAACATTCTTCGGGGCAGAAAAAAAAAAGTTAATTTAATTATTAATGTTTTCAGAAATAATTTGTGCACTTTCTGTTTGAATCTAAAATCATTCATTGATGTTAGATGAGGATAATTATTGATAAAACAACTGTCTAAGTCTTGGACCGAAATTAGAGCTATGCCTCAGTCCATATTCGGTATCATATTTTGGTTTAATTGAGGTATTCATGACCCTTTATATGACTGTTTTGGTCAAAATTTTGGATTTTTAAATTTTGGTATTTGCCGATTCCTTGTTATTTCTACTGTACAAATATACGAGACGCATTCAGAAAGTAAGTTTCCCTATTTTTTTTAAAAAAAAGAACACACACTTTCAGGAAAACATTTATTGGCAACAGGTACAGCAATGTTTCAGCTATTTTTCAACATAGCCACCATCAGAATTGAGACACTTATCGTATCGTGGGATCAACTTTTGTATCCCTCTGTCGTAGAACTCTGCCGCCTGTGAATGGAACCAGAGTGTGACAGACGTCTTCAGCTCTTCGTCGTTGCCAAAACGCTCACCGGAGGACAGGAATTTCTTGAGGTGCAAGAAAACGTGAAAATCGCTGGGAGCAAGATCAGGACTGTAGGGTGGATGATCAAACAACTCCTAGCCAAATTCCGTCAAAACAGCTGCTGTGCGCCGAGACGTATGTGGACGAGCATTGTCATGGAGGAGCACAACACGTGCAGTAAGCATTCCACGCCTCTTGTTTTGAATGGCACGTCGCAATTTTCGCAGTGTTTCACAGAAACGGTCAGCGTTCACTGTTTCACCTCTTGGAAGGAAGTCAATGAGCAGAATGCCCTTCCTGTCCCAAAACACCGTGCACATCACTTTCCGTACCGACAGCACCTGTTTGAATTTCGTCCTGACTGGAGATCCACTATGCCGCCAATGCATTGACTGCTGCTTGGTTTCGGGGTGAAGCGCGAAATCCAAGTCTCATCGCCCGTGACGATCCTGTCGAGGAACTCGTCATCGTCATCGTGATACCGTTGCAGAAATGTCAGTGCTGCTCCTAAACTTTGCATTTTGTGTTCGGGTGTCAGGTTTTTCGGCACCCACCTGGCACACACTTTTTTGAACAGCAGGTGCTTAGTGACAATCTCATGCAACAAGGATCGCGATATCTGCGGAAAATGGCTGCTCAGCTCCGTAATCGTGAAGCGACGGTTCTCCATGATGCACTGCCGCACCAGCTCAACACGATCATCATTGATGAGGGACGGTCGCCCACTGCGCTCTTCATCATGGACACTTTGACGACCTTCGGAAAACTGCCTACACCAACGACGCACCATCTGCTTACTCATGATGTTCGGCCCACAGACCTGACAGAGCTGCCGATGAATTTCAATTGGCGCAATGCTTTGTGCATTAAAGAACTTTATCACCGACCGAACCTCGCAGGCGGCGGGAGAAGGAATAAGAGCTTCCATTTCGGACCACTGCTGCCACACTACTGGCACCAGGCGGGACCTGTCCGGCTGGCATATGATTGATACGTCATAGATCTGTTACGCAAGCGCAATTGACACGGCTAATTACGTTTACTTTCAAGGGGAAAAAATCAGGAACTTACTTTCTGGATGCGCCTCGTATATAGTTTATATATATGTATATATGTGTATTATCTTGCTTCAATTTGGCTATTATTAGCATTTTCTAAACGGAAGTTACTGTCTGCAAGTGCATGATTGTCATTTTCAATTTTTTTTTCTGTAACAAATAAGTTAAATTTGGCGCTGTTTGTTTGGAAGAAATATTTCTCATACTATAAAGTTACTATTTCACTCACTAGATGGCAATGTTCTTTATCTATTCAAAGTTTGTTTCTCATTTTCTCATATGCATTTGTTTAATTTCCAAAAATATTAACACCCACCAAACAGCATCTTAAATGACTATGTCATCTATCAAATTAAAGGAAAATTAAATGCTCTGTGTTCTGAATCAAAGAAAATTTAGAAAACTACATAACAAGAATTTTGTGAAATAAATAAAAAAAATAGCAAAAAAAAATTCACTTTCGCTAAAAGAACAAAAAGAAAATGCACATTTCAAAATGTATATCACATAACTTTCTGAGATTCTAAACGTTCAACACATATTTAGAAATGTTCTGAATGAAATGCAATCAGTTTAAAATAATTCATTAAGTACTTATAATTAAAAAAATATGTAAATTTATTTTGTAAAGTATTTTTTGTGCTGTTACCCAAATATATATATATATATATATATATATATATATATATATATATATATATATATATATATATTTTAATTTTTCTCCACAGACCACTTAGTATTGGTCCAAAAATGAATCAGTAAAGGTTTGAAAAAGATTGCTCAATATAATTGAAGATTTTTATTCAAACGAGTATATGAGGTGAGAGACAGAGGTGAGCCTACCTGGAGAGAAATAAAAAATAGGTTGCAGCCGCCAAATTACTCTTCAAGGAACGACCACTCATATAAATTGAGGGAAAAGAGACAAAGGACGGACACTGGAAAGTTTTCTTTTATCAATCATACTATCAGGGACTGGAATGCTTTACCTGCAAACTTACTAAAGGCTTTACCAATGACAAAAAATATATTTAAAAATAGGCTTAAGGACTTTATTAATAGACGGTAGTATATTATACACACTATTTAAAGGGTGTAATTGATATTTGTTATTGAAGTGTTGTGTCAGTGAAGTATGAAGTGTGTTGTGTCAGTGAAGCTTTATAGTTCATAGTGGCAGTGCAAAGTATTTGAACAGTGAAATGTTTTTGAAGTGTTAGTGAAATCAGGATAGTATCAGTGAAATGTGTCGTAGTTCCAGTGCCGTGAGTGAGTTGACAGCGAAATGAGTGTAGCGCTGAAAGGCACTTATGCAGGTATGAACATATACTCGTAGGTTTTAGTTCGAACTTAGGGTTAAGATACAAATTAGATTTACTTTAAATGTCATTTTAAGTGATCGTACTTCATTTAATTTAGAATGCTCCCTGTTGTTATTATTATTATTATTATTATTATTATTATTATTATTATTATTATTATTATTAGTATTATTATTATTAATTTATTATTAATTGTTTTTATTATTATCATTATCGAGTGTTATTAGTTACCACTGCCACCGGGTATATACCCATTTGTAGTGTAAATAAATACATACATACAATACTTTAATGGGAGAGAAATAGCATATTTTGGTGTAGAGTAAGTATGCTAATTTCACGAGTACCTAATTTTATTTTTGTAGTAATATGTCGATATATTCGCAATTCGTTTTATTCTTTTATTCACATTCATATTTACATTCATTTCAAAAAGCTCCCTTGAACAAATATTCTTATAGACAAATAACCGATTTCGTACAGTGCAGTGGTTTATTGTGGAAGTTCTTAGAAGCCCACAGCACTGCAGATAGAATTTCGTAGATAGATTTCTATTCATATATAATTCTACTTTGATCCTGTGCATGCTCGAAAAGCTTTGAATAAGCCACTTGAAGTACATCTACATTCCCACATATTGGTATATAAAACAAAAGTCCTTTAACTTCCAATAAGCTAAAGCAACGAGTCGTGGTCAAAAATAGCTTTCATCATTGCTGATACACTCTTGCTTTAAAAGTCCTTTAATTGCCAATAAATGTAGATTTAATTATCTCATTCTTAGTTCTCTCTCGAGTTTGTTCTCTACTATATATTCAATCTCAATCATCGAAATTTCATACTGACTAGAGATAATAATTTTATTCTTGTGTTCAACTAATTTTTTCTCCCACTGTAATGATTTTAATATGCAACGTACTAAATAATATAAATATGCTGACTTCTATTTCTAAAACTCACGATTTTATAAATTTGAATTACTGAGCCAGAATCGCTGGAAGAGGCACTCGTGATCTCGAAACTCATTCTCGTGTTCAAGAGATGTAATATAGTCTATGGTGTCTGTCTTCCTCTGCTTTCTTCCTTCCTCTTTTTATTTCTGGCTTTATGAAACTTAAGTGGAAAATCAACTTTTCTGTAGTTTTCTCACACAAAGAATCCATTGCCTCGACCTGAAATGGATACAGAAGCTTTATAAATCCTATATCAAGGTCCGTATACGCTTGCCTGGAAAAGCTCTCTTCCCTATATGAAATCAGAAACTAAATCCCGGTTTATTCTACTCTCTTTTGATTCTACCTCGGAAATATATTTATCGAATAACTGTATATTTCATTAGGAAAAATTCTGATATATACTATAGAACAGGTGTGTCAATTGATGCCCACAGGAGCAAGCGCGCGCTTTAGAGCCCAGAAGAGCCTGAGCGCTTTACAGCGGGAAGGAGACAGGAGAAAGAGGTGGTATATGCCTCTTGGTCGAGCTATATTCAGGGATGGCCAACATTGATTCTGTAGATAAAGGGAAGAGAACTTATTAAAATTGTATCCATATTAATTTTAGATTTGCCTGAGAAGTATAAGTGCATTATTAGAATGTAAGTTTTAATTTTAATGCTCATTATTCACAAGTTAGATTTTTTATTCAAAAGAAATATTTTCTCAACTTTTCGTATAGAAAAGTGAAATTTTCAGGTATAGGCCTATTTATTTAGTAGCCTTACAAAATGTTTTCGTAAATGTAATATACAATATATACGTATTACTGAAGATAGTGTATTGAAAATTTTGAAAATATTCGCATGGAAATTGTTTGTAAGGAAATGAATTAACAAAGCAACTACTGTTACATCATAAGCAAAAGATACGTGCCCATGTGTTGCAAAAATGTCAGCTGTATAGCTTCAGCACATTTCGAGAAAACAATTTAATATTCTGATGATAGGAAGTTGCTCACAAATATCACCTTAAAAGCATAATACGATAAGAGTTTTGTTATGTAATATTAGTTACACTTAAAACAGATACAGTACATAGGTAACTTTGCTTTGTACTGTAATATTGCTTTGATTAGTTTATTGATTACTTTTGTAAGGCTAAAGATACCATCAATATAAATTCCAACTTATCATGTGATACTCAATCTCTTTCTTTGGAATATCACTTTCTTTATGAATGATGTGTTTCATCCACTTAATACAGTATAATATTATACTACTATGGAATTTAAGTGAATATTCCTTCTTAACTCTCTATTATGTTATTAAGATTTAAAACACAAGTGCAATATTAAGAAATCAGTGTTAGTACTTTTGTTTTACTGACAATATAGATAATATCAAACAGAAAGAAGCCATATAAAAATAACGACATAAAATTTCACGTTCCGTTTGAAGTTTGTGCACCACTGATTTCTTAATCCAACAGGTTGCTTATTCATATACACAACCCTTCCTCTTTCCATACTTAGCGCTTGCTGCCCTCGCACGACGTCGAGGTCAGAAAAATACGCTTGCTTTGACATCACTGCTATAGAATAATATCAATGCTCAACTAGGCATAACGTTAGGGATAAAATGTAATCTTAATATAAAGTGAATGTAGGTATGTATATGTGTATATTTTCTGTACAAATCTATACGCTTTGACCGATATGTGTCAAAGTGAAGGGACTATCAGACAGTGCAGTTGTGAATGTTTTTAATCTTCTGCAGTGCATCAAAGTATAATATTTAAATAGTTTATTATGAACAGAAATTAAATGGACACCTCGCGAGCTTAGTTTAACAAGGTTCTGACAAAATCGGTGAAATTGAGATTGTGTACTCACAACCTTTCATTCAATCAGATCATTATAGGAAACTGACTTTTATTGTTACCTGTTGACAAACAAAGAAATTAGTACTGTGCCATAGTTCTATCTGCAATGAAATAGGTATTTTTTTTAATTTGACAAGGTTGTAACTAGAAAACCAGCTCATGCTTTTGTTCTGCAGTGTTGGCGATTTAAAAGCGCATTCCTGTTACTGAAACGTTCTTGGTTATCAACTCATTGTTGGATACTCGTATAAATAAAATTTTTCCTGAAGTGACTTTATTTATGTTCTGTTAGATTGAATCTTATAATGCAGTCATGAGTGAAAATAAATCCGAACAAGATATTTTCTCGAACAGTGATTCAGATAATTTCTTCCCACCTACTTTTACCGAGACCAACCAGTAGTGATGAAAATACTGCTAAGTAATAAATTGAATTATTTCTGTCACTACAGTGTTTCCAAAACATCTAACCAGTTAACAATATTCGCAAGAATTAAATTTGAATGAGTGTCATAGTTAGACATTATTGTCACATACCACATTCCGGAATTAGTTTTGCTTTTAGAGTAACCTTAATTATGAGCCCTTTTTACCATATCACATAATATTATAATGGTGTTATTTAAAATTTTGTATACACAGTGAGCTCAATAAATTATTTTTATTATTATTTTCTGTTACTGTTATAAATGTGTTACTTCTTGACTAACAGGAAGATAAAATTCAGAAGTTCTGTGGGTCTATAAAGTAACTTATAATGTTGTTTTAAACATTAGAGGAAGAAAGGAAAAAAGACATCATGACGTAAAAAAATAAAATTTCCTACATTATGTGAAGATCTATTCCTCAACCATCGAACGTGAATATTTATTGTGCGACAGCAACAGCAGAATATAAACGTAACATTACAACAAACAGTTTTAAAACGGATGTTGATGAAAATGAAGTAAAAAAAAAGGAGTATGGTTAGGTTGGAATTGAAACTAATACAAATCGTGAACCACCTCCTCAAAATACACCAAAGAAGAAGAATATACGGAAGGTTATGGCCAAATCAGTATCGTGGAAATGTAATATGCGGAAGAAAGCACAGCAGGAAGGTAAGGTGTAGACTATGTTAATCGTAGAGGAGAGGAAAATCTGTTTCATAAAAAACTGTAAATATACCAAAAATGTCAGGCAAAATGTAAATATAAATATAGCCAAAAAATACTCACAAAGAACAAGTAGAGCTTTATAGAACCTATTATTTTCTGCAGTCTGCTACTCTCCAATAGATCTAATAAGACTGTTAAAGGAGGTGAACCGTCGTAACTCTTATCGGTTAATACAAATGAGAGCAGAAGATATCAAGGATTTTTCAGCAACTGTAAAGCTATTAAATTAGGGCCTACAAGACTGTTCTATTCTCCCAACTAGCTACTGTGAAGTTCACAAAAATATAGGCCTTAACATGAAATCGAATACAAATTAACCCATGAGACAGATGAACAAAAGAAGCTGCTAATATCAATTTTAATGAACACAGAGGAGTGTTGAAGCCTGTTCCACAGCATCAATACGTATTTTGAGTATCAAACCAAAATCCAAAATAAGAAGATTGAACTCTCGGATTTGAAAAAGGACATCAAAGCAGCTATCCCTTTCATGCCTCTGCAAGACAAGTTAGTACTCAGCGACCCACTTAGTACAGACTAAATACATTTTTGTGTGAAATAGTGCCACAATCCAATATTATTTTATAGTTGATACCATAATGTTGTTTTTTCAACACAGATTTACGGTGTTTTAATTTTTTGTCCCTATAATCTGGAGTTGTAACCAACACATTTTTTGAATAGTGATTAAAAAGTTAGTTTGACAAGGTTCTATGTGCACTTACACCTTTGTAACTTTCCTGAAGCGTCAAATTTAAAGTGACAAGGTTCTAACTGCATTTTCGCTACCTCAGATTCTACGATTTAAAAAGAAATGTTTTAAAGAGAACTCATTAAAACTACTTTCCACTGATTTCTAAGAAGGTATATAAAATTATTTCGAAAAATATTCATAAATAAAAAAGTTATAGTATAATGAAACTTTAAACTCAATTTTCTCAAAATAATGGTTTTTGCAGTTAGAACCTTGTCAAACCAAGCTAGCGACCTGCTGTGGTGTTCCTGTTGTAGAAAATGTAACACCAACCCAGTCAATTTTGAATAGAACACCTAAGGCTCAACAGTCGTACAAAAACGGGTTGTAATTTATTGCAGTTTTATGTTAATTTGCCTCTCTCAAAACAATGTTTGTTTTTCTTTATTTTATTAATTTTACATCACAACACAGAATGAAATGTGCCTAAACTTTATGATTTTCTTACGTTAATTTATCAACAGTAATCTCACTAGACGTTTTGATTTATCTAGAGAAACTCAAAACTCGAGTGGGATTTAATTGACTATTACACGATTAGAAGAAAGTATATAAAGATTAGAAGTAACGAAGTACTCAATGCAATAAAATATTAATTGACTTACGAAAATACAACTGTCTTCAAATGTATTATTGTACCATCTCAACATTACAAATATTACGCTAGATGCATGCTAGATGACAGTAGTGAGCAATGCCTTCTCGTCGAGAAGTTCTCGATCTACACGTATACACGATGGCAATGTTACTAGTCAAGAAGGCTTTGTTGATTCAGTTTCATTTGCATTCCGCTTCAATTATCCGAATCCCAGTAATCAACGTCACTTGACAGATGATTTTCAATAAATCTTAATATTAAACAATCTCTGATACGTGACTATCCATAATATCATATAGCAGAAGTTATAACATAACCTAACTAATATACACAAATGTTAGAAAAGTTTTAATTAACGACGATGACATAAAAATAAACATGAATAATTTTAAAATGAATAATTATTGAATGTACAATTTTCAAATTTGAATGTGGTTGATGGTTCAATTGATGTTATATTGGACGTGTGCGTAATAGAAGTGGAACTCGTTGATTTAGGCCTACATGGTGTATTCAACTTATTCAGGATTTCCGAATGGTGCTCTTCATTTATTTGTAAATCGGATTTCAGAAGATGCATAGGTATGATCAGTGATTTTGATTAATTCTTGTTCTTGAATGCCAATGCGAGTCATATTTGAAACTGCTGTGCATCGACTGGAGTGGTTTGTAATTATTTTGACGTCCAGACCAGCGCAGTTTGAAATGTTGGCAAACAAAGAAACAAATACTAGGGACGCGATAAAATTAAACAAATGCTAGGGACGCGATAAAATTGTGCGATAAGCAGCCATGATTGGTAGAAATACGTCCTTTCGTACCGTTTTATTGGTCAAAAGTAGTATGACGTAGTAAGAGTGTAATAGTCAAATAAATAAGTATCTAAAAAATGTATTGAGGTTACATTTGTTTTACTGAGAAATTTAACAAATGTATACCATATTTTGAAACAGAATTAATTACATCTTTCTATACCATATTTTGAAACAGAGGGAGTATATTTTATTATACACTAGCCTTTGTTTATTTCTGGTCGTTTTCACTGCGCTCATTTTTGGTCAAATCCTTATTCACCTGTAACATCTGACGTTGTAGACACATTACACATATCAGGGTATTTATAAAGTTACTGCTGAATATGAAATTTATTATGACCAGTCAACCATGATTATGTGCATCACTGAATATGTATATAAAAATAAACGATGAGCCAACAAATTCAATAGTAGATATATTGAAATTTTTACTGTTTAATGACAGTGCCCAGTAATCACAAAATATATAGTTACAACGATAAAAAAATCTTGTACAGTGCTTTTAATACCCGTCACGCAAATCAAGACAAGCACTGATAACTATACATCATTATTAGCCTCATTCCATGCCAATTTTTTCTGGAATACTCTGTTCTGGGAACCGTATACGCTAAAAAAAAAAGCAAAATGAAAATAAAATCGTTCGCTCCATTTTGTTAATTGGTTCGCTCGTGCCTCTTGCACTACTGTTTTCTTCATCGAAAACGCATCCGTGAGCTTTGATCACGTAAAAGGGAGGAACGAAGTTTTTTGGTTAGTTACTGATCAATTTTATTGTGGAATAAACGTTATCTACCAAAATAAGATATAAAGACAAAAAAATGAAGACTGGCTAATGAATACATGGTTCAAATTATTACAAGAAAAATCATGGATATGGCCCGCAGTTATGCAGTGGAACTCCACAAATAGACACAGCAATGGTCCATGTGCGAGACGAGGTACGAACGCTGTCTTTCTACGGAGTACTGCGGACATTGGTAAACATAAGGGCTGTACAATGTTTTTTATGGCGTGCGGACCGAAACATAAAACATTAACGTATATAATTTTAAATAATATATTGTAGTATATGCAAAATATATAACAAAACAAATCCGTGATGAAGTACAATAATATACGTGATACATCTGAAAGATAAAACAAACTTCTAGAGGAAAAAACTCTCTAAATATATCTACATACGGGGCTTTCATTTCAAAACTTCCCACTCTAAATAACTAGTTAATTAAATTGAATTCAATTGAAACCAAAAGAAAAACACGTAAATTTAGATATTAAGGAGGAAGTCTTAAACAAGGCTTAATTGCATTTTAGATTTCACTTCCCACCCCCAGCCACTCCTACTTTGAAATTTCAAATGGCACCCCTATGTTTTTATACTTGAATATGAAAGAGCATTCAATTGTTTATACACCACATTCATTTGTTTTCGCATCTTTTCTTTTCTATCGTCGCCTGGTAACCTGCAGTTTTGTTATTGTTGATTAGAGCCGAAGAGAATAAAGCTACAAAAACTTATTGACCATTTCTTGTAATAGTTGTGTTTGTGTATTAAATTATTTTAAAATGGTGTATACCCTTCATGAGAGAACATGAATCATCCCTGGTGATTAAATTTAGGAAATACACAAAATAAGCTGTGTTTTAATCCTACAATCAACTGATAATAACAAAGCTTCTTATAATCACTACAGAATGCCTAGTAATTAGATGAATTTTGTTTTATCCTATGCACTGTTTTGATCGAAATGTCAAATTCTTGAGGGATGGCTCTGATTGATTCACCTTTTTAAACCGTTCCAATAGTTGTAACTTCTGCTTCAACATAAGTACACATTTTTTGTTCCCTTTCCATTGCTGCCAACGTGTACGAGTATCTGCACACTACTGCACTGGTTCAACTGGTTAGCCCTGTGCAGCACGGGACAGGATGCGTTGACTTACCTTGTATCGTGAAGTATACGACAGTGATTGTCTATTTGTGGAGTTCCACTGTATTTGTAATAACGGAGGCCGAGGTCATATAAAACCTTACGAGTATATTTGAAGAAGGGCTTAAGTAACATAAAAATTATTCTCATTGGTCTAGAGCAGAGGATAAGGCGGGACTCACTTTTGAGGTAAACTTTTATTTGAGACATCCCACTAAGAAGCGACCAGAATAGAAGGATATGTTGCAATAATGACACAAAATGACGGGACACTGAAGTGGTCTCATTGTTGAATTACAAGACGTAATGCCGAACATCAAAAAGCTGCACAATTTTTTTCTTTTCCATCGAGAAATTCTTGCATTAAAAACATTACCAAGTGAAATGGATTATGTTTTAAAATTTGTCATAATATGATAAATTCCATCAAATAAAGAGCGTTGCAAACTGTTATTTTCTGTAGTAATGTCACGAGAGGTCTGAATCTGAGCCTGTTACTGTCTCACACAAAATTTTCACGCCATCTCTTAGCAGGACGACCCACAGATCTTTGGTCATATGGTACATAATCATAAATTGCCTTTGGGAGACTACTATTACTCATTCTTTCCAAATGACGTTTCCAATTAGACTTACTTACTTACTTACAAATGGCTTTTAAGGAACCCGAAGGTTCATTGCCGCCCTTACATAAGCCCGCCAGCGGTCCCTACCCTGTGCAAGATTAATCCAGTCTCTATCATCATACCCCACCTCCCTCAAATCCATTTTAATATTATCCTCCCATCTACGTCTCGGCCTCCCTAAAGGTCTTTTTCCCTCCGGTCTCCCAACTAACACTCTATATGCATTTCTGGATTCGCCCATACGTGCTACATGCCCTGCCCATCTCAAACGTCTGGATTTAATGTTCCTAATTATGTCAGGTGAAGAATACAATGCGTGAAGTTCTGTGTTGTGTAACTTTCTCCATTCTCCTGTAACTTCATCCCGCTTAGCCCCAAATATTTTCCTAAGCACCTTATATTCAAACACCCTGAACCTATGTTCCTCTCTCAGAGTGAGAGTCCAAGTTTCACAACCATACAGAAGAACCGGTAATATAACTGTTTTATAAATTCTAACTTTCAGATTTTTGGACAGCAGACTGGATGATAAGAGCTTCTCAACTGAATAATAATACGCATTTCCCATATTTATTCTGCGTTTAATTTCCTCCCGAGTGTCATTTATATTTGTTACTGTTGCTCCAAGATATTTGAATTTCCAATTAGACTGATATTGAAAAATGTAATCTAAAACTGGTTGAGATTTTAGTTCCTTTAAAATTTCACAATTTATTTTCAGATCTCATTTAGTATAGTCCGCTGTTCTTCGCATGAATCGCATTTCACAAGCCGTTATTCTGCTTTTATCTGCGTTCCTCAGTGTCCATGCTTCGCTGCCATAGATGAGCATCGGTCGTGCCAATGTATTGTAGAGACGTATGCGGGTGTGTTTCTGAACCAAGGATGGTTTCATCAAACTAAATTCTTTAACACTGCTAATAAGCGTACGTAGCCGCTATAGCCTAGTATAGTAGATTCTCGAATAGGCTATCCGAGTTTCGATTAACCGAGGTTCGGAGTTATCCGAGCTCATTAAAAAATACTGTAAATATAATACTGTATAGTACTGCATGTTAGTTGCTTTTTTAAATGTATGCGATCTGTATTTTTAAACGGCTAGAGTTCATGTTAACCTGATTTTTTCATTCTATTTGGTCTATTGAGTAAAGAGTTGGTCTAATT